>OX463759.1:26678363-27167930 GCA_949824845.1 Rhingia rostrata | reverse complement strand
GAATGTTTTGGAGTCCTGTAAGTGATCAATTTTCCTTTCGAATGGGCAAGTCATCTGAACATGTTTTGCCAACCAGACGAATTTTGTTATCTGAAATTGCACAAATCTTTGATCCTCTAGGCTTTTTGGCTCCATCAGTTGTTCTTTTTAAAACTTTATTCCAAGAACTTTGGTCTACCGAATTGAAGCTGAACTGGGATGATCCGCTACCTTCTCACATAGCTCAAAAATGGTTAACATATCGCCAAGAATTACACCATTTTCAAGAAATACGTGTACCAAGATATATCGCATCTTTGGAATCTGATGGTATAGAACTTCATGGTTTTTGTGATGCTTCATCTGTTGCTTATGGAGCTGTTATATATGCCCGTTGTCTTTATTCGGATGATAATTTTAAAACAACAATGATTGCCGCGAAAACGAAGGTTACTCCGTTGAAACCCGTGTCGATCCCGCGACTGGAGCTATGTGGAGCTCTGTTATTATCCAGACTTTTCACTCTCGTAAAATCTTCACTTCCGATAAATATTACAAAAATCTTTGCGTGGTGTGACTCGGAGATTGTGTTGCATTGGCTTTCTTCGCCACCACGGCGTTGGAACACATTTGTTGCTAACCGTACAGCTGCTATACTCGAATCAATTCCACGAAATTCTTGGGACTATATCGCGTCGGAATTAAACCCAGCAGACTGTGCGTCGCGAGGTATACTGCCATCCAAACTGTTACAGCATAACCTTTGGTGGAATGGACCATATTTTTTGATGTCACCCGAACAGCAGTGGCCCAAATCCCAATTCGTTAGACGACAATCGACAGGAGAAACTGCTGCCATCGAAGAAAGACGTGTTCCTAACTTAATACTCGCCGTCACCGAGGACGACAACACTTTGCAAATCCTTATCAACAAAATCTCATCTTGGAATCGATTGCAACGAATCGTCGCATATTGTCTTCGTTTTTTGTCAAACTGCCGTTCAACAAAGCCAAATCGACGTATTTCTGGTCTCAGTTTAACTGATCTTCGTTCAGCACAAATACTTATCATCAAACATGTTCAACATAGAACATTTAGAAACGAGATTCGTCATTTGGTTGACCACCAAACATTACCTGCTAAGTCACAGCTACTAAAATACTCACCATTCATCGACAAAGACGGACTTCTTCGTGTTGGAGGAAGATTAAAACATGCGAATATCGCCTATAATATAAAACATCCTATCATTTTAACAAATAATAATCATGTTTCGTTTTTTATAGTCACAGGTATCCATATAAACTATCTTCACACAGGAGTATCTGAGACGTTCGTAATTCTTCGACAACAGTACTGGATATTGGGTAGCAGAAACTTGATTCGAAAGATTGTACATTCCTGCAAGGTGTGCTTTATGCAAAGAAAGCATACAAGTACTCAGCTGATGGGTGACCTACCATTGCAGCGGATACAACCGAGTCGACCGTTTACAAATACTGGATGCGATTATGCTGGCCCACTTACCATCAAATTGTCTCGTGGTCGCAATCCTAAATTCTCAAAGGCATACATCGCTCTGTTTGTGTGTATGTCAACAAAGGCTATGCACCTTGAATTGGTAAGTGATCTGACCACTGATGCGTTTTTGGCTGCCTTGCGTCGATTTGTTTCTCGTCGTGGAAAATGCACTAACATTTATAGTGATAATGGAACAAATTTCCAAGGCGCTCGTCGTTGCCTAGATGAAATGTATCAGGTGGTAATGTCTCAGATCCAAAACGATGACATCGCTGCAGCTCTGGCAAACGATGGAATCTCGTGGCACTTTATTCCACCATCCGCACCACATTTCGGTGGATTGTGGGAGTCTGGAGTACGTTCCGTTAAAATGCACTTGCGACGTGTTGTTGGAAACTCTATTCTAACGTTCGAGGAGTTGTACACCATATTAACTCAAATAGAATCAATCCTAAACTCTCGTCCTTTATGTGTTTTATCTGACGATGATACAAATCCATTAACCCCTGCACATTTTCTTATAGGTGAGCCTTTAACCGCTGTTCCAGAGCCCAGTCTACTCGATGCATCCCCAAATCGTTTGGCGCACTGGAATCACATTCAGAGCATGGTCCAGGGGTTTTGGAAAAGATGGAGGATGGAATACATCACATCACTTCAGGAGCGTCCTAAGTGGCAGCAGGCAACTGTAAACTTTAACCCAGGTGATGTCGTTGTGATCAAGGAGCCCAAGTTACCACCAACCAAATGGCTTCTTGGGAAAATCAAAGACGTTACTGCTGGCCAAGACGGACGTGTACGTGTTGCTACCATCACTACCAGCAGAGGCATATTTGTTCGACCTATTGCTAAATTAGCGGCTCTCCCCATTTCCTGAAACTTGTTCCAGGGGGGCCGGGATGTTTGAGATTAGAAATCGCTATATTTAATTTGTTTAAATTCATTTCAGTATCTAAAATCATATTATTTTGTATAAATAATTACTTTGAATCACTGTATATTTACACATAAGTTCTTACAACAAAACCTATGCATTTAACACTTCAATAACACTTTGAATGTTAACCGCACGCACTGCGTTATAGTACAACAACAATTCGCCAGCACATAATGTTGGTCGCGTTATGATACAGCAACAATTTATGTGTGCACTGTTTTTTTTATGTTGAACTGCAACAACAAATGCATTTATGCTATGCACAACTTTTGATTTTGTTGTACCAGCTTGTGGGTGATTTGTGCGTTTCTCGTCCACTTAGTTTTTGACCGCAGCAGACATCACATCCAAGTTGGTAACGTAATAAGTGTTGGTAAAAAATCTCAATAAATATTTATAACGTTTTGTTAAGAAATGAGAAAATTGGTTTTACTTTGTCGTTCACTTTGAATTATCGTGTTCTTCTTCAACTCATATTTGAACCGAATCCAAATCATTAACTGGTCCTTCAAAGCCGAATACAATATTGATTAATATTTCAATAAATGACTATTTCCCTTTTATACGAAGAACTTGAAAATTATATCAAAAGTGAACAATTCATAGGCAAGTGTTTTAATGCAATTCGAATAGTGCTGTGGTCTGAATAGTGTGCCTGTACATTAAAGAACAATTCGCATTAGGGATTCATTTCTTGATATTATTATCTTCTTTTCAACTCGTGTTCGTGAGAAATGAATTCGCTTAAAGTGAAACGTGGGAACGCTAAAGGTCGGTTAACGCGCGCGACAACCTTTACAAGCACTATAGATGCAAATACACCGATAGAAATGCTTGAAGTTCGATTACGGAAATTAGATGATGCGTGGACAGATTTTTCTTCGCTGCATAATCAACTTTTGGAGGAAGTGGATGGGAATGAAATAGAGGCCCTTGAAGAAGAGTTTAGTGAGTACGAGAATCGATATTTTTCCGCAAATTCAACTTTTACGCGAGCAATTCGTGAAAAACAACCACCGCGTGGTGCAGTGAATGTTGAGAACATTTCAATGGTTGAAAGGCTGGCAACACAACAGTCGTCGTTTTTAGAGAAATTAAACTCGAACTCTGCAAATTCCTCCGCAGTGAATCTTCCCAAAATAAATATACCATTCTTTTCGGGCGAGTATAAAGATTGGCCCGCATTTCGAGATCTTTTTACTGGTTCGGTTGACAGAAATCCGCATCTCACATCTACACAAAAGTTTCGTTATCTTATTTCATTTTTGCGTGATGGTCCTGCAACTTTGGTACAAAATATGCGCATATCAGACGCGAATTATATCGAAGCGTGGGAACGCTTAGAAAATAGATACGATCGCAGTAATCTAATTGTGCAATCTTACATACAAACTTTCTTGTCGCTTCCGTCGGTTAATACGACTAATGTACAGATTTTGAGAAAGATAACCGATGGTGCGGATGAAGCTATTCGTGGACTTCATGCCGCTGAGCAAATCGGTCGCGATCCGTGGGTTATACACATATTGCTCAACAAATTAGATAGTGATACAAAGCAAGCATGGGCAGAGAAAGTGGGTGCTCGCGATGATTGCCGCATAGATGAACTTTTATCATTTTTAGAAGCAAGATGCGATGCTCTTGAATCGTGTCAATCACTGAACCGTTCAATGTCTTCGCGTGGCAAATCTCATGGACAAATTAAAGCTCATTTCGCGGAATCGAATCGTAAAATTCAATGCCCTAAGTGTGAGAAGGATCATATTCTTTCACAGTGCTCAGAATTTGTCGCACTAGATATCACTTCGCGTAGAAACTTCGTGAAAACCAAATCGCTTTGCTTTAATTGTTTACGAATCGGGCATTCATCGAATAAATGCCGATCCACGTTTCGCTGTCGGGTGTGTAAATCTCACCACCATTCGTTAGTTCATCCGGCGGAACATGATGGTGCACAAACATCAGCATCTGTTGACTTACCTTCCTCATCAACGCAACAATCAAATTCGTCGTCGAACAACTCCGCCCAACAGATCGTTAATAATCATTCGATTGAGCTTGGTCATCGCAAACAAACTGTTCTTCCAACTATACTAGCCAAGATAAAAACAAATCAGGGAAATTTTGTGAATTGTAGAGTTTTACTTGATTCGGGGTCACAAGTTTCATTCATCGTTAAATCGTTTGCACAAAAGCTCGGTATCAGTCGCAAACACGCTCGTATTCCAATTCTCGGTTTATCGTCATCTGAAGCAGGTTATACAAGGGGTTATGTTCCAATACATATGTTTTCGCTTCATAGTTCAGCTGTCCTTTCGTTCGATGCATTCATTCTTCCTAAGCTGACTTCAAAACTGCCCTCTCAGTCCGTCGATGTTTCTTCTATGTCGCAGATAATGAAGTTAAATTTAGCAGATCCATTTTTCAATGTACCAGGTCCTGTAGATATCCTTTTAGGAGCAGACAAGCTGTGGGATATTTTAGAAGGAGGACAAATTCGAGGTTCGTTAGGAGTTCCAGTCGCTCAAAACACGACATACGGTTGGGTTATATCCGGTGAAGTTTTCGAACCCAACGCATCTCACTCATTGTCGGCGTTCCACTCTTCTATCGATATTGATGTCCTCTTGCAGAGATTTTGGGAGTTAGAAGATGTGTCCCCTCTAACGGATCGAACGGCCATTAATGATCCAGCTGAAATTCATTTCAAAAAAAACTTTTACTCGCTCGGCGGATGGAAGATATATTGTTCAACTTCCATTCAACGACCCATCTCCGATATTTGGGAATTCTCTTTCATCTGCGATTTCGCGTTTACGGTCAATGGAACGTCGCTTTTTTTCGAATCCAGAGTTACATCAGGCCTACACAAAGTTTATGCAGGAGTATAAATCATTGGGCCACATGACTCAAATACCTTCAGAACACTTGAACACAGCTTCGGGTAAATGTTTTTATTTACCACATCATGCGGTTTTTAAGCCCGGTAGTTGTTCAACAAAACTGCGAGTTGTCTTCGATGGTTCTGTGAAAGACTCTTCAGGAAACTCGCTCAATTCTAAATTACTCATCGGTCCACCTATACAGCGCGATCTAATGGGAGTTTGTTTACGGTTTCGCCAGCATAGATACGTCTTTACCGCCGATATAGTGAAGATGTTCCGACAGATCTGGATAGCTGACCAAGATACAGACTTTCAACGCATTGTATGGCGTGATAGTTTTACCGATGAGATCCAACACTATCGTTTGCGTACCGTAACATATGGTACTGCCTCTGCTCCTTTCCTGTCAGTTCGCGTGTTAAAACAACTTGCCGAGGATTACCAGATTCATTATCCAATTGCTTCTCGAGTGCTGTTACATGATGTATACGTAGATGATATCATGACGGGCACTAATTGTGTTGAAACACTTATAGCTCTAAAGTGTGAGCTCGTTGAGCTATTGTCGAAAGCTAAATTCGAGCTGCGCAAATGGACTTCAAACTGTTGGCCGCTGATATCGCAGCTACCAAGAGATGATTGCGAAATGTCCTGGCTTAATCCGGAACAATCCAAATCGTCCATAAAAGTTCTTGGAATGTTTTGGAGTCCTGTAAGTGATCAATTTTCCTTTCGAATGGGCAAGTCATCTGAACATGTTTTGCCAACCAGACGAATTTTGTTATCTGAAATTGCACAAATCTTTGATCCTCTAGGCTTTTTGGCTCCATCAGTTGTTCTTTTTAAAACTTTATTCCAAGAACTTTGGTCTACCGAATTGAAGCTGAACTGGGATGATCCGCTACCTTCTCACATAGCTCAAAAATGGTTAACATATCGCCAAGAATTACACCATTTTCAAGAAATACGTGTACCAAGATATATCGCATCTTTGGAATCTGATGGTATAGAACTTCATGGTTTTTGTGATGCTTCATCTGTTGCTTATGGAGCTGTTATATATGCCCGTTGTCTTTATTCGGATGATAATTTTAAAACAACAATGATTGCCGCGAAAACGAAGGTTGCTCCGTTGAAACCCGTGTCGATCCCGCGACTGGAGCTATGTGGAGCTCTGTTATTATCCAGACTTTTCACTCTCGTAAAATCTTCACTTCCGATAAATATTACAAAAATCTTTGCGTGGTGTGACTCGGAGATTGTGTTGCATTGGCTTTCTTCGCCACCACGGCGTTGGAACACATTTGTTGCTAACCGTACAGCTGCTATACTCGAATCAATTCCACGAAATTCTTGGGACTATATCGCGTCGGAATTAAACCCAGCAGACTGTGCGTCGCGAGGTATACTGCCATCCAAACTGTTACAGCATAACCTTTGGTGGAATGGACCATATTTTTTTATGTCACCCGAACAGCAGTGGCCCAAATCCCAATTCGTTAGACGACAATCGACAGGAGAAACTGCTGCCATCGAAGAAAGACGTGTTCCTAACTTAATACTCGCCGTCACCGAGGACGACAACACTTTGCAAATCCTTATCAACAAAATCTCATCTTGGAATCGATTGCAACGAATCGTCGCATATTGTCTTCGTTTTTTGTCAAACTGCCGTTCAACAAAGCCAAATCGACGTATTTCTGGTCTCAGTTTAACTGATCTTCGTTCAGCACAAATACTTATCATCAAACATGTTCAACATAGAACATTTAGAAACGAGATTCGTCATTTGGTTGACCACCAAACATTACCTGCTAAGTCACAGCTACTAAAATACTCACCATTCATCGACAAAGACGGACTTCTTCGTGTTGGAGGAAGATTAAAACATGCGAATATCGCCTATAATATAAAACATCCTATCATTTTAACAAATAATAATCATGTTTCGTTTTTTATAGTCACAGGTATCCATATAAACTATCTTCACACAGGAGTATCTGAGACGTTCGTAATTCTTCGACAACAGTACTGGATATTGGGTAGCAGAAACTTGATTCGAAAGATTGTACATTCCTGCAAGGTGTGCTTTATGCAAAGAAAGCATACAAGTACTCAGCTGATGGGTGACCTACCATTGCAGCGGATACAACCGAGTCGACCGTTTACAAATACTGGATGCGATTATGCTGGCCCACTTACCATCAAATTGTCTCGTGGTCGCAATCCTAAATTCTCAAAGGCATACATCGCTCTGTTTGTGTGTATGTCAACAAAGGCTATGCACCTTGAATTGGTAAGTGATCTGACCACTGATGCGTTTTTGGCTGCCTTGCGTCGATTTGTTTCTCGTCGTGGAAAATGCACTAACATTTATAGTGATAATGGAACAAATTTCCAAGGCGCTGCAGCTCTGGCAAACGATGGAATCTCGTGGCACTTTATTCCACCATCCGCACCACATTTCGGTGGATTGTGGGAGTCTGGAGTACGTTCCGTTAAAATGCACTTGCGACGTGTTGTTGGAAACTCTATTCTAACGTTCGAGGAGTTGTACACCATATTAACTCAAATAGAATCAATCCTAAACTCTCGTCCTTTATGTGTTTTATCTGACGATGATACAAATCCATTAACCCCTGCACATTTTCTTATAGGTGAGCCTTTAACCGCTGTTCCAGAGCCCAGTCTACTCGATGCATCCCCAAATCGTTTGGCGCACTGGAATCACATTCAGAGCATGGTCCAGGGGTTTTGGAAAAGATGGAGGATGGAATACATCACATCACTTCAGGAGCGTCCTAAGTGGCAGCAGGCAACTGTAAACTTTAACCCAGGTGATGTCGTTGTGATCAAGGAGCCCAAGTTACCACCAACCAAATGGCTTCTTGGGAAAATCAAAGACGTTACTGCTGGCCAAGACGGACGTGTACGTGTTGCTACCATCACTACCAGCAGAGGCATATTTGTTCGACCTATTGCTAAATTAGCGGCTCTCCCCATTTCCTGAAACTTGTTCCAGGGGGGCCGGGATGTTTGAGATTAGAAATCGCTATATTTAATTTGTTTAAATTCATTTCAGTATCTAAAATCATATTATTTTGTATAAATAATTGCTTTGAATCACTGTATATTTACACATAAGTTCTTACAACAAAACCTATGCATTTAACACTTCAATAACACTTTGAATGTTAACCGCACGCACTGCGTTATAGTACAACAACAATTCGCCAGCACATAATGTTGGTCGCGTTATGATACAGCAACAATTTATGTGTGCACTGTTTTTTTTATGTTGAACTGCAACAACAAATGCATTTATGCTATGCACAACTTTTGATTTTGTTGTACCAGCTTGTGGGTGATTTGTGCGTTTCTCGTCCACTTAGTTTTTGACCGCAGCAGACATCACATCCAAGTTGGTAACGTAATAAGTGTTGGTAAAAAATCTCAATAAATATTTATAACGTTTTGTTAAGAAATGAGAAAATTGGTTTTACTTTGTCGTTCACTTTGAATTATCGTGTTCTTCTTCAACTCATATTTGAACCGAATCCAAATCATTAACTGGTCCTTCAAAGCCGAATACAATATTGATTAATATTTCAATAAATGACTATTTCCCTTTTATACGAAGAACTTGAAAATTATATCAAAAGTGAACAATTCATAGGCAAGTGTTTTAATGCAATTCGAATAGTGCTGTGGTCTGAATAGTGTGCCTGTACATTAAAGAACAATTCGCATTAGGCATTCATTTCTTGATATTATTATCTTCTTTTCAACTCGTGTTCGTGAGAAATGAATTCGCTTAAAGTGAAACGTGGGAACGCTAAAGGTCGGTTAACGCGCGCGACAACCTTTACAAGCACTATAGATGCAAATACACCGATAGAAATGCTTGAAGTTCGATTACGGAAATTAGATGATGCGTGTTTTAACGAATCGGTGCAAAACTAATTCAATGCACCAAAATGAATTTTAACAAAAACGATTTGTTGACTTAAATTGACGATTAATTTATTTTAGTGCGTATACATACATAACAGCTCGGATTCTTCTTATGATGTTGACTGTTTAAAGGTTGTAACTCAAAAAGAAAGAGGCAAAGTCAAAATTTAGCATGAAGTGCAACGAATAATGATACAAAGCAAAACAAAAAAAAGAGAGCGAACAATTAACATAACTGAAATCAATTTCATTTCAATTTAAATGAGCAATAGTGTAAATTATGTATAGTTTGTCGATAAGCGACCAAAGAATATTAATAAATCTAACAAGAACAAATATAAATAATTTAAATACTGAACATTCAGCCTCCCCTGAAAGGCTCTGGTCTTTCAGAAAAGGGTAGTGGAGCTAATTTTACGATAGGACGAGTATATTCGCCCGTTTGTGTTGTTATGGTTGCGACTCGATTGCGATTATCCCTTCCTGGATGGATAACTTTTATACGTCCAAGAATCCATTTCGATGGTGGTAAATTCGGCTCCTTCAACATGACCACGTCATCCACATCAAGATTGTTCCTAGTTTGTTGCCATTTAGGACGTTGCTGAAGTGACGTCAGGTACTCCGCGTGCCACCGTTTCCAAAAACCTTGCTTTAAATTCTGTAAAAGAGACCAGTTAGAGTAAGGGCAAACAGTTTGAGCACACACATCAGGACGAGGAACAGATACAATTGGTTCACCGATTAAAAAGTGAGCTGGGCTAAGAGCTATATGGTCGTTGTCAGATGTAGGCCACATAGGACGAGAATTCAGGAGACCTTCTACTTGAGTAAGCAATGTGTTCATCTCTTCGTATGTAAGCCTATGGTCTCCTATTACTCTCTTCAGGTGAAATTTTACTGATTTCACTCCCGCCTCCCACAACCCACCGAAATGTGGTGCAGAAGGGGGAATGAACTTCCATGCAATTTGATCCTTGGACAAATGATCGTTGATGACTTCGTTATGTTGTTGGCTGAGTAGATGCTGGAACAATTCATCGAGGTGGCGTTTACTTCCGCGAAAATTTGTTGCATTATCACTCCAGATTTCCGTGGGCTTACCTCTGCGCGACGCAAAACGATCTAGAGCAGCCATAAACGCGAGAGAGGAGAGATCACCAACCAACTCGAGGTGTATTGCTTTTGTAGTAAAACACACGAATACTGCGATATAAGCTTTGGTGAATTTCGGATTTCGCCCTCTGGCTACGCGAAGAGTAATTGGCCCCGCGTAATCAACACCGAAAATGTTAAAGGGTCGCGAATAACGAACACGTTCTGCTGGTAAATTGCCCATAAGTTGGGTGGCAGTTGTTTTGCGATAACGAAAACACTTAACACATTGATGAACAACCTTACGCAACAAATTACGACAACCGACTATGAAATAATTTTGTCTTAAGATGGCAAACATTTGAGACACACCAACATGAAGGTAACGTTTATGAATGTCTTCGACGATGAGTTTCGCGAACCGAGTGTTCTTATCGATTATTATGGGGTGTTTTGTTGCAAAGCTTGCATCAGATTCTTGGATACGACCACCGACGCGAAGGATTCGATCAGTATCTAAAAAGGGAGCAAGAGAGGCCAACTTATTGCCTTTTTTTAACACGTCACCTGTTGTGATTTTATTTATTTCTGCCGAAAAACATAGGGACTGATGCCATTTAACGAATAAAGTTTTTGAGACGAACATTTCAATAGCAGACAAGGGTTGTTTATTTCGAAGTGTTTGATTCACACGCGAATTCGATATAAATCTTAAGACATAGGCGAGTACACGGATACAATGTAAATATGTTGAAGAGTTGGTGACGAGTTTTTCAAAAATGCTTGTGGACTCTACTTCAGTAAGGAAAACCTTTGCAGGTATTGATTTGCGTTCTTCGAGTTGTTCATTTGTAAAATCTGTTGGTACATACACGGTATTAGGCCACTGATTTCGATCGTACCGGATCCACGATGGTCCGTTCCACCATAAATCATTTGTTAATAAATGAGTTGGTGGTATTCCACGAGATCCGCAGTCAGCTGGGTTTTGATGAGACCGTACATGATGCCAATATTCCCTTGGCATAGTTGTTAATATTTCTGATGTACGGTTGGAAATGAATACTGACCACCTTTTTGGCACGTCTGAAAGCCAATGGAGGACTATGGATGAATCAGTCCACGCAAAAACTTTAAATTCTTTGTATTGCAAAGAAAATTTAAGCTTTTTAATTAACCGTGTAAGTAATACTGCTCCACATAGTTCGAGTCGTGGTAAAGAGACCACTTTTATCGGCGAGACCTTGCTTTTTGCCGCGACGATGGAACTGGTCATTTTGCCCATGGAATCCTTACTTGTGCAGTAAACTACTGCCGCGTAAGCTTCTAGAGATGCATCGCAGAATCCATGGAAAACGATGTTTTCTTTAGATGTCCACATAATACGAGGTATGCTCAATGATTCCAAGGTAGGAAGTTCATCTCGGATCAATCTCCATCGATTAATGAGGTCGGGTGAAATGGGATCGTCCCACGAGTATTTTTTGCGCCATAGATCTTGAAACAAGATTTTTATGGCGATGACGACTGGTGTCAAAAATCCAATTGGATCAAATATTCTTGCGGACTCCGAAAGAATACTCCGTTTAGTAAAAACTAAATTATTACTAAGATTTACCTTGTATGAAAAAGTGTCTTTTGCTGGTGACCACTGTAGTCCAAGTAATTTAACAGAGTTATGTTCTTCGAAATCTTTAGGTGATAACTCGCGTTGATCTTCTGGAAGACTCTGTAACAATGGCCAACAATTCGTAGTCCATTTACGAAGATTAAATCCCCCTGACTGAAGCAACTCTATGATTTCTAAGCGAAGCGCTATGACCTCATCTAGAGAATCTGCTCCAGTCATGACGTCATCAACATAAAAATCATTAAGGAGTATTTCTGCGGCACGCGGATATCTGTCTCTGGAGTCTAGCGCCAATTGGTAAAGGGTACGTACAGCTAAGAATGGTGCACACGCTGTGCCATATGTGACAGTAGATAAGCGGAAATGTTTTATTGGCTGATCGGTTGATTCTCTCCAAAGAATCCGCTGAAAGTCTCGGTGATTTCTCGATACTTGTATTTGACGAAACATCTTTTCTATATCTCCAGACAAAGTGTAGAGATGTCGTCGAAAGCGTATGCAGATGGAGAACAAATCACGTTGGTATGTTTGTCCTACAAGCAGTGTTTCGTTAAGGGACTTATGAGAACCAGATCTAGCTGAACCGTCAAAGACTACTCGCACCTTTGTTGTGGAGCTATCATCTTTCAAAACAGCGTGGTGTGGCAAATAATAGCATTCATCTGTAGACATATGTATATCTTTTTCGGGAACCTCTTCCATGTGTCCTAGGCTAAGATACTCCTGCATGAATGCTATATATTTGTCTTTTAAATATGTATTGTGACTAATTTTACGTTCAGTAAATTTAAAGCGATATTGAGCAACTTTTAAACTTGTTCCAAAATCAGTCTTAGTGTCCAATTTAAATGGTAAATTGACTTGGTATCTGCCATCAGGTAGGCGCGAATGTGAACTCACAAAAATATTTTCAGCACGTTGATCTTCTAAAGAAAGAGTTGGTTCAATTTGTATTTCTTCGAGGCGCCAAAACCGCTCTAAGTCAAATGAAGGAGAACTATCCAGTTTTACGCAATAGGAATCAATAACTGAATTTGTTGAAAAGGTTTGAGTGTTACCGCAAACAACCCAACCAAAAACTGTTGGTATCAAATCAGGCTGACCCTCTTGACTTTGTACTGCTGATCCTTTTATTATGCTGAAGACTTTATCAGCACCAATAAGGATGTCAATATGTCCTGGCACATAGAATTTAGGATCTGCTAACGTAAACAAAGAATTAAAGTTTGTAGCTAAAGTTGAATTTTCATTAGCAGGTATTAGTGACGTCAGCTTGGATATTACATAGCACTGAATCTCAACAGATTGTTGGCTATGACATGAAAATAGTTTGAGGTTTACAATTCCGTTTGTAACGCCTGCAGCAGTGGAACCAACACCTAATACAGGTATTCGAGCTGCTTTTCGAGTAAGACCTAATCTCTGAACAGTTTGTTCCGTGACAAACGATACCTGTGACCCTGAGTCTAGCAACAGTCTGACGTTTTGAAATTCATTTTGTTTGGCTTGAACTCGAGCAATGGCAGTAGGTAACAATGTATGGGTATGAGTGAGTTCTAACGAGTTGTTATCTACTGAGTTCAAAGATGAGCAAATATGCGTTGAAATTGATGAATTCGTTGCATTCGAGGAATTCGATGTAGAGGGTATGTTGGAAGGAACTGTAGCGATAAGAGAATTTGAAGATGATGATGATGAGTTGTTGGGATGAACGAAAGTGTGCGTAGATGAGTGGGGGTGTGTAGTTGTTGAATCATTAGAAGATGGGATGTTTGTTGGCGAATTGTTTGAGAACGAAGTAGCAGGATGAACGAGGGTGTGATGACGTGTATTACAGGTTTTGCAGCGATTGTTTGACCGACACTTGAAGGACGAATGTCCTCGACGAAGGCAGTTAAAGCATAATGAGTTTTCCTTCACAAAACTGCGTCGATCGTCGATGGAAAGACCGAGAAATTGGCTGCAGTGCAAGAGGCTGTGTTCAGCTTTACACTTAGGACAACCTAGATTTGTTTCAACTAAGTGCGAACGAATTGGACCTTGAGTTTTATTTCGGGTTTGAATTGAACGCGACGGTATGTAACAAGACTCTAGACAAACGCACCGAGCTTGCAGAAACTCTAGAAGCTCATTAATTGTGACATCAGATCGTGATCCTATGTGTTCAGCCCATGCTTGTTTCGTTTCCATATCAAGCTTTTGAATAAGTATGAAAATGAGCCACGGATCGCGGTCATTTGATTTAAGTGAATTTAAACCACGAATAACTTCATCAGCACCGTCGGTGATTTTACGAAGCAATACAACATTTGATGAGTTTGTTGTTGGAAGCGACAAAAACGTCTGTACGAAGGATTGGACAATTAAATGTGTTCGGTCATAACGCGTTTCTAAACGGTCCCAGGCTTCCAAGTAATTGCTGTCTTCATTCGTAATATGCTTTAAAAGATTGGATGCTTCCCCACTTAAAAACGATTTTAAATATTGAAGCTTTTGAGTGGATGTAAGCGACGCATTGCAATCAATTGAGCCTAAGAAAGAATCGCGAAAACCAGGCCAACTTTTGTAATCACCCGAAAAAGTTGGTATCGAGAGATTTGGCAATTTTACCGACACGGGTACATTTGATGTAACATTTAATTTTTTCAGAAACGTAGCTTGCTGGCTGGCTACTTGCTCCATGACCGATTCCTTTGGCTGATTTGTTGGATTCGCCAATTTTTTTATTTGGATGAAATTGGTCAGAATAGAATGAGCTAAGAAAAACTTTTTCTCATATTCTTCGTATTCAGGTTCTGGATCGACGAATTCTGCATCCTCAGTAAATGAATACAACGCATTCTGAAGTTGGACAAATTCATCCCACGATTCATTTAATTTGAGCAATCGAATTTCTAACATAGAACTCATCGTATTAACATCAACCGATTCCGCAAACGTAGCGGCGCGAGAAATCATGCCCTTTGCACGTCCACGTTTCGCCTTGATAACATTCATTTTATCAACTCAATTAGCACGAGATTCACAAATTGTATATTGGGTTTATTGGGTTATTCACACAAAAAACACGTGAGCGGGAAAAACTAAATGTCAAGTATTTCACTTATCGATCGAATTACTAAAATGTCTTTTCAAATAATACGGCTACCGAAGGACCAGAAAATGTTTTAACGAATCGGTGCAAAACTAATTCAATGCACCAAAATGAATTTTAACAAAAACGATTTGTTGACTTAAATTGACGATTAATTTATTTTAGTGCGTATACATACATAACAGCTCGGATTCTTCTTATGATGTTGACTGTTTAAAGGTTGTAACTCAAAAAGAAAGAGGCAAAGTCAAAATTTAGCATGAAGTGCAACGAATAATGATACAAAGCAAAACAAAAAAAAGAGAGCGAACAATTAACATAACTGAAATCAATTTCATTTCAATTTAAATGAGCAATAGTGTAAATTATGTATAGTTTGTCGATAAGCGACCAAAGAATATTAATAAATCTAACAAGAACAAATATAAATAATTTAAATACTGAACAATGCGTGGACAGATTTTTCTTCGCTGCATAATCAACTTTTGGAGGAAGTGGATGGGAATGAAATAGAGGCCCTTGAAGAAGAGTTTAGTGAGTACGAGAATCGATATTTTTCCGCAAATTCAACTTTTACGCGAGCAATTCGTGAAAAACAACCACCGCAGGGTGCAGTGAATGTTGAGATCATTTCAATGGTTGAAAGGCTGGCAACACAACAGTCGTCGTTTTTAGAGAAATTAAACTCGAACTCTGCAAATTCCTCCGCAGTGAATCTTCCCAAAATAAATATACCATTCTTTTCGGGCGAGTATAAAGATTGGCCCGCATTTCGAGATCTTTTTACTGGTTCGGTTGACAGAAATCCGCATCTCACATCTACACAAAAGTTTCGTTATCTTATTTCATTTTTGCGTGATGGTCCTGCAACTTTGGTACAAAATATGCGCATATCAGACGCGAATTATATCCAAGCGTGGGAACGCTTAGAAAATAGATACGATCGCAGTAATCTAATTGTGCAATCTTACATACAAACTTTCTTGTCGCTTCCGTCGGTTAATACGACTAATGTACAGATTTTGAGAAAGATAACCGATGGTGCGGATGAAGTTATTCGTGGACTTCATGCCGCTGAGCAAATCGGTCGCGATCCGTGGGTTATACACATATTGCTCAACAAATTAGATAGTGATACAAAGCAAGCATAGATGAACTTTTATCATTTTTAGAAGCAAGATGCGATGCTCTTGAATCGTGTCAATCACTGAACCGTTCAATGTCTTCGCGTGGCAAATCTCATGGACAAATTAAAGCTCATTTCGCGGAATCGAATCGTAAAATTCAATGCCCTAAGTGTGAGAAGGATCATATTCTTTCACAGTGCTCAGAATTTGTCGCACTAGATATCACTTCGCGTAGAAACTTCGTGAAAACCAAATCGCTTTGCTTTAATTGTTTACGAATCGGGCATTCATCGAATAAATGCCGATCCACGTTTCGCTGTCGGGTGTGTAAATCTCACCACCATTCGTTAGTTCATCCGGCGGAACATGATGGTGCACAAACATCAGCATCTGTTGACTTACCTTCCTCATCAACGCAACAATCAAATTCGTCGTCGAACAACTCCTCCCAACAGATCGTTAATAATCATTCGATTGAGCTTGGTCATCGCAAACAAACTGTTCTTCCAACTATACTAGCCAAGATAAAAACAAATCAGGGAAATTTTGTGAATTGTAGAGTTTTACTTGATTCGGGGTCACAAGTTTCATTCATCGTTAAATCGTTTGCACAAAAGCTCGGTATCAGTCGCAAACACGCTCGTATTCCAATTCTCGGTTTATCGTCATCTGAAGCAGGTTATACAAGGGGTTATGTTCCAATACATATGTTTTTGCTTCATAGTTCAGCTGTCCTTTCGTTCGATGCATTCATTCTTCCTAAGCTGACTTCAAAACTGCCCTCTCAGTCCGTCGATGTTTCTTCTATGTCGCAGATAATGAAGTTAAATTTAGCAGATCCATTTTTCAATGTACCAGGTCCTGTAGATATCCTTTTAGGAGCAGACAAGCTGTGGGATATTTTAGAAGGAGGACAAATTCGAGGTTCGTTAGGAGTTCCAGTCGCTCAAAACACGACATACGGTTGGGTTATATCCGGTGAAGTTTTCGAACCCAACGCATCTCACTCATTGTCGGCGTTCCACTCTTCTATCGATATTGATGTCCTCTTGCAGAGATTTTGGGAGTTAGAAGATGTGTCCCCTCTAACGGATCGAACGGCCATTAATGATCCAGCTGAAATTCATTTCAAAAAAAACTTTTACTCGCTCGGCGGTTGGAAGATATATTGTTCAACTTCCATTCAACGACCCATCTCCGATATTTGGGAATTCTCTTTCATCTGCGATTTCGCGTTTACGGTCAATGGAACGTCGCTTTTTTTCGAATCCAGAGTTACATCAGGCCTACACAAAGTTTATGCAGGAGTATAAATCATTGGGCCACATGACTCAAATACCTTCAGAACACTTGAACACAGCTTCGGGTAAATGTTTTTATTTACCACATCATGCGGTTTTTAAGCCCGGTAGTTGTTCAACAAAACTGCGAGTTGTCTTCGATGGTTCTGTGAAAGACTCTTCAGGAAACTCGCTCAATTCTAAATTACTCATCGGTCCACCTATACAGCGCGATCTAATGGGAGTTTGTTTACGGTTTCGCCAGCATAGATACGTCTTTACCGCCGATATAGTGAAGATGTTCCGACAGATCTGGATAGCTGACCAAGATACAGACTTTCAACGCATTGTATGGCGTGATAGTTTTACCGATGAGATCCAACACTATCGTTTGCGTACCGTAACATATGGTACTGCCTCTGCTCCTTTCCTGTCAGTTCGCGTGTTAAAACAACTTGCCGAGGATTACCAGATTCATTATCCAATTGCTTCTCGAGTGCTGTTACATGATGTATACGTAGATGATATCATGACGGGCACTAATTGTGTTGAAACACTTATAGCTCTAAAGTGTGAGCTCGTTGAGCTATTGTCGAAAGCTAAATTCGAGCTGCGCAAATGGACTTCAAACTGTTGGCCGCTGATATCGCAGCTACCAAGAGATGATTGCGAAATGTCCTGGCTTAATCCGGAACAATCCAAATCGTCCATAAAAGTTCTTGGAATGTTTTGGAGTCCTGTAAGTGATCAATTTTCCTTTCGAATGGGCAAGTCATCTGAACATGTTTTGCCAACCAGACGAATTTTGTTATCTGAAATTGCACAAATCTTTGATCCTCTAGGCTTTTTGGCTCCATCAGTTGTTCTTTTTAAAACTTTATTCCAAGAACTTTGGTCTACCGAATTGAAGCTGAACTGGGATGATCCGCTACCTTCTCACATAGCTCAAAAATGGTTAACATATCGCCAAGAATTACACCATTTTCAAGAAATACGTGTACCAAGATATATCGCATCTTTGGAATCTGATGGTATAGAACTTCATGGTTTTTGTGATGCTTCATCTGTTGCTTATGGAGCTGTTATATATGCCCGTTGTCTTTATTCGGATGATAATTTTAAAACAACAATGATTGCCGCGAAAACGAAGGTTGCTCCGTTGAAACCCGTGTCGATCCCGCGACTGGAGCTATGTGGAGCTCTGTTATTATCCAGACTTTTCACTCTCGTAAAATCTTCACTTCCGATAAATATTACAAAAATCTTTGCGTGGTGTGACTCGGAGATTGTGTTGCATTGGCTTTCTTCGCCACCACGGCGTTGGAACACATTTGTTGCTAACCGTACAGCTGCTATACTCGAATCAATTCCACGAAATTCTTGGGACTATATCGCGTCGGAATTAAACCCAGCAGACTGTGCGTCGCGAGGTATACTGCCATCCAAACTGTTACAGCATAACCTTTGGTGGAATGGACCATATTTTTTTATGTCACCCGAACAGCAGTGGCCCAAATCCCAATTCGTTAGACGACAATCGACAGGAGAAACTGCTGCCATCGAAGAAAGACGTGTTCCTAACTTAATACTCGCCGTCACCGAGGACGACAACACTTTGCAAATCCTTATCAACAAAATCTCATCTTGGAATCGATTGCAACGAATCGTCGCATATTGTCTTCGTTTTTTGTCAAACTGCCGTTCAACAAAGCCAAATCGACGTATTTCTGGTCTCAGTTTAACTGATCTTCGTTCAGCACAAATACTTATCATCAAACATGTTCAACATAGAACATTTAGAAACGAGATTCGTCATTTGGTTGACCACCAAACATTACCTGCTAAGTCACAGCTACTAAAATACTCACCATTCATCGACAAAGACGGACTTCTTCGTGTTGGAGGAAGATTAAAACATGCGAATATCGCCTATAATATAAAACATCCTATCATTTTAACAAATAATAATCATGTTTCGTTTTTTATAGTCACAGGTATCCATATAAACTATCTTCACACAGGAGTATCTGAGACGTTCGTAATTCTTCGACAACAGTACTGGATATTGGGTAGCAGAAACTTGATTCGAAAGATTGTACATTCCTGCAAGGTGTGCTTTATGCAAAGAAAGCATACAAGTACTCAGCTGATGGGTGACCTACCATTGCAGCGGATACAACCGAGTCGACCGTTTACAAATACTGGATGCGATTATGCTGGCCCACTTACCATCAAATTGTCTCGTGGTCGCAATCCTAAATTCTCAAAGGCATACATCGCTCTGTTTGTGTGTATGTCAACAAAGGCTATGCACCTTGAATTGGTAAGTGATCTGACCACTGATGCGTTTTTGGCTGCCTTGCGTCGATTTGTTTCTCGTCGTGGAAAATGCACTAACATTTATAGTGATAATGGAACAAATTTCCAAGGCGCTCGTCGTTGCCTAGATGAAATGTATCAGGTGGTAATGTCTCAGATCCAAAACGATGACATCGCTGCAGCTCTGGCAAACGATGGAATCTCGTGGCACTTTATTCCACCATCCGCACCACATTTCGGTGGATTGTGGGAGTCTGGAGTACGTTCCGTTAAAATGCACTTGCGACGTGTTGTTGGAAACTCTATTCTAACGTTCGAGGAGTTGTACACCATATTAACTCAAATAGAATCAATCCTAAACTCTCGTCCTTTATGTGTTTTATCTGACGATGATACAAATCCATTAACCCCTGCACATTTTCTTATAGGTGAGCCTTTAACCGCTGTTCCAGAGCCCAGTCTACTCGATGCATCCCCAAATCGTTTGGCGCACTGGAATCACATTCAGAGCATGGTCCAGGGGTTTTGGAAAAGATGGAGGATGGAATACATCACATCACTTCAGGAGCGTCCTAAGTGGCAGCAGGCAACTGTAAACTTTAACCCAGGTGATGTCGTTGTGATCAAGGAGCCCAAGTTACCACCAACCAAATGGCTTCTTGGGAAAATCAAAGACGTTACTGCTGGCCAAGACGGACGTGTACGTGTTGCTACCATCACTACCAGCAGAGGCATATTTGTTCGACCTATTGCTAAATTAGCGGCTCTCCCCATTTCCTGAAACTTGTTCCAGGGGGGCCGGGATGTTTGAGATTAGAAATCGCTATATTTAATTTGTTTAAATTCATTTCAGTATCTAAAATCATATTATTTTGTATAAATAATTACTTTGAATCACTGTATATTTACACATAAGTTCTTACAACAAAACCTATGCATTTAACACTTCAATAACACTTTGAATGTTAACCGCACGCACTGCGTTATAGTACAACAACAATTCGCCAGCACATAATGTTGGTCGCGTTATGATACAGCAACAATTTATGTGTGCACTGTTTTTTTTATGTTGAACTGCAACAACAAATGCATTTATGCTATGCACAACTTTTGATTTTGTTGTACCAGCTTGTGGGTGATTTGTGCGTTTCTCGTCCACTTAGTTTTTGACCGCAGCAGACATCACATCCAAGTTGGTAACGTAATAAGTGTTGGTAAAAAATCTCAATAAATATTTATAACGTTTTGTTAAGAAATGAGAAAATTGGTTTTACTTTGTCGTTCACTTTGAATTATCGTGTTCTTCTTCAACTCATATTTGAACCGAATCCAAATCAGTAATTGAATCTTGAATCCAACTGGGAGGATTTGATTGAGTTTTCGATGTGTATGTGATTACTCGTAATGAAGATGCATGTTTGGAATTGGAGTGCTGCGATTCTTTGAACACCTATTTTGTGAGTTTCCACAACATTAACTCAACTCTTATTGGTTAAAGACATTGCGCAGACGCCAGCGCTGGCCAACCAACATGGTTAGAAAATTAAATACCAGGCACACAGGAAAAACTGCACGTCTCACGCAGAAATGCTTGAATGCTTCAACTCGGTGAATCACGTTGCCATATACTTGTATACCTATCTTCATTTTCTATACGACTGTCCTTTTGCTTTGTATTTCCGAATGATCGAACGGTCAAATGGCCACGCCATCTTTGTTTTGCGTGTGCAGTGTATACTTTTTTTGGACTCGCCAACTTATGATATAGTAAATGTTGGAGAAGCTTACTATTGCCCCTTCTCACGCTAGCATTGGAATCGAATTTGGTGAGAAGCATGACATTTTTGCTTTCGATCGGAAATATTTGATACCAACAACCTACCTACTGCTGCGCCTGGAATTCTGTTACCAGCCAAGTTATTACGCTCCAACAACAAAGAAAAAATCCAAGATGGCGGCCTTCGGCGACTATTTCGCATATAATCGGATACTTGATTCAATATGGGAAAGCCTGACATTTTTGCTTTCGATCGGAAATATTTGATATCTACTTACTGCTGCGCCTGGTATTCTGTTACCAGCCAAGGTATTGCGCGCAAACAACAAAGAAAAAAATCCAAGATGGCGGCTTTCTATGACTATTTCGCATATGATCGGCTACTTGATTCAATATGGGAATGCCTGACATTTTTTCTTTCGATCGGAAATATTTGATATCTACCTACTGCTGCGCCTGGTGTTCTGTTACCAGCCAAGGTATTGCGCGCCAACAACAAAGAAAAAATCCAAAATGGCGGCTGTCGGTGACTATTTCGCATATGATCGGATACTTGATTCAATATGACAATATCTTATACTTTCACTTAAAGTAAGTCACATTCAAATTAGAAATCAACTTACTACATATTTGTTGAACTTAAAATCTAATAACGTGACTGCATAGTATGTGTATAGAGCTGGGAAATGTAAAAATTATATCTATTGGACAATTAGTTCAGATATGATACGTGATTCAATATTTTGTTAAAGTAAAGCACATTGCTTACCACCATACCTTGTTTTTTGTAAATATATCTCGTTGAATGATATGTGCTTTGTGTGCTATGGGAGGGGAAGCTTGACATTGTTTCTTTCTATTGATCATTATCGATACCTACTGCTGCGCCTGGTACCCTATGTCATGTTTCCCCACCTTAAGCCTCCCCACCTAATATTTCACCCAACTTCACTTTCAATACTAGCGTGAGAAAGAGCAAAACCGATTAGCGAGCTAAAATGTGATGATATTTCTCCCACATCAACTAGCATCTACAAGAACACACGCATACAATTACAGCGTGGCTTTTGCTAAATTTAAGTGCGTAATTTTTGCACAAGACAGTGACGATAATGAGAATTCAAACATTCAGAAATGCAAAGAAAAAGGACAAACATACAGCAAAAGGAGGTTGGTACACATCTTAGGTTGTGAAAAGCATTGTAGAATACGGACTTGTATAATTAAATTTATCTCTGCGAGAAACGTGCAGTTTTTCTTGCGCGCCTGGTAATGCAATTAAAGCTTCAGCTCAAACTCTGGCAGCAACTGGACTCTAGGTTTCGATCTAGAACCCAAGTATTGATACTTTTCAATATATAGCTCTAGAGATTCCTAAACAATAAAAGACCTTTTTTGCATGTCTCAGGGCCGAAGTCCATTTTATTTAAAGTACTGTTGCTACAGGCAAATTGGGTATTGAAATTGCTCCATGCTTCGATCTTTGACCTCACAAATAATAGATATTCAAAGTCATCATAATGCTAGCATTCTTTGTATACTTATACCGTTCGTGCCATAAGTGTTATCGACTACGAGTCGAATATGTTCAGTTCATGTGCATCTTTTATTACCCTGGCGTAGAAGCCACAATATGTTTTTTTATTGTTTTTGATCATTATGTATCCACTGCTTTAGGCAATGCATATCTGGGGAATCAAGTATCAAGTATCGAAGCATGGGTTCACTGCGTTCACTGGGAGCCACTCCCCGGTATCCAAACACACACATCTCCGCATCTTGGCGCCTGCTACCAGGACACCAGAATACCAGAATAGGTAGGTATCAAGCATTTTCAATAGAAAGAAAAAATGTCAAGCCCGCCCTCCAAATCAATTAAAATACTAGTGTGAGAAAGAACAATAGCAAGCTTGAAAGTCATGCTCCTTCTTCCATAATCTTCAAATTATCAGTTGGCAATTCCGAAAAAAAAAACAAAGATGGCATGGTTTTTGACCAATCCTCAGCAACGGTAAATTTAAGAGCATCTAATATAAGTTAATGGCAAAACACATAAAAATTCAATGCCACAGACAAACGACGAGCACATGTGATGAGTATTGAGTGTCCGTCTGGCTGCATTACGCATTCGCATACACGATGGTGTTTCTCCGCCTGGACCGAAGTTGTGGTTTTTATTTCGTTGGTAAACGTAGCTGTGTGAGTGTGACACTGTCTAGATCGGCGGTAGTGTTTTTTTTTTTTTTTTTGTGAGCTAACAGTACATACACAGCCAGGGCAGAAAAAAACTATAGAACTATGCCAGAGACGTGCAGTTTTTCCTGCGCTCCTGGTTATGCTAACTTAACATTATCTGGCCAGCGGCTGTTCTCGTCCGTCTACAAAAAATACATATAAATCTGAGGAATATCGACAACCAATATGAGTTGAGATAAATTCTGTTGAACTCACAATATATTTTTTTTGTTGCAACTCTTTTGATTTGGTCGGGGTATTTACTTCAACAGAAAATACTTGTTTAGCATTTGAAATTTATATAAAATATCGTTGGCTCTTTTTAGCAACGGTAACAGACTTAGTTGTTTTAGAACATCCATGAGCACAAGACCACAATATCAGATAAAATTATAAAATATATACCGAACTGACAGATAAAAATTGAATGATTCTCTCGAAAAACAAAAACAGACAAGAAACAGAATTTCTCTTTTTTCCTAGTAGTACAATGCTCCTATGGGATTAATTTCGGTAATATTGCTCCGCATTGAACGTTCAAGATGTCTTCGGCTTCGGACAGACTTTCGGACTCCTTATACTTGTGGAGCGCTAAGCTTTTCAAATTGCGATTAAATCAAGCCATTATACATTTCAGAACCCCATTACTCCGCAAACCGTAATCGATTTTGATGACGAAAATTTGCAATCGCAATACCTTGGCTGGTAACAGAATACCAGGTGCAGCAGTAGGTAGATATCAAATATTTCCGATCGAAAGCAAAAATGTCAGGTTTCTCCACCAAATTCGATTCCAATGCAGGTGTCAGAAGGGGCAATAGTAAGCTTCCCCCACATTTACTATATCATAAGTTGGCGAATCCGAAAACAGTATACACTGCACACGCAAAACAAAGATGGCGTGGCCATTTGGCACGTGAGACGTGCAGTTTTTCATGTGCGCCTGGTAATGGATTATCTAACCATGTTGGTATATCAATTGTTGCAGATTTTGGGTACCCATTACTGAATTGCAACCAAAATTAAACATCACTGAAGCAAACTCTCAAAAAAATTGGTTCAGTTCAGCACGCAGGAAAAACCGCACTTCAAAAAAGTGAGTGAAAAAAAAAATATTTAAACAAATATTTCTTGTTGCACTTTTGGGTTTTTTTTTCTCTGTGGCACGATGTTGTAGTAACACACAAAATAATTTTATTTATTATTTTACTAACAATTTTGGGGTGGTTTCCATTTTTGTCAGAATTCCACAACAATTTTTCATCGGAGAACTTCCAAAGAAATTCAAAGCGAAGCTGTTGAATTAACGCATTTAGCGGCCGTGAGGAATATCTGCTTGAAATGCAAATCCGAACGGATTCTCCGATATCGAACAAATCGGAGAAAATTTTGTTCCGATTGCATACCACGATGGGAGTGGTTATGTAGCTTAGAAAGCTGTAAAACATAGCATGCGATGAGAGTGTCGTTACAAAATTGATTTCAATTGCATTTAACTTCATTACAAAAGAAAACAAACAATTGTTAGATGTTATCAAAGGTATAAAACTACATAGAGTACGCATCTCACGAAATGAAATACAATGTGGGGTACTGATACTGATACCCCAGTTTTCACATTGCTACCCCAGCATCAAACAACATCGTATGCATCTGCTAATACGATCGAAGAAATTGGCCCTTCAGCTGTGATGCGTGCTCTATGAAGTTCTAAACTCTTTGATCTCTCCGTTAATTTATTTTATGTTATCACAGTATCAAGAGAGCGTTACGTTCAAGAATGTTAGCAAATTGATAAGCAGATACAAAATATAGGGTGCAACAACAAAAATTTATTGTAAGTTCAACAGAATTTATTTCAACTCAAATTGGTTGTCGATATTCCTCAGATTTATATGTATTTTTTGTAGACGGACGAGAACAGCCGCTGGCCAGATAATGTTAAGTTAGCATAACCAGGAGCGGACGTCTCTGGCATAGTTCTATAGTTTTTTTCTGCCCTGGTTGTGTATGTACTGTTAGCTCACAATAAAAAAAAAAACAAAAACCACTACCGCCAATCTAGACAGTGTCACACTCACACAGCTACGTTTACCAACAAAATAAAAACCCCAACTTCGGTCCAGGCGGAGACACACCGTGTATGCGAATGCGTAATGCAGCCAGAGGGACACTCAATACTCATCACATGTGCTCGTCGTTTGTCGGTGGCATTGAATTTTTATGTGTTTTGCCATTAACTTGTATAAGATGCTCTTAAATTTACCGTTGCTGAGGATTGGTCAAAAACCACGCCATATTCGTTTTTTTTCGGAATTGTCAACTGATAATTGGAAGATTATGGAAGAAGGAGCATGACTTTCAAGCTTGCTATTGTTCTATCTCACACTAGTATTTGAATTGATTTAGAGGGCGGTCTTGACGGTTTTGCTTTCTATTGAAAATGCTTGATACCTACCTATTCTGGTATTCTGGTGTCCTGGTAGCAGGCGCCAAGATGCGGAGATGTGTGTGTGTGTCGATGATACCGGAGAGTGGCTGCCAGTTAACGCAATGAACCCATATTTCAATACTTGATACTTGATTCCCCAGATACGCATTGCTTAAAACAGTGGATACATAATGATCAAAAACAATAAAAAACATATTTTGGCTTCTACGCCAGGGTGATAAAAGATACACATGAACTGAACATATTCGACACGTAGTCGATAACCCTTATGGCACGAACGGAATAAGTTTACAAGGAATGTTAGCATTATGATGACTTTGAATATCGATTATTTGTGAGGTCAAAGATCGAAGCATGGAGCAATTTCGATAACTAATTTGCCTGTAGCAACAGTACTTTAAATAAAATGGACTTCGCCCTGAGACATAAAAAAAAGGTTTTTTTATTATTTAGGAATCTCTCGAGCTTTATATTGAAAAGTATCAATACTTGGGTTCTAGATCGAAACCTCGAGTCCAGTTGCTGCCAGAGGTTTGAGCTGAAGCTTTAATTGCATTACCAGGCGCGCAGGAAAAACAACACGTTTTTCGCGGAGATAAATTGGATTATACAAGTCCGTATTCTACAATGCTTTTCACAACCTAAGATGTGTACCAACCTCCTTTTGCTATATGTCTGTCCTTTTTCTTTGCATTTCTGAATGCTCGAATCCTTATCATCGTCTCTGTCTTGTGCATAAATTACGCGCTTAAATTTAGCAAAAGCCACGCTAATTAAGCTCGCTAATCGGTGTTGCTCTTTCTCACGCTTGTATTGAAAGTGAAGTTGGGAGAAATATTAGGTGGGGTGGCCTTAGGTGGGGAAACATGACATAGGGTACCAGCCGCAGCAGTAGGTATCGATAATAATCAATAGAAAGAAACAATGTCAAGCTTCCTCTCCCATAGCACACAAAGCACATATCATTCAGCGAGATATATTTACAGAAAAACAAGGTACGGAGGTAAGCAATGTGCTTTACTTTAACAAAATATTGAATCACGTATCATATCCGAACTTATTGTCCGATAGATATGATTTTTACAATTTCCAGCTCTATACACATACTTTGCAGTCACGTTATTAGATTTTAAGTCCAACTAGTATGTAGGAAGTTGGTTTCTAATTTGGATGTGCCTTACTTTAAGCGAAAGCACAAAATATTGTCATATTGGATCAAGTATCCGATCATATGCGAAATAGTCATCGAAAGCGGCCACCTTGGATTTTTCTTTGTTGTTGGCGCGCAATACCTTGGCTGGTTACAGAATACCAGGCGCAGCAGTAGGTAGATATCAAATATATTTCCGATAGAAAGCAAAAATGTCAGGTTTCTCCACCAAATTCGATTCCAATGCTGGTGTCAGAAGGGGCAATAGTAAGCTTCCCCCACATTTACTATATCATAAGTTGGCGAATCCGAAAAAGTATACCCTGCACACGCAAAACAAAGATGGCGTGGCCATTTGACCATTCGATCATTCGGAAATACAAAGGAAAAGGACAGACGTATAGTAAATGAATATATGAATATAGGTATACTGGTATATGATCAAGTGGTTTACGGAGTTGAAGCATTCAAACATTTCTGCGTGAGACGTGCAGTTTTTCATGTGCGCCTGGTAATGGATTATCTAACCATGTTGGTTGGCCAGCGCTGGCGTCTGCGCAATGCTTTAACCAATAAGTGTTGAGATAATGTTGTGGAAATTCACAAAATAAGTGTTCAAAGAATCGCAACACTCCAATTTCAAACATGCATCCTCATTACGACTAATCACATACACATCGAAATCTCAATCAAATCCTCCCAGTTGGATTCAAGATTCAATTACAGACTCCAGACGTCAGACACACACACCTTTGCTAAAACACATTTAACACACCATAAGAACGGCAGTACCATCGATCAGCTGTCATTTCAACATTCAGAGAGAAGTATCCACCACCTTCAACCCTTCGTTTGAACACCAACGTATGTGTTGCCTATGTTATTACATACACGAGTATCTCAATTGTTGCAGATTTTGGGTACCGCTACTGAATTGCAACCAAAATTTACCATCACTGAAGCAAACTCTCAAAAAAATTGGTTCAGTTCGTTCGTGTAGACATTCCAATTTCGACTGAGTAAAAAAATGGCCTCAATCCAAATGTCTCCAACTCCAAGGTTGTGGTGCTTTTTTCGTGGTTCTTGTAGACTTTTCAACAATCCATTACCAGGCGCGCAGGAAAAACTGCACGTCTCTCGCAGAAATAAATTGAAGAATTGAAACTTCGGAACAGCATTAGGTACCATAATACGATCAATGGAAAGCAAAACGACATCCTCCCCCTGCCAGTGAAATTGGCCACAATCTGCCAACCAACAGCTGACAATTGTGAAATAACTACACTACTAAGCAAAACACAGATGGCGTGGCCCCATAATCGCATCATATGTACGAGAGAGGGACAATGTCGAGCATTTGTTTATACAGTTATGCAAAGAAAATTGACAGATATATAGTAAAAGGAGGAAGGTCCACAGGCTATGCAGAGCTGTAGTTGTGTATTAAAGTTGGAGCATTAAATTTATTTCTGCGAGAGCCGTGCAGGTTGCTGCGTGCCTGGTAATGGATTTTTGAAAAGTCTACAAGAGAACCACGAAGAAAAAAGCACCAACCACCACCTTGGAGTTGGAGACCATTTTTTTACTCAGTCGAAATTGGAATGTCTCTGCACTCTACACGAACGAGCTGAACCACTTTCTTTGACAGTTTGTGATCATCTGTTAAATTTTGGTTTCAATTCATTGACATTGACATCACAGTATTTCGCACATGAATGCAACGAAATACAGACGCATAACAGCACTGGCGGTTCAGTCGCTCTCCAACTCTCGTAGTGGTAAGTTGACTAAGTAGTCTGTGCGGAAGTATTTTTCAATTGTGAATTAGTGAAGAAGTGGCAAGTAAGCCAATTAATATTTATCGTCCACGTGGAGTAGTGGTGCTATCACCTGACTCAGGAGTGGGAGTCGTGGGTTCGAGCCCAACCAGACCCCAGTACTTTTAAGTTTTTTTTTCAACTCACACGGGAAGAAAACACATAACGAAGAGTGTCTCGGCCGAATTACCGGCTATGGAAACCGGTGCGGTGAAAGAAGTCCCGCAAGAGGGTGGAAGTAGGTCGCCCACAAACAAAAGGCAGAAGCTGGCGATGCCTGCATCATCAACAGCAACAACATCATCAACAAAGCAGGTACCATCGACAACGAAAGAGGCGGTACCAACAACAACAGCAGCAGCAGAAAGTGCAACGGCAACAACCCAAATGGGGAGGCGGAGGAAGCTTAATCCCGTACCTAATCTCAACGTGCGGCGATGTATGCAGGTAGCGGAAAATACACCGCTGCCAACAACAATGGAAGAAGAGGAGGAGTGCAACTCGGACCTCGATGAATCCGCGTTTGATGAAGGGGAACCCCGCTACGTTGGCGAGGGAAACCCATATAAAGAGCTCGCAGAGGTTGACGAAGCGCAGCCTGCTGTGAATGATGAGGAGGCCAAGTTGAGCATCCTCATCGCAGAGTTAACGGCTAAACTCGAAAAAATGCGAGAGGCCAGACAAAAAGATGCCCTCGTGGAAAAAGAAAGGAGGCAGAAGCTGAGACAACAAATCGAGCTGAAAGCGAAGCCAATGCTTCAGCAGAATAAACTGCAACCAATGCAGCAACGGTTTGCTATGCAACAGCAACATCAGAAGAAGCAACGACAACAGCCGCAACAGCAGCAGCAACAACAGCAGCACCAACGAATGCAGCAACAAAAACAACAGCCGCAACAACACCAGCAGCAAAGACAACAGAAGCAGCAGATGCAACCCCCAAAGGAAAAGAGGGAAGAAGTACCCCCCATCAACGTAAGTTACCTCAGTACTAGTGATAGTATTAAATTATGTAAGAGATACATTAAGGATTTCGCGGTCAAGCATATCTCGGCCCAAAATCATAAGATTGTTTGTAATAGTATTGAGGACTACAAAAAAGTCCGCAAAGCACTGGAGGGGGTTAAGGCAGAGTACTTCACGTACACGCCCAAAACCGAAAAATTAAAAACAATGATTCTAAAGGGAATCGATCCCGCCGCTGTTGATGCGGAGGAGCTCTTAAACGAGCTCAAGAGTTTTGATAGCGACGACCTTAAGTTCGTCGGTGTAAAGCCGTTTTCCGCGGTTAAGGGTAGGGGTGGTAACCGAAGGTTACCATTTTTCCTGGTACAACTAACCCCCAATAGCAAAATCGATAGTCTACGCAGAATCAATCGCGTATACTATCATGCTGTAAAATGGGATAAATTAAAAAGGACAGATCGCATATTGCAATGTATGCGCTGTCAGAGGTTCGGGCATGCCGCTTCTAACTGCAACATGCAGATTAGATGTGTTAAGTGCGACGAGGACCACATTTTAAACGAATGTCCTCTAGGTAGCGATAGAGTAGAAGATATGAGCAAGCTCATATGTGTTCTTTGCGGGAATGCGGGGCACCCTGCTAACTATAAGGGATGTCCTGTATTCCAACAGAAAAAGAAGAGTATGCTAGCTCGGAAACAGGCTGTAGAAGAAGAAAGGCGGCTTAAAAGTCGCTCTTTCACAAATAGGGTTGAGCCCAACATGTCCTATGCCCAAATGGCAGCTGGAACGGGTAGCTCCCAGACATTAAACAGGCCTAAGGTTGCTGAAAAAGCACCTGAAGCCGATTTGGATATGAAAAAGTTCTTGCTGTCATTAGATAGCAAGATCGATCAGTTCCAAAAACAACTAAACGAGCAAGCAGCTAGAATAGATCATATCTACTCGATGTTTGCCGTGTCTAGCGCGCCATGAATATGATGAGTACGCTGGATGAGGTAAACTTTAGGATCCTAGCTGTGAATGTTAATTCATTAGTCAGGGTCGAGAGAAGAACCGTCCTTACAAACCTGTTGAAAAACCAACTCCCGGATGTAGTTTTGGTCAGCGAAACTAAGCTAAACCAGAAACACAAATTGGGATACAGCAACTACCATGTAGTGAGAAGAGACCGACCCCACTCCTCCCAAGGGGGTGGGGTCGCTGTCTTATTACGCAAAGGCTTACGCCATAATATTATATATAGCGGGGATGTACGTAGGTTCCAGGTGTTGGAAGCATGCATCGTATGCATTCCTCTCCATAGTCGGAGGAGAATGTATGTGGTGTCGCTTTATGCACCTGAAGCAACTCAACAAACTCAATTTATAGCAGAGCTCGAGACACTTTTTCGTTGCCTACAGCTTCAATCGGCTGATAATTATTACTTTTTGGCCGGTGATCTTAACGCTAAGCACGCGGCTTGGGGAAATGCAATCTCGAACACTAGAGGTCGACTGCTTCAAAATTGGAGGGAGCAAAATATGATTGAGTACAAACTTAGTTTGTACGCGACGGATATCCCGTCTTTCCCGAGAGGAAATTCTTTTCTGGACTTAGCCCTTATGGACAATAGACTAGAACTGACAAATAACGAACACGCGCGGAACTGTGTACGAGCATTCGATTACGATGACAGTGACCACCTCGGACTTGATGCCGTATTCAGGATCCCAAACGAGCAAACTCAACTGGAGGAGTTCGACCAAGTGCGTTCTTTCGACTATCGAAAGACGAACTGGCCGCGCTTCACCAGAGTCGTAAAGCGAGAATTACGTCTGAGCGAAATCACCCCTCCAACAAACAGAAACCTGACAAACGATGAAATTGACCAAAATTTACTAAAAATGAATGAGGTCCTCACAAGGTCAATGGATCTAGCTATCCCTAAGATAACTAGTTCTGACGACCAGACGGAGAAATATCGAACGCCAACAATCGATGCACTCCACAAACACAAATGTAGGTTGGTCTCCAGGCTTAAACGGCTGCAGAGACAATTTACGGACAGACGAGACCCGGAGATTCGGACATTGAAGTCATTGATCAAAAACCTTAAACAGCTAATATCGGAAAATTATAGAAAATCTGTAAGTTTGTACTGGGGCAAGAAAATTCAGGCTATAAAAACCAGTAGCCCGAATATGTTCCCGCAAATAAATAAAATATTCAGGCGAAAAGATCATAATGACATTCCATGTGTCCGAATTTCCCAAACGACAGAGAACAGACAGACGCTCACGACTGTCGGTATAAGTCCGGAAAGTGTAGACTCGAACGACGGATTTTTCACGATCGAAGATCCTCAGGAGAAGGCGAATTCGATAGGCGCTATTTTCGAGACCGTGTATACGGTGAACAATCCTGTTCGCCCAAATCGAGATATTGAGGAAAGAGCCTTTCTGAATCACTTTCATCTGCGCACTGAACTTCAAGCTTGGCGATCTGAGAATCACGGTTTTTCCGTATTCAATGACGAAAACCCTTCCAATGGCATAGTCGCCAATAGCCTGATGCTGTTCGTGCAAAAAGATGAACTCCTGGACATCTTGGTATCATTGAAAAATAAAAAGTCGGCAGGAGAGGACGGTGTCCCAAACGTCGTATTGAGACACCTGCCAATAGAAGCAGTCGATATCTTTACCACCCTGTTTAACAATGCACTGAATAATGCACATTATCCGGTGCACTGGAAAACGGCGGTGGTACATCCTATCCCCAAAAAGGACAAGGACAAAACAAACCCAGCTAATCTTCGGTCAATAAGCCTTCTGCCGAATGTAAGCAAGGTGTTCGAGAAGATAGTCAATAGAGCTCTGCTTAAGTGGGTTGAGGAAAACAAAATTATTCCGGATAATCAGTTTGGTTTTCGAGCGAGGCATGATACCATTCATGCCGCGTCGAAACTAGTGTCCGACATCCAATGGAATAAGTCCAAAAAACAATGCACAGGGGCCTGTCTGGTTGACTTTGAGAAGGCCTTCGACACCGTATGGTTAGAGGGGCTTTTCTACAAGCTGACCAGACTGGGCATGCGTAAACCCATGCTATATATGATTTATGAAATGCTTATGGGAAAGAAGTTCGTTGTCAAATGTGGCAACGTAACTTCGAGTAAAGTCTTTGAAATTAAAAACGGTTTACAACAGGGGGCGGTGAACTCCCCGATATTGTTTAACATTTATACAAGTGATCTTGTAGGTTCTCTCAGACACGCTATAGCGTACGCAGATGATTTAGTGGCGTACAGATCAGGTCCGAAAATCGAGGTCATCAACACACTTTTGCAACGTGACTTCGATCACATTAAGGGATATTGCGATGATTGGAAATTGAGGATCAATTTCCAAAAAACCGAAACAATTCTGTTCAGGACCCCAGTGCAGAGGGCTTCTTACGATACCAGAAAAAACTGGAAAAAATTTTGTATCATTGGACAGCATGGACGGCCGTTGGCGGTGAGAAGTGAAGTCAAATACCTTGGCATCTGGCTTGACAAGTTTCTGTATTTTAATAAAAATGTGGATGCTTGTCTGGCCAGGGCTAGGGGGGCTTATGCTCTGACAAGAAGATTGTTTCATAGCAGTCAACTTAATTCAAGGGTGAAAGTCATTTGCTACATGGCCCTCATAAGGCCGATCATCGCTTACGGTTATCCCGTGTGGTTCAATGTATCACCATCCTACATGGAAAGGATACGGCTATTCGAGAGGCGTTGTCTCCGATCCTGCTTAGGGTTGTACCGAACACCAGACTCCGAGTACATAAAATACTATCGAAACGAGGTTCTATACAATGGGGCCCAGTTGAACAGAATTGACAATTTCCTAATTAAGGTGAATCGAAGGCACGCTGCAAGGGCGATGGCTAGCGACAACAGCCTGATCTTCGGGGCTTATTACCCCAATGAAACATATATAGAGAGTGCGCTCATGTCTGGCTTTATTCCACCAGAGGCATTTGTTTATATCGATTCGTTAGGGTTGGTACAAGACAGGAACGGTATCCCGGTTTTATACCACCGCTACCGTGACGCGCGTGACAAACGGCTAATCCGCGACGGGTACGTTGACAATGCTCCGGAGCTCCTCCGCTTTAGCACGGCGGTATCGGATCGCGATAGGACCGAGGCCGAAAGGCAGCGCACCGAATTCTGGTGGCTTCACGACGGAAGTGATTCAGCACTTCCTCTAGACTTTGCGGACTTTTAGTCCAATAATTAGTTCTTTGATAAATTAATGCTAATACTAGGTCTGTGGCGGGGATTGTGCACCATATTGGCGTACAATATGGGTGGTTGCATGCTGCCTGTGGACCAAAAGACTCGATCAGGATGGCGACCCCTCTGGGCATATGCAGCGAGGGCTCGCCACCCAGATTATAATTAAGTTTAAGTAGTTAAGTAATCTTAAGTAGTTAAGTAGTCTTAAGTAGTTAAGTAGTATTAAGTATTTAAGTAGTATTAAGTAGTCTTAAGTAGATTAAGTTTTTTTTATATAAAATTGTCGGTAATCAAAGTTTTTTAAATTTTTCTTTGAAATATAAATTTATTTTAAAATAAAAAAAAAAGAAACTTGAAGCCGAAAGGCAAAATAAAAACTGTTAGATGTAAGCTTACAGCGCCCGCTAAGGGCCATAATTTAGTTTAAGTAAATATGTTATTGATAAGTTAGATTTAAGCATTTTTGTCTAGTATTAAGTTAATATTTTAAGGAAATAAAAAATGAATTTAAAAAAAAAAAAAAAAAAAAAACAGCACTGGCGACTGAGGCCATCGGCTGGGTTTCAATTCAATTGAGGCACTGAGTGCAGTAGTGGCACCCTAAACTGTAGTATTTTCCTACTATCTATTGTATTGGCCGGTTTCGTCGCTTAAAACAACAATTTACATGAAGCTGTGCGTTATTGACAGCCAATTACGAAGATGAGATAAATAAATGCTGTATACAAGGTTAGGTTAGATTAGTTAGGTTCCAGTGGACGCACACTTGGATTTCATAAATTCTTAAATTCTTAAAATATTTTAACTCTCTCACGGTTGGACATCGTCGAATTATTTTTTTTGGAAAAACCATTTTGTTTTATAATATACGTGGCACACGTGGCAGTTAATGGCGATATGTAGTATATATCACTAATGCTGATATACACTGACGTAGACTCTATATATAGACATATATATGCTTTGTCTTTGCCAAGACTTGGGACTACTCAACTAAGCTCAAACTGCGGTCAAATACATTACTCATTTCGGAACTCCATTCCCAGGCACACAGGAAAAAGTTGAAACTCCGTAAACCCATAGCTATACACAAACTTTAGTTCTGTCAAGGCTGTGTACCTATCCCCTTGATAGTCCTCATCACTCTCTTGTGCATATGATGCTTTTAGATTTACCGTTGAAAGGGGTGAAGCCACGCCATTTTTGTGGAGATGGAGTAAACATTTAAGCTTGCTATTGCTCATTCGAACACTAGTATTGGAATTTCATTGGAAGGAGGAGCATGCCACTTTTGGCTTCAATTGAAAATGTTTGATAGTAACAGCTGTGCCTGGTAATCTGGTATCCTGGTAGTATCGCTACGAACCGGAGCCAACAAATGCCAACGATCCAAATGGCTCGCTAACGGACCAAATAGTCTGCCAACGAGTCAAAGTGCCTTTCTCTGAACCACACCTTGTTGGGTGAACTTAGATGGCTCTGTGTGGCTCGGCAGACTTGGCTGGATTTTTGGCAAGTCCAAAATCCACGAGCCAAAAAAGAGATAACGAACTATCGTCCCATAGCAATAATGCCAGTCATAAGAAACGTATTGGAGTAAATAGTCAGGCATATCGCGAATAAATTTCCCCGGGAATTTTTCACTTGTCAGCAATGTTAATCAGATTGCTAACTGGGAACAATTTCCTGTGGAAATTTTTTTCGCGATAGGCCTGAATATAGAGAATTGTACTGATCACAAGGAAAATATTCGAAGCTGATCCTTCATAACATGCTGCTAATATACTAGCAAGTGCTAAACCCGATTAGGATATAGGTATACAACTATCGGGTTGTACAAGTGAAACGAATCTAAACATTTTACAAACTTTTGAAATCAAAATGGTAGTAAGGAAAAAGAACAAGAAAAGGCTCGAACAGAATCCTGTCGAGATGAACAAGGAAATATCGTAGCGGAGATACGGTCGATGCTGATGATATGGAAGAACCACTTCTGCAGACTTTTAAACGGCGATGACGAACAACATTCCGCTGTCAGGCAAAACGAACCATTCAATACTGGTAACGACAGCGAAAACTGAAAACCACCCGATTCGAGTGAAGTGAGTGAAGCTGCTCCATCAGGATTTCTAAGGAATTTGAAACCACAGTTTGGTTTGGTAAAGTCCCACTCAATGTCAATGTTTTCAAATGCGTTTTTTATTAATTAAATCAGGACTGGAAGAAATTATTCCTTAGTTCCGCTTTTTTTTTTTAAATTTAAAGAGTCAATGCCTTGCATAGATTTCAAAATTTCTTCATCAAAATAGATTTTCTGTGCACTGTGTGTGCAGCCTTATAATATTGTCGGCAAACTTATTTTAATTCTATTACTTGAGTTTATTTGTTTTTGTTTAAGTAAAAAGTTTAGCCTTAGCCTAAACACATACAGAGTCATTTTTTTTTTTACACAGTTGTCGAAAAAATTCGGATCGGAGAGAAACTGGTTTCGGAAAAACTCCGATTTGATAGATTTTTGTAAAATAGTTTTGTAGAACGATTTTATTTATGGCAAAAGTGTATGAATCCAGATTGACTGAGATTGAAATTCTAAGTTAAGGAGCATCAACAGACTCAGAATCAACAGTTACCAGCAACAAAAGACACATCGCCGTTGGCAGGTGGAACTTCTTCTTTTGATTTGGTCGGGGTATTTACTTCAACAGAAAATGTTTGTTTAGCAATTGAAATTTTTATAATATCTCTATTTCTTTCAGCAGCTAATTTTGGTGCTAAATTTTTAGGAACGGTAACAGACTTAGTTGTTTTAGAACATCCAACAGCACTAGACGACAATATCAGGTAAAATTATAAAATAAATACCGAACTGACAGACAAAAATTGCATGATACCCTCGAAAAACAAAAACAGACAAGACACAGAATTTCTCTTTTCTCCTAGTAGTACTGTTATGTCCACATACTTAAGGGCGGTTATCTGATAATGAAAACACATCAGTAACAACATCAATATTTTAAACCCACAAAAATAAACTTACTGTTGTGAAATTGTGGCTCGGTTGTTTTTGTCATCTGTGGAGTTTTGTTGTCAATCAGTTAGGTGGATATGGATGTATATATCTACTTACGTGACTGTACACCAACAATCCCTAACGACGAGGCACTGTCTCCCTCCAAATGTTGGACAAACTAACAGTCTAATGAAAATAAAAGAGACAAATTAAATTAACAACAAAATTCACAAAAAAAAAATGAATTACCTACATCGGCTAGTTTCCTTTCGACAACTGTCACTGTCAACAACTGTCAAATGTCATGGGTATACAATTTGGACGAGCCCAGAATTAGGAATTGTTTGTAAACTTCGTAAATAGGTTGCGCAAACGACTAAACGAAGATGAAAATAATTCAAATATCCAAAGAGCAGGACGTTAGGAGAATCTGAGGAAGGTAGCACGATCTAGAAACGGATCTTGGACTGGATAGAAGAGTTAGTGGTAATGCTGGATGCCGTGACATAAGGCCATGTGACATAAGACCATATCTCAAAATATGGCTTTTCGAAAGCGACATAAAGCCATACCTCGAAATATGGCTTTACGACACTTTGCGAAAGCGTCATAAGACCATTATGGCTTTATGTCACTTTCAAATGGATTTTTAACCCTTACCTGATAAAATGTCATCTTTAAAAGCTCAAAATTATTAAGGATTCAAAGATTTAAAAGCTCAAAATTATTATAAGAACTGTAAATATTTATTTTTCTATAAATACAATTATGTTCAATCAGATGAAAAGAAAAAATGTTTAAACACTTAACAGAATATAGTTGTGCTATTTGCGACAATTTGTCTACAAATTGGGCATAGAATTGGATTGTTGTTCTTTATATAGTTCTCCGACAGCTTTGTAAAACAATTTAAACACAATTTAAAGTGATTACATGGCTGCAAGAGAATGGTGCGGGTATTTTCGCAGCAAATAACGCAAAGAACTGGTGCTTCATCTGCATTTAAATATTGATGTTCAGAAGAATCTTCACCTTCTTCTTCTTCATGCTCCTGGGAGTGATCTAATTTCGCAGCTTCTTCTGTAAGCAGATTGTTGTGTTCGTTGGTAAGTTGGTTGAGAAAATCGTTGATGGAAATTATTTTTTTGCTTAGTTTTCCCAGGGCTATTTCAATTTGAGCTCCTTTGTCTTTAAATTTCTTTTTTTGAGGTTCAAAGATGTCATATGTGCCATCTAAGGACATTATAAATTCTCTCGATTTAGCTCGATCCTCGTCCAACAAAATATCAAGAAACTTAAAGAAATTTCCGTGTTTGGAAAGCCTCCCGCTGAGATGGCTATTAAAGCCTTCAAGTGCACTTGTAGTTCTCATCGGTGCACTAAACACGGAGAAGACTAAAGGAGTTTCCTGAAGTAAATATGTAATAGATATATGTATAAGTATAGAAAGTATTTCCCTTAGGAAACCAAAAAAAAATATTTACCCTCTCCATCCATTGTCTATTGAAATAAATCAGAAAGTCCTTAAAAATGCTTTCCCCATTTTTTTTTAAATGGTGCGCCATTTGCTTCTCCATTCAGAAACTCAAAAGCTGACTGTATATCTTCAGGTCTCATGAGCGGAAGAATTAAAAACTTGCGGAATAGTCTATTCGCTTCTTTGTTTTTATGCAAAGAAGTCACAAACGCTGGTAACTTTGATGCTTTTTTCCTAACAGCTTGACAAAAGTGAAACCAGCACGTTGTACACTTTACCCTTGGGAAAACGTTTTGTAAGCTGTTTCTCATTGCCTTTTCGTAATCCGTTACAAACGAATTTGGTTAAAATTTGAACAAATTGGCTTCAATGTATTGAAATACACGAAGATAAGCGGCCTCCGACTTATGACTCATTAGTACGTAAATAAAAGGGAAAACCTGCAAGTGAAATATCATACCATACCGTTCACGCGAATTTCTGACTATTGGGTACTTTATCTAATGCTCAAAATCTTAATACATAAATCTAAATATAAGATAAAGTAATAATGTTAGAAAACTGAAGCTTAGATTTTCCAATTAGATATATATATTTTAAGCATTAGATAAAGTAATAGTGAAAAATTCGCGCGAATTTTATATAAACCTAATGTCTAATTTGAGAATCTAAGCTTCAGTTTTTGAGCATTAGATAAAGTAATAGTGAAAAAATTCGCGCGAATTTTTCACTATTACTTTATCTAATGCTCAAAAACTGAAACAAACGTTCACAACACAAAAAAATAGTGGTAACTTACATGGTTGTTATGTGAAAAATGTACAATCAGTAATTGCTTATAACCGCAAGATGGCACAACACTGAAAGTGCCATCCAAAAGATAGTTTCGGGAGGATTCTTTATGTAAATTTTGAATGGCTGCTGCGATTGTTGGCGATAAAAACACTGTATAGCAAAAACCTTTTTCAATGACAGTGTTCCTATAAAAAGGTTCCGCATTTTGATATCGCGACATACCAAAACTACCCATTACAGTTTCGGTTTTAAATAGGTCCGATACCTCTTTCGCATTAACGGGAGCTTTTGGAAACGATTCATTCCGTATCCGGATGAGCTGCCTCCGTAATTTACCAAATGGAACCTAATTATAAATTAGCCGCATATTAGAAACAGGTTTTAAGAGAAGTTGCACTTAAACATATTTATACCTAAAATGACTACCTATTTTAACGACATATTTGTTATCTTACCTGTGAAGGATTTTCATTATCCCTTGCACACACTTCATTGAATACTTCGCGAATGCCACTTCTTTTAAGTGAGACATTTGCACACTCTATTTCTTATGTCTCAAATTAATATGGTCTTATGCCGCTTTTGGAAAGCGACATAAAGCCATACCTCGAAATATGGCTTTACGACACTTTGCGAAAGCGTCATAAGGCCATATTTTGAGATATGGTCTTATGTCACATGGCCTTATGTCACGGCACCGCTCAAAATCTTAATACCTAAATCTAAATATAAGATAAAGTAATAATGTTAGAAAACTGAAGCTTAGATTTTCCAATTAGATATATGTATTTTAAGCATTAGATAAAGTAATAGTGAAAAATTCGCGCGAATTTTATATAAACCTAATGTCTAATTTGAGAATCTAAGCTTCAGTTTTTGAGCATTAGATAAAGTAATAGTGAAAAAATTCGCGCGAATTTTTCACTATTACTTTATCTAATGCTCAAAAACTGAAACAAACGTTCACAACACAAAAAATAGTGGTAACTTACATGGTTGTTATGTGAAAAATGTACAATCAGTAATTGCTTATAACCGCAAGATGGCACAACACTGAAAGTGCCATCCAAAAGATAGTTTCGGGAGGATTCTTTATGTAAATTTTGAATGGCTGCTGCGATTGTTGGCGATAAAAACACTGTATAGCAAAAACCTTTTTCAATGACAGTGTTCCTATAAAAAGGTTCCGCATTTTGATATCGCGACATACCAAAACTACCCATTACAGTTTCGGTTTTAAATAGGTCCGATACCTCTTTCGCATTAACGGGAGCTTTTGGAAACGATTCATTCCGTATCCGGATGAGCTGCCTCCGTAATTTACCAAATGGAACCTAATTATAAATTAGCCGCATATTAGAAACAGGTTTTAAGAGAAGTTGCACTTAAACATATTTATACCTAAAATGACTACCTATTTTAACGACATATTTGTTATCTTACCTGTGAAGGATTTTCATTATCCCTTGCACACACTTCATTGAATACTTCGCGAATGCCACTTCTTTTAAGTGAGACATTTGCACACTCTATTTTTATATCAGAAATGTCTTTCATTTTTTTCCTTAGATTTTCGTTGGTTGTATGGTTATGCGTGGCACTAGATTTAGGGATTCGGACAAGATTCTGATTTAGAAAATCTACAACTGCACTGGCACTACATGTTTTATTGTAGCATACGTAACGTTTCGATAATTTTGCGTTGTATTTAAATTTATAAAGATGCTTAATCTCTGGAATATAAAGTAGGTTACTGCCTCTTCTAAGACCTTCGCAATATTCGAAACTGTAAATTAAATCGGAAGAGTTTCCCATCGTAGGAACCACGTTGTGTTTGAGTCACGATATACGAATGAGAAGCGCGCAAAGTTGTTACATGCAATTACCAGTGGTCAGGGTCATTCATAATCATATTTCCAACGGTCGAAACGGGTTTTTGTTATTGAAGAAAAAAAAAAAACATATGGTCTTATGTCTCAAATTAATATGGTCTTATGCCGCTTTTGGAAAGCGACATAAAGCCATACCTCGAAATATGGCTTTACGACACTTTGCGAAAGCGTCATAAGGCCATATTTTGAGATATGGTCTTATGTCACATGGCCTTATGTCACGGCACCGTAATGCTGGTGGAGAAATAGGGGGCATTAAACATGAAGTGGGACAAAAGAAAGAATGATAGCTTCATTGTCTAGTGAGCAACGCTAAGTGAAGTGTCGTAATGGCCACAGTGCCAACATAAAAATTTAATTTAAGTCGTTAAAATTCAAAAAAGGAATAAATTTTGAGAGATCAGTCCCAGGACAAACAAAGGGAAAATAAAAAGGTTAATCCAGAAAAAGTGATCGTCTTTTTTTTTGTATTGTAGTGCAAAGTGAACACATAAAGGCGGTCATTGACAAATAGAAGTTAGAATAAACTACAAGAACATAAAAGTCATGACCGCCAAAATTTTCTGTGTGAGACTACTGACTAATAGTGAGACCGAACGATTATATTGAGTACGGAATCGGAAACATAAAGGATAGGTAGAATTTTGTGAAAGTGAGTGCGATGTCAAAGTCTATAGTGTCATAGTGAACAACGAGTGGGCAAAAATCACCCCTACAACGAATACCCCCTCACACACAATATAATTCAACTGTCCAGTTACCGTCGTACGCAACCGTGCTGTGTGAAACAGTACGAAAACGGTCCCCTGCACTCGTCAGCCGTTATTGTTTGCTGGATCATCAGTTGTCTATTATTGTCTTAAGTGTTAATTTCTCTATTGTAAATATATATTTTTTTTGTCTTCCTAGCGTGATTAGATAAATTTAATTTCGTTCGTTGTAATTGTAATTCCCGGGCAGGAGAATTTCAAAAGTGAGAGTCCCCTATCGGGTAGTCATACGCGGAAAAGCCTGCTAGACAAATTTCTTATCTAAAGCGAGCTCGAGTTAGGTAGGAAATCGAATAGCGAGAGGTTAGGTCGTCTTTGAGTTAAAACCGTAGGTGAAAATTGCCAGCACAAATAAAGGACACACAGTTTATGTTATTCGAAACCGGGAAAATAGTATTTAATCGTAAAACCCTTTTTTATTCTTTGTATTATGTTAGTTAAATTTATTTGTCATTTTTTTTTGTAGTCTTAAGTTAATTTATTACCAAAATAGTTTATGTTTAGTCTTGGAAAATTTTAATAAATGAAATGTTCATCACGCTTGGACCAATTAAGGAACAAACAATTCTTTTAATTAATATGGCGTGCTAGTTTAAATTTTTTCAGGGGGTGTGGAGCGGTGATCTTTAGATCTTTCGGCTGATGGACTGATCAGCTGAGGCATCAGAACCTCCAGGTTGGGAGGGAAAATGTCCAGGCCGCGCTTACAACAGCTACAGCGCCCTCTCGATGTGGTAGTCCGTCCGAATCTAGAAAAAGAATAATTGTCAATTAGGCACGATTTATGTTTTGTGTAGGTATAGCTGTTGTGCGATGGCAAGAACCTCACCCATCCGGCGATTTAAGTCGAGCGAAGCAAGTGTGCTGCCTTCGCACACAACATTCATCCCCTCCCTTGTCAACTCCGATCCGCATCCATATCCAGATCCGGTTTCCTGATAATTTCACCTTCCAAACATCCGCTTATCCTTATACATGCCTATTACAGTACAATACGCTCCTATGGGATTACTTTTGGTAACATTGCTCCGCATTGAACGTTTAAATGTCTTCGGCTTCGGACAGACTTTCGGAATCCCTATGCTTATGGAGCGCTAAGCTTTTCAAATTGCGTTCAAATCAAACCATTACACATTTCAGAGCTCCATTACTCCGCAAACCGTAATCGATTTTGATGAGGAAAATTTGAAATCGATACAAGGAATTGAACCTTTAAATCTTTAAGAAAGTGAAATTCCTGATTTAATTAAATTAATTAAAATGCACAGCAGCGCAACGGCAGAACGAGTTTTTACCCCAACTGACACAGTATTCTGCTTAATGTCTTCCTCCCTATTTGCCACCCCCTTAGGGCATTGTGCATTCACTCATTCCAGATGAGTTGAACTGACATATTGACAATTGTTTTGGGTACTTTTTGACAATTCGCAAGATCGTGGGCTTATGTGAGAGTTATATGCAACGATATTGGCGTTGACTGTTCGAATCACAAAACGCGTATTAAAGCCGAATGACAAAAAAATTTCTTCAGACTTAAATTGGTAAAAATGTGTTGTGATTACTTTTAAACCTTGTTCTACCACACAAACTAGGTTGAACAATTTCAAATATTTCTCACCCAGAAGCTCAGTTCCCAAGCTTAAAAAAACAGTTTTTGGCAGCTGAACTCATCTCATTCTCATCCAATAACCAACAACACGCGGAGTTCCCAAGCGTTCCCATATCTAAGTACTAGCCACGACAGGCTGGCTTTGGTAATCAGACGACATATTTTGTTTGATCTCTTTTTCGTTACACTTTTTCAAATTCACAACGTCCCAAAGGACAATCATACAAATATCACAATGAGCACCATCTGCAAGATCGTAAGTGTGAAGATATTCTCTTCCAAACATTATACAACTTATATAACTAAGGGGCCCAGTTATAGCTATCATTAAAAACCCTCATTGGAAATTTTCTTTTGCTTCTTGAGACTTTTTTATAAATTCAATCAATGTTGGTATCAAAACAAAGCCTTTGAATTTTAGAACATGATAGAACATGATTATCCAAAAATATTTAAATTTCTAATTATTGGTTTCGCAGAAAATCACCCTATTTTTCATTGATCAGCATTTATTTTGATGATTGCCATTCCATCGATCTGAAGAGGAATTTTCCAATAATTCCTATAAGAAGCTATGGGGGTAACATTTCAATTCCATCATGTGTTGTGTTCCAATTTAGTTGTTCAATGATAGCTATAAATGCGCCCTTACACAACTGATTACCTTCATCATCAAATCTGAACATGTCATCCTACCCGAATCAGACAAGATACGTATTTTCATCGTCAGCATGCAGCCTGTCTCGTCCATTCTATCCTCTTCAAAGAATCGCAACACTCCAATTCCAAACATGCATCTTCATTACGACTAATCACATACACATCGAAAACTCAATCAAATCCTCCCAGTTGGATTCAAGATTCAATTACAGACTCCAGACGACAGACGCACACCTTTGCTAAAACACATTTAACACACCAAAAGAAAGGCAGTACCATCGACAGATCATCTTCGATTCCATAAAAGAAAAAGAAGTCAGCGGGAATCGATGGTATATCCAACATTGTACTGCGACACTTACCACCTGAAGCTGTGGACATTTACGCCACGCTGTTCAACAACGCGCTGACTAATGCATATAATCCAGTACGTTGGAAGACAGCGGTGGTTCATCCTCTCCCGAAAAAGGGAAAGGACAACTCCAATCCTGCGAATTTCCGGTCGATAAGTCTCCTTCCGAGTATCAGCAAGGTTTTCGAAAAGATTCTCAATCGAGCACTGTTCAATTGGTCTAAGGAAAGTAATATTATACCAGAGAACCAGTTTGGTTTCAAGGTTGAACATGACTGTATTCATGCCGCCTCCAAACTCGTCTCTGATATACAATGGAACAATGCAAAAAAAAACAGTGCACGGGTGCATGTCTGGTTGATTTATAGAAGGCTTTTGACACCGTATGGTTAGAGGGCCTCTATCTAAAGCTGACCAGACTTGGCATAAGTAAACCACTGCTATATATGCTTCATGACATGCTGACTGGTAGAACGTTTGTTGTCAAAAGTGGCAATGTAACTTCTACCACAGAATTTTTCATTAAGAATGGTCTGCAACAGGGAGCGGTAAACTCGCCGATTCTCTTCAGCATTTACACCAGTGATATGATAGGTAGTCTTACTCAGGCAATTGCGTATGCGGACGATCTTATCGCGTACAGAACAGCCTCTACTGTCGAAGTCATTCGAACTCTTTTTCAGCGGGACTTCGACAAGATCCAGAGATATTGTGATGACTGGAAGTTGAAAATCAACTTTCAGAAATCAGAAACTATCCTGTTTAGGACACCGTTGTCTAGGGCCTCTAGGGATGGTGATCGTTGGACCAAACGGACAGCCACTGGCGAGTTAAAGTGTAGTAAAGTACCTTGGCATCTGGTTAGATCAGTATCTATATTTCGGATGCTGATGCTGCTCTGGCGAGAGCTAGGGGAGCATTTGCCCTGACAAGACGATTGTTTTATAGCAGTCGTCTTGACAGCAGGGTGAAGGTGATTTGCTACATGGCTCTCATTAGGCCGATGATTGCCTATGGGTGCCCGGTGTGGTTCAACGTTTCCATATCTCAAATGGAAAAGTTACGGGTGTTTGAGAGGCAGTGTCTGAGGAGCTGCCTTGGACTTCACAGAACACCAGTATCTGACTACACAAAATACTATTCCAACCAGGTCCTATACAACGGGGCCAACATTAACCGAATGGACAATTTTCTGGTGAAACTCATTCGGTTTCACGCTGCAAGAGCGATGGCTTCGAACAATAGTATCATCTTTGGGGCCTTCTATCCCAATGATGAATATTTTGAGAGTGCGCGTTTAAGCGGCTTTATTTCGGATTGATCGGCGGTTCCGCTAATCTACCACGTCTTCCGACGAACTGTGGATAGGCGGCTTCTATACGACCGAGACGTCGTCGCTCAGGGCGGAGGAGAGCGCCTCCGGTTCAGCAGGAGTGTGTCCGATTGGGACCGTCGGAGTAGGTCACAACAAAAGAACCTGTTGTGGTGGTTGAATGATAGATAAAAATAGTTGACTTAAAATTGTTATTTTATGGCCGACTTACATAGTTTTAGTCTTAGGTTTAGGTGCAAAGCATTCATGGTGGCGCAAAAAAAAAAAAAAATATATATATATACACATATAAATATAAAAAAAGGCTTGCTGTGGCTGTTCTAGTTTTTAAGTTATTTTTAGGTAGTTTTAATTAATTTTAAATAGTTTAAGCTAGTCGACAAGGAACCAAGTTTTTCAAAGTTTTCTTGGTAAACATTTTGTTACTTTTATATTTATATCTTAGATAATAGGCCGAAAGGCATTAGAATTAAGTTATCGAGTAATTTAGGGCGCCCGCATAGAGCAAGTAAGTTAGTTAAGTAGTTGATAAGTAGGCTAGTTTTTTCATGAATTTTTGTCTAGCATTTAAGTTAGTTTTAAGAAAAATAAAATAAAAATGAATTTATAAAAAAAAAAAAAGTACCATCGATCAGCTGTCATTTCAATACTCAGATAGAAGTATCCACCACCTTCATCCCTTCTTTTGAACACAAACGTATGTGTAGCCTATGATACATACACGAATATCCCAATTGTTGCAGATTTTGGGTACCACTACTGCACGCTGTGCCGCATTGAATTGCGTGCGATTTGACGCCGTTAGACTATTTCCTGTATAGACCATAGACTTCCTACGTCAAGTCTTTGGTCTATGCCAACACAGCGACGATTGATGAACTTCGTACGAATATCGAACTTGAAATTGCAGCAGGGTCGGCTTTTATTGAAAAACCCGATACATTGAGGGTGTAATTGTCGAGGTGAGAGGTTAGGAACAATTCCAGGGTGTTGGCGGCTTGACTGTTAATATCCGGTATGCGTGTCGGCTCATTTATCAGCTGGGCTAGCTTATTTACCTCAGCAGAGATCTCAACATACGATGCTTCGGGTGTTGTCTGTCCAGAATATTGAAGCCACGTAGAATTGTGTGCATTGAAATCGCCCGCAATGACGATTTCAGCGTGAGGATGCCAGGATACAATTCTAGAGCTGGAGTATGACAGCACATTAAATTTATTCAAAGTTGAAATACTGTCAAGGTGTGCGCTGCTATAGATGAGACAACAGTGAATTAAATGCCTATGGACATGGAATTTCAACCATAAAAAAAATCCGAATTGAAACAGTCGCCGTACTGAGTTTGAATTTGGTAGGCTACGTCACTTTACAACGTATATATATTTCGAGACCGCGGTGAAAAAAGAATAATAGCCCGTAGTTATATCCAGGCAGGGTTAATTCTGATAAGTCAGAATTTGGCCCCACCTGGGTGTCACCTAGTGCCAAAACAGCTGGTTTGTGTTTGCGACTCCAAGTGGGTTGATGTCGGTTTCTACATGTGCGCGCCACTTAAGGCAAGGTCGTCCTCTACTGCGTCCGACGTCTGCTGGAAATCGAAGATGCTGCGAGCCGGAGTATTGGTGTCCATTCGTTCTACATGTCGTTGCCATCTTAAACGTCCAGTGCGGAGTTTTTTTGGACCAGGGGCATGTCGCTGTACAGCTCGTATATTTCTTGGTTGAATCTTCGGCTCCATAGAACGTCAACGCAAACGGGGCCGAAGATTTCTCCAAGAATTTTGCTCTCAATTCGACCAAGGATTTCTACATGCATCAGTGCCGTAGAGCAGGACTGGGATGATCAGGGTCTTATATAAGATCTCCTTTGTAGTGAGAGCTTTACTACTGAATTGCCTTCTTAGCCCGAAGAAACAGCGGTTGGCAAGAGTAATTCTGCGTTAAATTTGTGATGAGATGTTGTTGACACAGTTAATAGCGGAGCCAAGATATACAAAGTCCCGTACTACCTCAAAGTTATATCTGGCGATGGTGACATTCTGTCCAATTCGTCGATGTTGTGTGTCCCTTCGTGTTGACAGCATATACTTCTTCTTGCCCTCATTTACTGCTAAACCGATTTTGCCGCTTCACGCTGGGTCCTACCAATGAAGTCAATATCGTCGGCGTATGCTAGTAGTTGTACAGATTTTTGAAAAATTGTGCCTCTGGTGTTGGCTCGTGAGTTTTGCACAATCCTCTCAAGAATCAGATTGAAGAAGTCACATGACAGCGCATCGCCTTGCCTAAATCCTTTTTTGGTATCGAATGTGTCGGTGAGGTCGTTTCCGACCCTGATGGAGTAGCGAGAATTCTGCATCGTCATCCAACAGAAACGGACGAGTTTGGGCGGTATAGCAAAACTAGACATGGCTCTGTATAGTTCGTCTCTATAAATGCTGTCGTATGCGGCTTTGAAATCGATGAATAGGTGGTGGGTATCGATTAGGACTTCTTGGGTTTTTTCCAGGTTCTGCCGAAGTGTGAAGATTTGATCGGTTGTAGAGTTTCCTGTCCTACAACCACACTGATAAGGTCCGATCAGGTTGTTGGTAAACGGTTTCAGGCGTTCACATATTACGGCAGATAGGATCTTGTAGGCGATGTTGAGGACTATATAAAAGGTCTGCAGAAGTGGTTCTCCCCCATATCCTCAGCCCTGACTGCATCTCGACCACGATATTTAATTGCCATCTCGACAGAATTCTATTCGAGGCTTTTATAACTGACAAGACGATTGTTTTATAGCAGTCGTCTTGACAGCAGGGTGAAGGTGATTTGCTACATGGCCCTCATTAGGCCGATGATTTCCTATGGGTGCCCGATGTGGTTCAACTTTGCAGAGGCAGTATCTGAGGAGCTGCCTTGGAATTCACAGAACACCAGTATCTGACTACACAAAATACTATTCCAAACAGGTCGTATACAACGGGGCCAACATAAACAGAACAGACAATTTTCTGGTGAAACTCATTCGGTTTCACGCTGCAAGAGCGATGGCTTCGAACAATAGTCTCATATTTGGGGCTTTCTACCCCAATGATGAATATTTTGAGAGTGCGCGTTTAAGCGGCTTAATTCCGCCCGAAACTTTCCTATATTTGGATAGTCGAGAGCTGATACAATATAGATCAGCTAATCTACCACGTCTTCCGACGAACTGTGGATAGGCGGCTCCTATACGACCGAGACGTCGTAGCTCAGGGCGGAGGAGAGCGCCTGCGGTTCAGCAGGAGTGTGTCCGATTGGGACCGTCGGAGTAGGTCACAACAGGAGAACCTGTTGTGGTGGTTGAAAGAGTGTTAGAGATAGTTGACTTAAAATTGTTATTTTATGGCCGACTTACATAGTTTTAGTCTTAGGTTTAGGTGTAAAGCAGTCATGGTGGCACAAAAAAAAACGCTTGCTGCACTCAGAGAAAAATACTATGAAAATAATGGGATTTATGATTAGATCAATCGTTTTTAATATTAAAATTAGTCAATGGGATGCGTACTTTTGAAATATTAATTTGTAAATTATAACAATAATTTAATTTAACTATTGTATTAATGTGATGCAACTATTTTCAATAGGATTAAAAACATATTTTATGTAAAGGTATACCATTGAACCAACAACAAAATACTATTATTTAAATCGTATTCAACAATTTAGACACTATTGATTCAATAAGACTCCTATTAATTCAAAACTGTGCATCCTATTGAAATGTATATTATTTACTAATACATAATTAAATAATTAAATAATTAAACCATTTTTTTAATAAGATAACTTTTGATTTAAAGTGAGTGGTCCCATTGAAAGTTATAGTATTTCCTATTAAAATAATAGCGACGTACTATAAAAACTCTTCTCTCATACTGTTATTTTAATGGTATTACAGATTTAAAACAAAAGTACGTATTATTAAACAATAAGCAAATAAACCATTGTTTCAATGGTATCACAATTGATTCAAGAAGGATGTTCCTATTGAAATTTATAGTATTGACTAAAATAATAATAGGACAAACTATAAAAACTATTCGATCAAACTATAGTCTTAATAGTATTACCGAGTTTAAACAAAGGTATATACAATTAAAAAATAACCAACTAAACGATTGTTCCAATGAGATAACTACTGATCCAAGTGGTTCGCCCTATTAAAAGTTATAGCACTTACTTTTAAAATAATAGGACAGTACTATTAATGCTTGTCTATATTACTATTATATTAATGGTTTTTTTATACAACTGATAGCTTAAATATATCAATTATCAATCAATGCTATTGTTATGTCAGCATAACAGAAGAATTTATTTGCATTTAATTTCACTGTCACATGACACACCTACACGCGAATCCGTTTTCAAAATTTAATAATAATTGTAATATAAGCACTTTGTTAGTGTGTCAAATGACTTGCGAACTCATTGTAAATATTATTTGTAATATAAGCACTTTGTTAGTGTGTCAAATGACATGCGAACTCATTGTAAATATTATTTGTAAGATAAGCACTTTGTTAGTATATAAGTTCATACTCATAAATAAATTAGTTCAGTTTTTCATTAAGAAGCTCACCAAGAAAAACCATTTTTTTTTGTATTAGACTTCCCCCCATCAGTGGTAAGGGGTCAGACAAACATTGGTCCTTCGAGCCGGATAACATAAGCATCGAGATAAAAAAAACAAGCATTCCTTCGCGTTACCAAGGCGACTAACATTGGTATATAAGCATAAATAAAGCAAAAAGTTACTTACATCTTCGCGTTACCAAGGCGATAAACACTGGTAGTGATTAAGTGAAAAACGAACGAGTTAACTAAACGAAATCAGTATGGACCAAGATGATATTGTCATCATTGTGGCACGACAGAGAACGCTGTACAAGGAGTTGGAAAGAACGATGAACATTGCCAAAGACAGTTCCACAAGGAAAACAAGCCAGTATATAGAAGAACGGCTAACAATTTTAAAAGATATCTGGAAAGAGTTCGATGAGAATCATACGAGGGTAAAAAACTTTGTAAAGCATGATACTCCATACATGCAGAGAAACACCTACCAGTTGGTGAAGGATATGTACGAAGGGACAAAGTTAAACCTTGAAGGTATTGCCGCCAGTATAGCCGAAAAAGATGCTGAAAAGGGTGCTAAACCTAAAATTCCTTTGGCAACTAGTATTTCCGAAGATGATAACAAATGCCAAAAATCCATATCTATGTCCGCTGAGACAAGTAACGATCTTAAACAAGATCAACGATTACGAAAAATCGCAATTAAAATAAAGGCAATCAATAATAACATCGAAGAATTCGAAAATACGCTCAGTTCTTATACAAAAGAGGTACATGAAAATCAGCAGAAGGTACTCATTGGACAATGGGAAGGTCTGACTGAATTGCATGAGCAATTTATGGCAGGTACCTCTGAATCAGAAGAGCAAGTTGACTACATAAATATTGGGAGATATGATGAAATGCAAAAAAAAGTAAATCGTTGTCTCTATAAGATGGCCTCTAAAGCTTCGTCGCTAAAAACATCAAGAGAACAACAGCAAATATCAGAGACACGGTTACCTACGATTAAAATTCTTACATTTACAGGAGATTATCTACAATGGCGTTCATTCTATGACATATTTTCCACCATCATCCACAACAAGCCTTTGTTAAGTTACATAGAAAAGATGGAGTATTTGAAAACTCATCTGAAAGGTCCACCCTTAGAGCTAATCCAGCACTTGACAATTTCCAGTGACAACTATCAAACCGCATGGGAAATTCTAAGGTCAAGATATGAAAATGAGCGGAAAATCATGTCTATGCAAATGGATAAAATGCTTAAAGGGGGTCATCACACAAGCCAGCAGCCTGCGGCACAAGTAAGGGCAATGCTTGATGCTACCAAAGAAGGATTGGCGGCTGTGTCCTGGGGTCCTCTGATAGTGCATTTAAACTCAAAGATGCTTGACCAAGAAAGCAGAAGCCTATTTGAGCAAGGATTAAAGCATCCAAACAAAATGCCTACGTTGGAGACTTTCTTTGACTTTTTAGAAAGAAGGTACCAATCACTTGAGGTACTATCTCCAAGTAAGCAGAAGCATCTCAAGCCTGCAGATGACATTGAGCAAAACTTGCGTAATTTTTACATCTCATCAAAAACTAATAATTGTGCTATCTGCAAGAGCGACCATAGTATCTATTCGTGTCAAACATTCTTATCGTTGACACCAAAGGAGCGATACGAGCAGGCCAAATTGTCTAAACTCTGCATTAATTGTTTAAGACATGACAAACTGACCCAATGCATCAGCAACAGAATATGCAAATTTTGTAATAAAAGGCACCATTCGTTATTACACGTAGATGGGTTTGAAAGGGTCAAACAAACAAGGCGACAAGAACAGCTTAAACCAGGTGACAAACCACATAGCAGCACCCAGGTTCAAACAAGCTATGGGCACCAGAATCAGAATGTGTTACTTGCAACAGCAATTATAAAAGCGAATAGTAACGGACACATCAGGTTCATAAGAGCGCTAATTGATCCCGGTTCTCAAGCAACACTGGTAACTGAAGAAGTTTCACAGTCACTACAATTAATGAAGGAGAGAGTCTTTGTTGAAGTTAGTGATCTAGGAGCAACAGATGCTGGTGTGGCACACACCAGAGTGGAGTTCATGATACTGCCAAGGTTTGAATCCAATTTCAATATACAAGTGCAGGCGCTGGTGTTACCAAGACTCACAAAACTTTTACCAGCTGAGGAAGATGGAAAAACTATAATGCACCAATTTAAAAATTTGATGCTGGCAGATCCAACGTTCAACGCCCCTGGTCAGTTGAGGACATAAGGATCCCTAGATGGGAATTAATAAATGTCAGAAAATGGAGTTACATGGCTTTTGCGACTCATCAGAAGGCGCATATGCAGCAGTAGTCTACTCAAGAGTAAAATTACAAAATGGTACTCACAAAATCACGTTGTTAACAGCCAAAACAAAGGTGGCTCCCATTAAGCAGAAAATTACGCTGCCTAAGTTGGAACTTTGCGGAGCTCATTTGCTGTCAAAGATTCTAAAAGAACTCAAGAGGATATTGGGTTCACAAGTAGATGGCATATTTGCCTGGACTGACTCTACAATTGCTTTGGCGTGGATTAGAGGATGTCCATCCAAGTGGAAAACTTTCGTGGCAAATAGAGTGTCCCAAATACAGGAAGTTACTGATCCAAACTCTTGGAGGCACATAAGATCCATCGATAATCCAGCTGACTGTGCATCCAGAGGTATAACACCAGACCAATTAAAAGATCACATTTTATGGTGGACTGGTCCGGATTGGCTAAGTAATCCTAACTCTGCCTGGCCTATATTCGAAGTTGAAGAAGTTAATATTCCGGAATCAAAAATTGCATTAACAGTTGTTGTAGATAATACGAATAATGACATATTCCAGCGATTCTCATCATACAACAAACTTATCAGAATAGTGGCATATTGTCAACGATTTTGCCATAACTGCAGAAATAAGGGAACTAATGTCCAAAGAGAAGCGTTAACCGCATTGGAATTACAAACCGCCAACAAGACCGTAATTCGAGTAGTACAACAATTGCACTTCTCGGTCGATATTGCGTACTTACTATGGGACTCTAACCTTCCGAAGAGGAGCAAGCTGTTATCACTAGCCCCACACCTTAATGAAGATAATCTGTTAGTCGTCGGAGGCAGATTGGATAACGCAAATCTATCAGAAAGGCAAAGGCACCCATATATATTACCAAGAAATGACCATGTTACAAAGTTACTGGTGGAACACACTCATAAGAAAACACTACATGGTGGGATACAGTTAACAATGGCGACATTGCGTCAAAGATATTGGGTACTTCAGGCAAAGCAAGTGGTGAGACTAATAATTCGTAATTGTGTGAGATGTCATCGTTTCAACGCAACCACAAAAAGTCAAAACATCAAAACCATTCACACACACTGCAATCGATTATGCTGGGCCTATTCAAATGCTTGTTTCAAAAGGACGAGGAAACCGCACTACAAAGGGATATATAGCGATATTCATATGTTTGGCTACTAAAGCAATTCATATTGAGCTAGTTAGCGATCTTACATCCGCAGCGTTTTTAGCAGCTGTTAAAAGATTTGTCTCAAGAAGAGGAAAATGCTTAGATTTCTACAGTGACTGCGGGACAACATTCGTAGGAGCAAACAAGGAAATACAAGAAATGCTAAGGCTGAGTATTAAACAGGCTGAAGGTGACGTCGCTGATAAACTAACATCAGATGGGGTAACGTGGCATTCTATTCCACCAGCTGCCCCACATTTCGGAGGGTTGTGGGAAGCAGGAGTTAAATCAATGAAGTTCCATTTAAAAAGGATAATCGGAGACACGTGCCTAACATTTGAAGAGATGTTTACACTACTAGCTCAAATAGAAGCGTGCCTCAACTCTCGCCCTCTGAACGCATTAAGTAACGATATAAATGATAATACTATGCTAACTCCAGGGCACTTCCTAGTTGGATCCGCACTAAATGCATTGCCTGAACCTATGTTGGATCAAAATCCAAGCTATCGTTCTCGTTGGTTATTAGTACAGAAAATGTCCCAAGATTTTTGGAAAATTTGGTGAACGGATTACTTGTCACAATTACAGCAACGCACAAGGTGGAAATTAGGGCACCCAAATACTCACGTCGGCGATGTAGTTCTTATAAAGGATGACCGGTTGCCACCAACTAAGTGGGCATTAGGAAAAATTGCTGAGATACATCCAGGAAAGGACAGTGAAGTTCGTGCAGCTACAGTATTTAGTAATACAAAACTTGTAAAGAGACCGATTACTTAATTATGTCCTCTACCTATTGAGTCAAATACAAACCAAATGAAAGATCGGGATCCATCAACTAACCAGCAACGAAAACCAAAACTAAACGTATATCGCAGAGAGTAAAGACAAGGTTAATAGGAGCAACCGTTCTATCGTATTTTTTTATTGGTTTCCATAGTCTCAGGAATACCAATTCAAGAATCAACTATTCCGAGAATCAACAATGAAGTCGAAATTACGAGTTTGGATCACCAACCAGGAATTTTCTTTGAAGACGTTGGTCAAGCGAATTTAATTACAAGTTCATGGAAGGTTGTTGTATTCTTTAATTTAACAAGTTACTGGTCAGAATATTATACATACAAAGAACGTGTAAGACAAATGACTGAGCTCTGTAATCGTAGTCAAAGCAATGTGACAAAATCTCTACTATGCAAAAGTACATTGGACCAGTTTATACGACAACTGCATCAAATCGAGCTAAACAACGATATATTATTACATGCCAGTAATGAACCAACACTCAGAAGAAAACGGTCGCCATTTGATTTCATTGGAACAATAAGCAACGAACTCTTTGGAATACTAGATCAACGGTTTGCAGCAAAGTACGAAGAAACGATATAAAATGTTTACGAAAACCAAAATTATGTAATGGATCTTGTCAAGAATCAAACATCGATAATTGATTCAACAATAAATATATTCAAAAAGCAGTATGTATCGAATCAAAACCAATTGCAGGTGTTTACAGATTTGTTAAACAACCTAGCTAGTCAAGCAGATCAACACAAGACTATTCTAAAATTTACTGAAACAGCTCTTAATACTATACTTATGATGATAAATTATCAAACCACACAGGGCATTCTACTGGACGTACTGTTGTCATCTCACAGCGGAAGAATACATCCACTAATTTTAACAGTTGATCAATTAAAATACGAGTTGAACCGAATACACGACAATATCCCTCAGACATTGATGATACCTGGTGAAAGACAAAAGACTTAACGGAAGCGGGATATTACGACTACAACACAATTGTATGATTTAGCAACAAAATATGATAATTATTGGAAAACAATCCATAACCACCAGATTCGACACTTCCTTCTTCCCAACACTTATTATTTCTGACCAATTGATTAATTTCAGACACACAAAAAATGAACCAATTGTTATCCAAACCGACGTATCAAATGATATCATCCAACTGGAGCATTCAATAAAGTACCAACAAGGCCAGGAAAAGATGTTAAAGGAACTGAAATACAATAAAATTGAACAGTATACCATCTTCGGCACTGTTACTACAATACTGATAATAGCTACTGCGTTATTCCTCCTGAGACAACATCACATTCAACACAGAAGACAACTACCACAAGCAGCAGTAGGAATGCATCGAGCCAGTAGCGTAAACGCACCTTCACAAGTCAATTTAGATGATGATGACTTTTGTGTAATTCCGATGTAGGGTGGCCGCAGCATGTTATGTCAGCATAACAGAAGAATTTATTTGCATTTAATTTCACTGTCACATGACACACCTACACGCGAATCCGTTTTCAAAATTTAATACTAATTGTAATATAAGCACTTTGTTAGTGTGTCAAATGACTTGCGAACTCATTGTAAATATTATTTGTAAGATAAGCACTTTGTTAGTATATAAGTTCATACTCATAAATAAATTAGTTCAGTTTTTCATTAAGAAGCTCACCAAGAAAAACCTTTTTTTGTATTAGACTTCCCCCCATCAGTGGTAAGGGGTCAGACAAACAGCTATCGAAGATCAATCTGAATATCCATCATTAGAAAACAAACAAAATAACGAATTTAGAACAACAAATATATTTTTATTTAAATATTTATATTTGTTTTACATTAAAACAAATATTATGATAAAACGAAATAACATAAATTACATGGTTGCAATACTATTTAAAAAATACATTTGGAAAAATAGTTCTAGTAATAACAAAAATTATTTAACAAATTAACAAAAAATTATTAAAACAAAATTAAAATTTGTGTGCTATCCATAAAAAGGCCTTTAATTGTTTTTAGGATTGTTAGATATTATTTAAATTAAAAATGGTAAAAACTTAAGTTTTTTTTTCATGAAACTTTTTTAATATTAAGAATATTGAAAATTAACTCAACATAAATAAACAAAAAATTTAATTTTCTTTTTCATAGGACTAATAGGAAAAAATCTCTTCGAATGAGTCCATAACTTTAAGGGTGTTAATAGTACATACTATTAAAACAATGGGACTCATTTTAAAAGAAATGCATTTTTATGGGATGTACTATTAAATCAATTAGGAATCAGATTAGATTCAAAGGATGTGTACAATTAATGGAAAGGTTTCTAGTTAACCAAAATGAAAAAAAAAAATATATATATGGTACTTGTGGGAATGAATAATATTTGATCAGTATTTTTGATTTATATGGCACTTGTGAGAAAATTAATTAAAACCGTAGTTTGTAGTGCCTCATATATGTGGTATGAGGTATCGATCACTAGTGTGTGTGCCATTTTGCATTGCCTCGTTTTATGGGGAATGAGGTACTGTGGGATATTTGAGTTTGGTGGTACTTTAACATTTGAGGTTAATGGTACATACTATTTAAACAATGGGACTCTTATGAAAAGTTACGCATTTTTATGGGATATACTATTAAAACAATTTTGATTCAGATTAGATTCAAAGTATGTGAACTATTAATGGAAATGTTTACAGATAACCAAACATTTTTTTTAAGAATTGAAAAAAAAAATATCTATATGGTACTCACCTCGATTTTTTGAAAATCTACGTTTTTTACAGTTTCTTCTAAAAAGTCTTATTGGATTTTGAAGTACTTCTGATGTCTTAGACTGTAGCCTAATTTGGAATTGAATTTAAAAATTGGTTACTTTAACTATATCAGCACATTTTCCCCAATGAAATTTGTATCTTGTGACACACTGTGGGTAAACTAGGGATTGTTGGATAGGCAATTTCTTATTAAAAAAAAAATATTATTTACATGCCCCAATACTCCACCTAATTTATTGAACGGTTATTTTTAATTATTTCTCTAATTAATTAAGAAAAAATATAATAAATTTATATACATACCCTTCATAGCTTTTTTCTTTTTTATGTTAACTTTATGCACATCACTTTACTTTGTCAAATGTAAACTTAAATATTATTTCAATTACAAACGAGTATCGTTGACTTGCGAAATCACCAAAATTTGTTAAATTGACAGGTACGGTAGGTATGCGTGATTTTAAGGACTAACATATTATCAGAAGACTGAATTCGGATTAAAAAAAACTTAATTCAATACTTATTTGAATTATTTATGCTGCATTTGCCTTAATCGCACAAGTTGCCAAAATTATAAAACAAAATGTTAAATTATAATCAGATATTGGCGGAAAATGGAAGAAATGTTGGCAACTGGGAAGTTGTGGAAATTTGATTTATTTATTTGTTTTGAATGCTGGCTTCTTATTTCATGTGCAAATTGTGAATTACGATTTAGTTTAAACAATTTCATCTGATTGGCTACTTACTTGCCTCGAAATTGGGTAGAATGATTGGCAAATTTAATTGAATACCTTTATATGCACATAATGTGTGTGAAAAATAAAGTAAAATTTGAATCAAATTTAGATAGATAGATAGATATGTTTATTTCGTTTCAAATTTCATTTTGTTATCGCACAATTTACATTATTCGCACAGAGATATGATTAACGTATATAATCTTACTACTGAAAAAGTTGTTTAACATAGTGAAAGCATAGTTTGGTTTTACAAAAAAGTGACATATTGAGGAAACTACGAAAAAGAAAACCCCATTAAATATTAAAAAAAAAAAAAAATAAATAAATATATATATAAATATGTGTATAAATAAAGTATTTAATTAATATGTGCAAAATTAATAAAAATAAATAAATAAATGAATGAATTAATACGGAAGTAATTTTGTGAGCCAAATAAAACAGAAATATAAAAATCAATTAAGTAAATAAGTATAAATATATATGAGTATATTAATAAGTAATTCAATAAATTTAATATAGGACAAGAAAAATAAATAAATAAATAAACAAATAAATAAATAAAAAAAAACAGATAAATATATAAATAAATAAATAAATAAATAAACAAAAAAAAAAGTAAAAAGAAATATGAACAAATAAATAAATTAACAGATAAATAAATATAAATAAATTAACAGATAAATAGACAAATAAATATGTAAATTTTAATTCACATAATTACAATACCAACATTTATGAAATAAAATTGCAAGGGTAAGCGAATCATGTAAACGTATGATGTAGCACATTGAGTTCATATATTAGAGGATTATCGGGAATATTGCATCTGATTTGGAATGATTCAGAAAGTTTCTGTATTCTGTTTGAGATCAGATCAACACCAGCTTTTTGGTGCAGACCTAAAGTGGAGTAATGCCAGGGAAGATTAAATATCATTTTCAGGATTTTGTTCTGAGATATTTGAAGTTTTTTCATATAGCATTTAGCACAGTTGCCCCAAACTTGGCAACCGTACATAAGAATCGCTTGAAATATTACTTTATATATAATCAATTTGTTTTCTTTGGAAAGCAAAGATCTTCTGTTGATAAATGGGTATAACAATTTAATAGCGATATTTGTCTTTCTAAGAACCTGTGAGATGTGTTCGTTAAATGTCAATTTTTTATCGAGATGTATGCCTAGATATTTAACAGACGTTTGCCAGGGTATTGAGTTTCCTAATATATTGATTTGATTTGCCGGTAAAAAGCAAGGCTTTCTTTTTCTGGTAAAAAAGATAGTTTGAATCTTATCGGCATTGAGCTTTATTTTCCATTTTGTGAAATAATCTTCTAAAATGTTTGCCGCATTTATTAAATTTGTCTCAATGTTAAGACTTAATTCATGCGACGACAAAATTGCCGTATCGTCAGCATATATTGCCGTATCACAGTTAGGAATAGTAGGAAAGTCAGATGTAAACAAATTATATAAGACAGGACCAAGGACTGAGCCTTGCGGAACCCCAGCATTGATACTGATAAGACTAGAAACACCACTCTTAACATGCACTTTAAAATAACGATCTGAAACAAAACTTTTTACAATTTTACAAAGAAATGGAGGAAACATAAGCTTATCATTTTACATATAAACCCATCGTGCCACACAGAGTCGAATGCTTTTTCGATGTCGAGTAAGATCATACCTGTAGAATTTCCTTTTGCACGATTTCTTTTAATGATGTTGCAAATTCTAAGAAAATTTTCAAAGAAACATGGTTGATTGTCCTAATAAAATCAGTAGCGATTTTCCATAGCTTTTTAATGTAAGTAGTAATTAAAGAGAAATGATGAATTTACTAAACAAGACTATTGTTTTTTCAGTTTATTTCTTATATTAAATAAATTGTTCACATAACACATAACATACTGTCTATATTGCAAAAATTAAACAAAAAGGACTATTTTATTATTGTTTAACATGACTTTACTAAAAGAAACCATAAAAACAACAGTCCGTTTTATTGATATTGAAATGTTGTCAAATGAGTATTGCTTATAAATGTAATAGTGCATATAATATTTTAAATAATGGTAATAAATACTATTGTAATAAAGAACTGTCACCTTGATTTGATGGTATACACTATTAAATTTTATATATTTTTGGGATCGAAGATGCTTAACTACATGGAACTATTAAAGCTATAGTGCGTATTATTAACAATGAAAAGTAAAGATATTGCCAAATTAATAGTATTGCTTAAGAAATTAATGGTGTGTTTAATATGTAAAACAATAGTACCAAGTACTATTATCCTAAGGAACTGTCACATTAATCAAATGGTATATCCTATTTAATTAATATTTTTGTTAGAATGAAATATGTTTAAGTACATGAAACTATTAAAACAATAGTCTGCTTTATTAATATTGAATAGTCAAATCCTATTAAATCTATAGTTTCATCTGGATAAATATCTTCTGAATACCTCATATTAAACAATAGTGTCAATGTTATTAATTTAATATCAAAAACTATTTAACTAATGGTCCGTCATATTGAACTAATGAGACGCACTATTGATGCGATATTTTTTTAATGGTATCAATACTATTAAGCAGCCAATAATATTTTTTTTTAATAGGACAATAGTATTCGTTTAAAAATATTGATGGTGAAGAACTATTGAATAAATAGGATTTCCTATTAAATTAATAGATTGTACCCTATTAATAATAATAGTTTCAAAACCATTGTATTAATAACCCATATACCTTTGATTTCATTAGAAAACTATTATTTTAATAGTAAAATCTTATAAAAACACGTCTTATTAAACCAATGTTCGTACCATTGACGATTTAATGGGATACTTTTTTCTGAGTGTGTGGCTGTTCTAGTTTTTAAGTTATTCTTATGTAGTTTTAATTAATTTTAAGTAGTTTAAGTGAGTCGATAAGTAGTTTTAATTAGCATGTAAGTTTAAATAAAATAAAAAACAGACAAGCAACCAAGTTTTTCAAAGTTTTCTTGGTAAAAATTGTGTTACTTTTATATTTTTATATTAGATAATAGGGCCGAAAGGCATTAGCATTAAGTTATCGTATAATTTAGGGCGCCCCCGTAAAGGCCAAGTAAGTTAGTTAAGTAGTTGATAAGTAAGCTAGTTTTTTATGAATTTTTGTCTAGCATGTATGTTAGTTTTAAGAAAAATAAAATAAAAATGAATTAAAAAAAAAAAAAAAACACTTTTATATATAGTGAGGCTCCACCCCTAGCCTTATTCGATGGATGATGAGCATTATATCCGAGGTAACCTTTAATCTTTAATTTCGAATTACTCTTTGCGTGAGTTTCGTATATTAAGCAGATGTCGATATACATATACATTCGCGTACGTTTGGTAATCTATCAGCTGTGTAATTTTATAAATGTGAAAAGTGAATGAAAAAAAATTATTTCAACAAATATTTCTTGTTGCGCTTTTGTTTTTTTTTTTCTGCGCCACGATGTTGTAGTAACACATAAAATAATTTTATTTATTATTTTACTAACAATTTTGGGGTAGTTTCCATTTTTGTCAGAATTCCACAACAATTTTTCATCGGAGAACTTCCGAAGAAATTCAACGCGAAGCTGTAAAAAATTGTTGAATTAACGCATATAGCCGCCTTGAGATTATGTGAAATGCATTTTGTAGGAATATCTGCTTGAAATGCAAATCCGAACGGATTCTCCGATATCGAACAAATCGGAGAAAATTTTGTTCCGATTGGATACCACAATAGGGGTGATTATGTAGCTTAGAAAGCTGTAAAACATAGCATTCTCATCGCATGTCGTTACAAAATTGATTTCAATTGCATTTAACTTCATTACAAAAGAAAACAAACAATTGTTAGATGTAATCAAAGAGTATAAAACTACATAGAGTACGCATCTCATGAAATGATATATAACGGAGGGTACTGATACTGATACCCCAGTGTTCACATTGCTACCCCAGCATCAAACAACATCGTATGCATCTGCTAATACGATCGACGAAGTTGCCACTTCACACTTACCGCCACATCAGAAACGGAATTGTCAACTGATAATTGGAAGATTATGGAAGAAGGAGCATGATTTTCAAGCTTGCTATTGTTCTTTCTCACACTAGTATTTTAATTGATTTGGAGGGCGGGCTTGACATTTTTTGTTTCTATTGAAAATGCTTGATGCCTATTCTGGTATTCTGGTGTCCTGGTAGTAGGCGCCAAGATACGGAGATGTGTGTGTTTGGATACCGGAGAGTGGCTCCCAGTGAACGCAGTGAACCCATGCTTCGATACTTGAAACTTGATTCCCCAGATATGCATTGCCTAAAGCAGTGGATACATAATGATCAAAAACAATTAAATCCATATTTTGCCTTCTACGCCAGGGTAATAAAAGATACACATGAACTGAACTTATTCGACTCGTAGCAGATAACCCTTATGGCACGAACGGCATAAGTATACAAAGAATGCTAGTATTATGATGACTTTGAATATCAGCACCAGTACTTTAAATAAAATGGACTTCGCCCTGAGACATCAAACATAAAGGTCTTTTATTATTTAGGGAGCTCTCGAGCTCTATATTGAAAAGTATCAATACTTGGGTTCTAGATCGAAACCTCGAGTCTAGTTGCTGCCAGAGGTTTGAGCTGAAGCTTTAATTGCATTACCAGGCGCGCAGGAAAAACAACACGTTTTTCGCGAAGATAAATTGGATTATACAAGTCCGTATTCTACAATGCTTTTCACAACCTAAGATGTGTACCAACCTCCTTTTGCTATATGTCTGTCCTTTTTCTTTGCATTTCTGAATGCTCGAATCCTCATCATCGTCTCTGTCTTGTGCATAAATTACGCGCTTAAATTTAGCAAAAGCCACGCTAATTAAGCTCGCTAATCGGTGTTGCTCTTTCTCACGCTTGTATTGAAAGTGAAGTTGGGATTAATATTAGGTGGGGTGGCCTTAGGTGGGGAAACATGACATAGGGTACCAGCCGCAGCAGTAGGTATCGATAATAATCAATAGAAAGAAACAATGTCAAGCTTCCCCTCCCATAGAACACAAAGCACATATCATTCAACGAGATATATTTACAAAAAACAAGGTACGTAGGTAAGGAATGTGCTTTACTTTAACAAAATATTGAATCACGTATCATATCTGAACTAATTGTCCGATAGATATGATTTTTACATTTTCCAGCTCTATTCACATACTATGCAGTCAAGTTATTAGATTTTAAGTCCAACTAGTATGTAGGAAGTTGGTTTCTAATTTTGATGTGCCTTACTTTAAGCGAAAGCACAAAATATTGTCATATTGAATCAAGTATCCGATCATATGCGAAATAGTCACCGAAAGCCGCCACCTTGGATTTTTCTTTGTTGTTGGCGCGCAATACCTTGGCTGGTTACAGAATACCAGGCGCAGCAGTAGGTAAATATCAAATATTTCCGATCGAAAGCAAAAATGTCAGGTTTCTCCACCAAATTCGATTCCAATGCTGGTGTCAGAAGGGACAATAGTAAGCTTCCCCCACATTTACTATATCATAAGTTGGCGAATCCGAAAAAGTATACACTGCACACGCAAAACAAAGATGACGTGGCCATTTGACCATTCGATCATTCGGAAATACAAAGGAAAAGGACAGACGTATAGTAAATGAAGATAGGTATACTGGTATATGGCCAAGTGGTTTACGGAGTTGAAGCATTCAAACATTTCTGCGTGAGACGTGCAGTTTTTCATGTGCGCCTGGTAATGGATTATCTAACCATGTTGGTTGGCCAGCGCTGGCGTCTGCGCAATGCTTTAACCAATAAGAGTTGAGATAATGTTGTGGAAACTCACAAAATAAGTGTTCAAAGAATCGCAACACTCCAATTCCAAACATGCATCTTCATTACGACTAATCACATACACATCGAAAACTCAATCAAATCCACCCAGTTGGATTCAAGATTCAATTACAGGCTCCAGACGTCAGACACACACCTTTGCTAAAACACATTTAACACACCAAAAGAAAGGCAGTACCATCGATCAGCTGTCATTTCAACATTCAGAGAGAAGTATCCACCACCTTCAACCCTTCGTTTGAACACCAACGTATGTGTTGCCTATGTTATTACTACACGAATATCTCAATTTTTGCAGATTTTGGGTACCACTACTGAATTGCAACCAAAATCTAACATCACTGAAGCAAACTCTCAAAAAAATTGGTTCAGTTCTTTCGTGTAGACATTCCAATTTCGACTGAGTAAAAAAATGGCCTCAATCCAAATTGTCTCCAACTCCAAGGTTTGGTGGGTGTTTGGTTCTTCGTGGTTCTTGTGGACTTTTCAACAATCCATTACCAGGCGCGTAGGAAAAACTGCACGTCTCTCGCAGAAATAAATTGAAGAATTGAAACTTCGGAACAGCATTAGGTACCAAAATACGATCAATGGAAAGCAAAATGACATCCTCCCCCTACCAATGAAATTGGCCACAATCTACCAACCAACAGCTGACAATTCCGAAATAACTTCACTCCTACGCAAAACACAGATGGCGTGGCCCCATAATCGCATCATATGTACAAGAGAGGGACAATGTCGAGCATTTGTTTATACAGTTATGCAAAAAAAAAGGACAGATATATAGTAAAAGGAGGAAGGTCCACAGGCTATGCAGAGCTGTAGTTGTGTATTAAAGTTGGAGCATTAAATTTATTTCTGCGAGAGACGTGCAGTTTTTCCTGCGCGCCTGGTAATGGATTTTTGAAAAGTCTACAGAACCACGAAGAAAAAAACACCACAACCTTGGAGTTGGAGATATTTGGATCGAGGCCATTTTTTTACTCAGTCGAAATTGGAATTTCTGCACTCTACACGAACGGACTGAACCACTTTTTTGACAGTTTGTGATCATCTGTTAAATTTTGGTTTCAATTCAATTGTGGCACTGAGTGCAGTAGTGGCACCCCAAACTGCAACAATTGAGATATTCGTGTTTAAAGATTTTACAAACAAAGAAATCCGTTATATGGAAGTGAAACTTCTTTTGGGACGGTGAGTATTGAATTCATTTTGTTTGTTTGAAACTTTTTGTTAGACGGCTTTTGTATGCCTGGTGATGTATTTTCCTACTATCTATATTGCATTGGCCGGTTTCGTTGCTTAAAACAACAATCTACATGAAGCTGTGCGTTATCGACAGCCAATTACGAAGATGAGATAAATAAATGCTGTATACAAGGTTAGGTTAGGTTAGTTAGGTTCCAGTGGACGCACACTTGGATTTCATAAATTCTTAAATTCTTAAAATATTTTAACTCTCTCACGGTTGGACATCGTCGAATTATTTTTTTTGGAAAAACCATTTTGTTTAGTAATATACGTGGCACACGTGGCAGTTAATGGCGATGTGTAGTATATATCGCTAATGCTGATATACCCTGACGTAGACTCTATATATAGACATATATATGCTTTGTCTTTGCCAAGACTTGGGACTACTCAACTGCGGTCAAATACATTACTCATTTCGGAACTCCATTACCAGGCACGCAGGAAAAACCGCATGTCTCTCTCAGAAATAGTTGAAACTCCGTAAACCCATAGCTATACACAAACTTTAGTTCTGTCAAGGCTGTGTACCTATCCCCTTGATAGTCTTCGTCACTCTCTTGTGCATATGATGCTTTTAGATTTACTGTTGCAAGGGGTGAAGCCACGCCATTTTTGTGGAGATGGAGGATACATTTAAGCTTGCTATTGCTCATTCGCACACTAGTATTGGAATTTCATTGGGAGGAGGAGCATGGCTCGCCAACGGGCCAAATAGTCTGCCAACGAGTCAAAGTGCCTTTCTCTGAACCACACCTTGTTGGGTGAACTTAGATGGCTCTGTGTGGCTCGGCAGACTTAGCTGGATTTTGGGCCAAAAGCACCCGAGCCACCGAGCAAAGGATCCTCCTCGCCGTGTGTGAGAGATCGCAGAGCCAAGTAGTTCAGTCTGTTTCCTGATTTTCACTAGCGCCCCTCCACAAAATAAAAACACACCAAGCTCATTAATGTAAGTCTTGAAACCACGATTATACCGAGAAAGCTCAAATAGTCACTTGTTAGGCGAATCTACATAGGAGGAGCCAAAAACTAGAAAACGAAATATTCCGAATGTAATATTGAGAGTCATAGACAAGGTATTCGAGCAAATAGCATATGGACATTTTTTGAGAACCAGAATCGAGTATGCAAAAACCAATACGGGTTCCAGAAGGAAGGGAAAATCTACAAAGAAACATCTTGGCGATTATTCGATTATAGTCTACAGCAGCCATGTCCTTGGCTTATTTTTAGAATTCAGCAAAGCATTTGAGACCCTATATATAAAAGAGTGTATCGATTGACCTTAAATTAGAAATCGAAAAAATGAAAGTTAGCTCTGTACAAGTCAGAAGCAGACAATCCTTACTGAAGATATCTTCTATTTACTTGCCCACCAAGATGCAAGGTTGAGAAAATTGATTTTACAAAGTTGCATAATTCCATTGGACAGCGTATTGTCATCGGAGCGGACTTTAATTGAAAACATAAATTCTGGGGATCTAGATGCATATCACAGAAAGTTAGGATGCTTTACGATGTTGGTAGAAAGTACAATACCGAATTTCATTCTACGGGAAAACCAACTTACTGGCCAACTGATGTTACTAAAATAAAGGACTTAATCGATTTTCTTCAATTTAAAAAGTTGAGGATGCTTTGATCTTTTCTCCGTTCATTCTCCGGTCATTCTAACAACGAGCAAGTAACTCGTTATAAATTAAAACCCATTTCGATATTGAAAATAATATTCGACTGGGTGTAACGCTTAGAACCCCATTGGAACTCGAAGTCGCGGTTGAATCCTTTATCAATACCGTTCAAAAAGCAGCATGGAATAATACTCCTCAACAAGTCAAAAAAGTGGCTTATAGTAATGTCAAGTACCCACATGAAATAAAAGGTTTGGTTACACAAAAAAGAAAAGCTCGAAAAAGATGGCACCAAACTCGTGCCCCGCAAGATAAACTTGCTATCAAATTCGATTGAAAAATGTTAAAACCGTGCAGTAGAAACTTATCTGCAAATCCTAACCGCTGGAAAAGAATCAAATTATTCACTTTGGAAAGAAATTAAAGTTATACAACGGCCAAGAAACGCTTTGTGCCAACAATTAGGTTAAGTCAAGACGTTTGGCAAAAAGCGATAAGGAAACAGCTGACGTTTTTGCTGCACATCTTGAGGAAACATTTAAACCACTTGATGGTCCAGAAAACATTAATTTATTCGAGACTACAACCGATAGTTATCCAGTTAGATATGCTTAAACGGGAAAGCAGAAATTAAAGCCTAAATAAGCTCCGGGTTTTGACCTTATTACAGGAGAATTTCTTAAAATGTTGTCCGTAGAAGCATTAACTAAACTCCTCGACATTGTAAATGCAGCAAATGGATTAGAATCCGTACCAAGGCAATGGAAAGTCGCAGAAGTGATTATGGTTCTCAAACCAGGAAAATCACCGAATGAAATAAAACCTTACAGACCTATTTCTCTTCTTCCAATGAAATGACATCTTACAGACATATTTCACTTCTTCCAATGATTTCAAATGTTTTTGAAAGGTTATTACTCGGTCGCTTACACCCCATTATTGATCAGAAATGACCTTTACCTGACCACAAATTTATGTTTAGAGGTAAACATTCGACTATGGGCCCAGTTCGTCAAATTACTGACGGAATTGAGAAAGCTTTCGAAGAAAAGAAAATTTGCTCAGCCGTATTCCTTGACGTGTCGCAAGCTTTTGAAAAAGTTTGGCATAGAGGCCTTCAATACAAACTAATACAAGTTCTGCCTGACAAATTATATAAAATCCTCGTGTCGTATCTTGAGCATAGACTCTTCCATATGAAACTTGGAAACGAATATTGGAATTTCAAAGAAATATTGGCAGGAGTAACCCAAGGAAGCATCCTTGGACCACTCTTGTACCTCCTATTTACACGTGATATCCCACAAACAGACGATACAATAGTTGCCACGTTTGCTGACGATACAGCTATTCTAGCAGTTGGCACAGCATTAGAGGAAACAAATATGAAATTAAAAAACGCTCTTAACGAGGTTAATGAATGTACAAAATCCTGGCGGATTGCACTTAACGAGAGCTAACCGATTCATGTAGATTTTTCGTATAAGCGGATAAGCAATTTGCCAGTATTTCTCAATACGGTTCGTGTCCCTTTTGCAAATGAAGCGAATTATCTCGTAATCACATTCGATGCGAAATTAAATGGAAGTCGCATGTCAAAAAGAAATGCGAAGAAAAATATTATTATTATTATTATTATTATTTATAAACATGTAATTTAAAATTACAGGGTAATATAAAGATTATAGAACCTAGCTGCGGAGACTATTGGCTCTTATTTGATAAAATTATAAAGTTAATTTAAGAGTTTCAATAAATTTATTTACATTTTCAATATTTGTAGAGTTTGGATATTTTAATATTTCATAAATTGATTTGTATTGAAATATGGATTCTATTATTGGTTTTGCAATTTGACAATTTTCTAGGAGATGTGGGATATTTAACGTTGTGTTGCAGGAAGTGCATATCGGCGGGTTGTTTTTGGTGAGCAGATGTTGGTGAGTTATTGATGTGTGACCGAGTCTTAGGCGAACGAAGTTTGAGATTTTATGTTTAGATTGGTTTGTGGGGTATATTGGGTGAAATTTTTCTTCGTCTACTTTTTTATAGTGGTGGTGATAGAGGCTCCATTCAGTTTCTTGCTTGGTTCTTAGGTTTTTAAGAATACATGTTTGAAGATCTTGTTTGGTAAACACATTGAATCGGTAAACTGGTGCGTCTTTTGCAGAATTTGCGGCTTTATCAGCTTCCTCATTACCACGAATATTTACGTGTCCGGGTGTCCACATAAGTTTGATTTTATTTGGCTTCATAGCAATCTTGTTTCTTATTGCAGAAACTAGTTCAGTGTTATTGTTTGGGTTGCTTATTGCTTTTAAAACAGACATGCTATCGGAGCATACAACAAATTTGCCACTGTAGTCCAAAGTTGCCTTAGTCGTTTGGAGGATTGCAAAAGCTTCTGCCGAGAAAATTGATGTGAATTCCGGGAGGGTACCAATGCTTATAATATAACCATCTTCTAGTGTAACGGCAAATGTGATTTGGATCCGTCAGTAAACATGAATTTCCAACCTTTATTTTTAAGTTTTGATGAGATGTCAGAAAATAGAGAGCAATATTGCGCGTTGTTGGTATTTGTTTTCCTATAGTGAGCCAAGGACAACAAAATCGACTCAGGTTGTATATGCCATGGCGGGTAAGATAGAACATAGTTTTGTGACTTTTTTATAGGAAGTTCCATTTTTTGCGCTTTCTCAAGGATTTTGCTTATTGTGGACGGGATGCGTTTTTTACATTTGTGTCCAATGGATTGGTGAATGTCCTTATCAATAACGGAGTTTTTTGAAAAAACCAACTTCGCAATCAACTTTGATGTTATTTCTTCGTAACGTTGTTCGACTGATGGAAGGCCTGCTTCTGCAAGTATATTTTTATTGGTGTTGTAGGGAAGGCGTTGATGCTCCTCCTTGCTGCCTGATGGTACGTTGGCAGGATAATTTGAAGAGTGGTTTTAGGAGAATTGCCGTAAATATATATACCATAGTCAATTTTACTTAGGACTAGCATTTTTGTGATATATGAAAGGGTATTTATATGCACATGACTTTTCTTACTTGCTAGATACTTAATAATACTGAGTCTCGCAGCTAGCGATTTTTTCAAACTTAAGCAGTGTTCCTTCCACTTAATCTTATTATTAAAGATTAATCCTAGAATACTTAGGGTTTTTACATTTTCGATTTGTACACTATTTATAGTTAAAGCAAGTTCAGGGCAATTAATTTTTCTGCAAATATGAAGTATTTTACATTTATCTAAAAGTTTATAATTATTGGTTTTGCAATTTGACAATTTTCTAGGAGATGTGGGATATTTAACGTTGTGTTGCAGGAAGTGCATATCGGCGGGTTGTTTTTGGTGAGCAGATGTGGGATATTTAACGTTGTGTTGCAGGAAGTGCATATCGGCGGGTTGTTTTTGGTGAGCAGATGTTGGTGAGTTATTGATGTGTGACCGAGTCTTAGGCGAACAAAGTTTGAGATTTTATGTTTAGATTGGTTTGTGGGGTATATTGGGTGAAAATTTTCTTCGTTTACTTTTTTATAGTGGTGGTGATAGAGGCTCCATTCAGTTTCTTGCTTGGTTCTTAGGTTTTTAAGAATACATGTTTGAAGATCTTGTTTGGTAAACACATTGAATCGGTAAACTGGTGCGTCTTTTGCAGAATTTGCGGCTTTATCAGCTTCCTCATTACCACGAATATTTACGTGTCCGGGTGTCCACATAAGTTTGATTTTATTTGGCTTCATAGCAATCTTGTTTCTTATTGCAGAAACTAGTTCAGTGTTATTGTTTGGGTTGCTTATTGCTTTTAAAACAGACATGCTATCGGAGCATACAACAAATTTGCCACTGTAGTCCAAAGTTGCCTTAGTCGTTTGGAGGATTGCAAAAGCTTCTGCCGAGAAAATTGATGTGAATTCCGGGAGGGTACCAATGCTTATAATATAACCATCTTCTAGTGTAACGGCAAATGTGATTTGGATCCGTCAGTAAACATGAATTTCCAACCTTTATTTTTTATTTTTAAGTTTTGATGAGATGTCAGAAAATAGAGAGCAATATTGCGCGTTGTTGGTATTTGTTTTCCTATAGTGAGCCAAGGACAACAAAATCGACTCAGGTTGTATATGCCATGGCGGGTAAGATAGAACATAGTTTTGTGACTTTTTTATAGGAAGTTCCATTTTTTGCGCTTTCTCAAGGATTTTGCTTATTGTGGACGGGATGCGTTTTTTACATTTGTGTCCAATGGATTGGTGAATGTCCTTATCAATAACGGAGTTTTTTGAAAAAACCAACTTCGCAATCAACTTTGATGTTATTTCTTCGTAACGTTGTTCGACTGATGGAAGGCCTGCTTCTGCAAGTATATTTTTATTGGTGTTGTAGGGAAGGCGTTGATGCTCCTCCTTGCTGCCTGATGGTACGTTGGCAGGATAATTTGAAGAGTGGTTTTAGGAGAATTGCGGTAAATATATACACCATAGTCAATTTTACTTAGGACTAGCATTTTTGTGATATATGAAAGGGTATTTATATGCACATGACTTTTCTTACTTGCTAGATACTTAATAATACTGAGTCTCGCAGCTAGCGATTTTTTCAAACTTAAGCAGTGTTCCTTCCACTTAAACTTATTATTAAAGATTAATCCTAGAATACTAAGGGTTTTTACATTTTCGATTTGTACACTATTTATAGTTAAAGCAAGTTCAGGGCAATTAAGTTTTCTGCAAATATGAAGTATTTTACATTTATCTAAAAGTTTATAATTATTCAATATAGTTGAAATTTCGTCGAAAGCAATTATAAATAATACCACCGATAATGGGATCCTTGGGGGATTCCGTTATACAATGAATATGTATTAGAAAACAAATCGTTAACTCTCGTAACGAATTTTCTATTTGTTAAAAAAGATCTAACATAGCTGAAGATTTTTGGTCCAACGTCCCATGTTTTTAGCTTGTTAAGCACTATATGCAAACCGATCCGGTCGAAGGCTTTTTCAAAGTCAAGCGAAAGCACTGATACGTGATTTTTCGAGGATATCGCTTTAGAGATATAATAATCTAAGTGAAGATGTGCGTCAACACATCCTCTGTTTACTTGAAATGCCACTTGATTGGGGGATATTAATTTTTTTTTCAACGAGCCACATCAGGCGTTTTGCAACGATTTTTTCTAAGACTTTAGAGGAGCAAGATATTAGAGATATTGGGCGATAACCATCAATTAAATATTTGTTCTTATTATGTTTAGGTATGGGCAGTAGCGTAGCAGTTTTCCAACTTTGTGGAATTACTGCGGTTTGGAGAACGTTATTGTATAGTATGACAAGTCTCTGTTTTACATCAAAGGGTAGGTTTTTAAGCATTGGGTAACAGATCCTATCTTTACCAGGTGTTTTACCCTTAGTTTTGCTCAAGCACGCTTCAAATTCAACTAAGGAAATAGGTTCTTCTATCCGCTGAGCGAAGGTATTCTTACTGGGTGTGTAGGAAGAACTATTGCTAAATTCATTTTTTTTTGGTTCTAAAAATCATGTGGAAATTTGTGTCTTTTGAGTATTCAGACCAGGTTTGAGAAAATAAATTAGATATTTGTGTTGGCTCTGTTATAATCGTACTATTTGATTGGATACATGATATTCTAAGTGGGTTGGGATTACCAGTAAGTCGACGGATGTTTTGCCAAATTTTTGTTGTAGTGGATTTCGGATTTATGCTAGAAGTAAATTCTGCGAAACTTTTTGATTTGCTTTGTTTGAGTTCACGCCTAAATTTTGCATTTGCCTTTTTGTATAAGATTAAATTGGATTGTGTGAGTGATTTTTGGAATTCTTTCAATGCTTTCATTTTCTCTATGCGTGTCAAGAGAGTTTGGTTCCACCATGGGACAATGCGTTTGGCCTGAAGTTTATTTTTGGCTGTTGTTTGGGGAATCGACACATTTGCAGCGGTTCTTATTGCTTTTTGAATTAAAGCTGCTTCCTTGTTGGTGTTTGCCGTTGTGGGCTTGTCAGATAAGTATTCTGTTACCACTTTTTTGAAAGTTGTCCAATTTGAAAAGTCAGTTTTAAATTTTGCGACAGGGGTTTTTTTTAAAAGGGTTATTCCGGAGTTAAAAAGTGAAATGATTGGAAAATGATCACTATTGTGTAGATCACTTAAAGTTTTCCAGGTGGTCATAGGAAATAGCTCTGGTGAACAGCAAGTTATATCGATATGGGTTAATGAGTTATGTGTTGATAGATGTGTTGGAGAGCCGTCATTTAAAAGAATTAGATTTTCATTAAGCAAAAATTCTTGAAAAACTTCGCCTCTTTTGTTTGTGACTGGTGAACCCCAAAGCGTATTCCACGCATTTATGTCACCACCAAGAATCACAGGAGAGTCAGTTTGACTGATAATATTGTCTAGATCATTTTTACAAAACGTTTGTTGTGGGTGGATGTATAAACCAACGTAAGTTATTTTGGATTGGGATTGTATTTCTACTGCCAGAGTTAAAATATCTGAGTTGATCGGTAGAATTTTATGAGGAATATTATTCTTGATCAATAAACATATACCTTGTTTTGATGTTGTGTTACTGGGAAGATTTTTAAAATAACCTATATAATTTTTAGGAATGATGGGTGTGAAATTAAAAGGGCAATGTGTCTCTTGCAACGATATTATACCAGGATTCTGGTCCTTAATTAAAATACTTAGTTCATCAAAGTTATTTAAAAGACCTTTTATGTTCCATTGTAGTTATTTAACGTCATATTATAGGCTTTTTTTCTTAGACACAAACTTTTCCTACGTGAAGCAGGAAAAGGGTACCTACTTGTACTTGGGTTTGTTGTTTGAGGAGATTGAGTTTGTTGTGAATATATAGGGTTTTGTTGATTTGGGTTGTTCAGATATTGACTCTGCGAACCAGAAGCCGAATCCTTAGGGCTCCCTGTGGAGCTCAAATGATTCAACCTCTGATTCGCAGAGTCTGGGTTTTGGTTACAAGGTTTTTTTTTATACGTCATCATCATCATCGCTTAGTGTTGTAATTTCGGTTTGGTTAGTGTTATCATTGAAAAGAGGTAGTTGTTGTGGTAAGGGAGCGGTGTGCTGAGAGGTGTTTGGAGTATTATTGTTTGTTGGTTGATTAGAAGAAAGTGGTATAGATGCGGTAATTTTGTTTAAGTTTAAGAGAGCTTGTGCTTGAGGTAAATATGTTAAAGAGAAATTACTGGAGGGTAAAGTAGTGGTTGCGTCAAATGTGGCTGCGGAAGATCTTTTTGATATGGCGCGATAGTAAGATGGAGATGTAAGGGGAAGAGAGGAGAGATTTGTGATGTTTTCAGAGTTATTTTCATTTGAGAGAGTGTCAGCATTTGTTTGTATAGTGCGTACCAAAACAGTTGGCCATTCTACTGCGCAGGTCTCTTAAAATGTGTTTTACAATCTCTTAAAATTGCAAAAACAAGCATAAAGAGACGAAAATGGGTGGAGCCATAATAAAAAACGACGTATATAGTCCGTACCAAAACAGTTGGCCAACGGTCGATTGCGCAGAGAGAGGATTTAAGAGAACAAAAATGACGCGAAAGAGATTTAATCACTAAGCGTTTTTGCCTGTAATTTACAATGCGTAACCCAACTCTACAGTGCTTAGAACTAAAATGCTGTTGAATATCTAAATAAACTTAATTTTTTATTATGAGGTCGACTTTTATACATTTTTACCTAGAAGTCCGATTGTATTTGAAAGGGTTCCCAACCCTTTTTATGGTTGAACATTTCGTGGTTTAGCGCTAGGTACCTGTATGGGTGGTGTGCTTGGTTAGCATTAATTTTATGATGCTTGATTTTACCTGTTTGACTTAAGTTTAAAAGTTTTACGACATGATTAGTGTTTGCATTTGGTTACCTGTAGGGGCAAGGAATAAATTTGTTGCCTGGTTTTTTATAGTTTTTTTTTTAGATTTTTTTTTAGAGTTTTTTATTTTAAGATAACGCATATATATTTCCTATTTGGAATTCACTTTCACGAAAACAAAAGCATTGCTAGGACATAAGTTTATTAAAATAAAATAAATTTTCATGGATCTTTCAAGAAAAGGAAAACCAATAGGAAGTCCTAGGACTTTACTTTGCGTGCCAATATCAGTACCTACATGATCAATATGCACGACACAATTAATAATGATCAACGAAAGCATAATGAGCAAACAGGGTTTAAATCTAAAACCGTACACCTTCATACAGACACAGTCACACAATCAATTCATGTGCAATGTTTTGCTTAATCTATCCGACCGTGATCACATCATACTCCTACAAAGAACCGACAAGACAAAAAACGAAACAATATATTTTCCTCCAAGTAAAGTTGACATATAATGGTCTATATTTTTCCTCCGCTCCTAATTTCAGTATAAACGAAGGAAAATGAAGAAACCACCCTCAGTGAGATCGCGACAGCGATCTTGAACACAAGGCATGGGTGATCGAGAGAACAATTTGTACACATGGTACGGGTGCATACATTGGGGGAGTGTGGTGGGGGCTACATGTGTCGCACTTTGTGATGCCGTTGCAACGTTTAGTAGTGTGGCCTAACTTTTGACAATTTTTGCACCGCATGGGATTTGGGACGTATTCCGTAACGCGAGCATTATAGAAACCAATTTCAATTGATTTAGGGGGTTAAATAAATTGAAAGTAAATAACATTAGTCCAGAAGGTTTATACTTGCCATTACCGTCATTTTTAGTATACTTATATACGTCAATGACGCCTTGATTTTGCATCTCATTAATAATTTCTGTTTCTGTTACATTATTAAGACAAGGCGCGAATGCGATGCCTTTTGAGGAATTAAGGCGGTCATCTAGTTTTACTTCCACGGTACACACGTTGGCTAGATTATTTACCTTAAGGAACTTATCAGCACTTGTTTGGGATTTAGCCATGATAAGCAGGCTATTATCGCGAAGCAGAGATATCTTTTCATATTCTGTGCTAATATTGTCAATTGTTTTTTTTAATAGGAAAGGGCTTAGGGATGATAAAGGTTTATCTTGGGTTGTAGAGATCATCACAATAAATTTTGGATTGTTTTTATTTGATATGACTGGGAGACCCGGGAAGTTTTTATCAAGAGGGATCTGGTTTGTTTTTAGTTTTTTGGTTGGACGTGTGCCTAAAACAGGGTCAAGTGACCTGAAACGACACCCGTCTGGCCTATTAAGAAAATTCACTTAACAAGAAAAAAATATTGATAATAGATGAGTGGTATAGCGGAAAATACCGGTTTGCGCAGAAGCGACAGACAAAATAGAAGGCACACGACAGATGAAGAACGATGTGATCAGTTCGAAAGCTAGACGGTGACTGGCGAAGAAAAATAAATACAGAGAACTGTACTGGTTACTCGGAAAATATTCGAAGCTTAACCTTGATAACAAGCTGCTATTATACAAGCAAGTCCTAATGCCGTGCGGGACATATGGTGTTCAGATATGAGGTTGTATCAGTGAAAAAAATCTAAATATTTTCCAAAAATGTTTAAAAAAAAGTTGAGATTATTTGTCAATTTGCCGTGGTATATAAGGAGTGAAGATCTACGCAAAAATCTGGGTATTCCCGCGGTAAAAAATGAAACGAAAAAGTTTACACGCAACCTTAAAAAACCTTTATTGGGACACGTTAACACAACGGTCCTTCTTCAAGGATGCTTTCTTCACACATAGATGTATTACCTATATTTAGACATTTTCCGTTCAAACCGTACGTCTTGTCGTGGCTAATAAGAAGTCTTGAAAGTCCAGGTTGATTTGTCTACCGTTTTTAATTGCAGCGCGAGCCGTAACCAGGTGATATACCTTTGAAATTATCACTGTTGAACTTCGAACTTTAATTAATATTGTCTTCAAACAAAAATCAGGTATAAATATTTGTCATTTAAACGCACAAAGTCTAAAACATAAAATCGATAATTTGCGATTTATTTTTGAAAACAGTTAGATAGATAGATAGTTTATTTTGTATAGGAAAATTTACATAGGTAGTTTGTAACCGCACATTTTACAATATAATAATTTGATAATAATAATTATCTTTCTATTAGGATATATTTGATTTAATTTAATTATGCATTTTAGATAAGAAATTAACTTTGAGGCAAAAATACAAAAAAACCCCAATACAAACGGAAAAAAAACAAAAGAGAAAACAAAAAAGAAAAACTAAAAACAAGTTAAATAAATATATAAAAAAAAATAATTGACTAGATTGTTCTTAAAAATAATAAATAAAAAAAAACTATATAATAAATAAACAATAAATAAATAATTAAATAAATAATCAAATAGATAGATAAACAAATAAATAATTAAACAAAAAAAGTAAATAAATATATAAATAGATAAATAAATAAATAAATAAATTACTTAATAAAATATAAATAAATAAATTAACACATAAGCAAAAACGAATAAATAAATAAAAAAAAAATAATAATAATAAATAAATAACAACTAAGGTTCGAGATAACATGAAGAAAGAAAAATACACTTAGAAAAATATAAAACAAATAACACTAGATACACTAAGTATTCAATTGGTTTACAAGGGGATTATCAGAAAAGCTACATCTTAGTAAAAATGAAAACAGTTTGGTTGATATTTTATGTATATCTGAAACTTGGTTGAAGCCGGAAATGTGTAGTGACCTGTTCAAGCTGAACAATTTTAATCTCGTTCGTGCTGACAGAGAAGGCAAATCAGGTGGAGGGGTTGCTATTTACATAAGGAATTGTTTCAAGTTTCGAATTATAGAAAAATCGACTGGAAATAGTTTTCTAGAATATGCAATGTAGAAATAATGCACACTCTAGGCAAATTTCTTGTTGGATGTATGTATATGGCTCCTCAAGCAGCAAATCATACTTTAGTTAGGAAGTTAATCGAAAAAATAAATCCGCTTTATACAGACATTGTGCTCTGTGGTGATTTCAATCTTAATATTCTAGAAAATAAAAATACAGATTTTAAAGTTATGATAGACTCGTCCAATTTCGTACTTCCCGATTGTAACCAACCAACCCATTTTATGCCAAATAAAGCACCTTCTCTTCTCGACCTTTTTCTTGTATCCACACTCTAATCTGATTTTGCATTACGACCAGCTTCTTGCACCTACCTTTTCCCATCACGATATAATTGCTTTGACACTAAATTTGTTACCGTCAGATACAGCTGAAAACGAGACAGTGACATTCAATGACTTTTCAAAGATTAATTTAGAAAATATGTTCAGTGAATGCGTCAACCTAAATTGGAAACCATTATACACTACGAACGAAACATCTAGTCAAGTCGAATACTTCAACTCAATTATTGTTTATCTTTTTAATAAGTATGTTCCCCGCAAAACAAAAATGATACGCAAAAGAAATCTGCCATGGTTTACTCAAGAAGTCTGCGAACTTATCAGATCTAGAAATCTGTTATTTTGCAGATGGAGAAGGTATAAGTGTGCAAGCATATACGATGAGTGTAAACGCACCCGCCACATGGTAAATGCCTTAATTCAGAGAAACAAAAAGACATTTTATGAAAACAAATTCAAATATAGTGTTTCAAGCTCTCAATTTTGGAAAAATATTCGCCAAATAGGCATTAATAAAGAAAAACCTGTTCCCCCAGATGATATAAGCCTTAATGAACTTTATGCACAATTCGTTCAACCAATTAACGCCACGTCTGTTATTAGTGTCCCTATTAGAAATATAGAAAGTATTTTTTCTTTGTCAGGTGTTGATGAAACATGTGTAGGTGTAGCAATTTTAAAAAGTTCAACAGAGTAATTTGGTCAGTCAGTCCTTTTTCTATGGCATTGTTGTATCCGTCTATTACCTTGTTAATTTTTCCTGTAACTTCTCGCGTCGTGTCGAACAGTTTCTCGTTAATTACATATTGTCGGTTGTTATTCTTTATAATGTCTGTCTGCTTCTCTAAAATGTTGTCCCAGTCAGTTGCGTCAGGTGAACCACCTATCCATTTCCAAGCAGTCCCTATCCAATTTATTGACCTAACTTTCCTCACCCTAGCGTCCCGCAGTTCGTTAATGCGATCCTTAATTTGGTCTAAGTGATAACTTAAGATAGGTCTCATTTCTTTGTCCTTAATATGTTGGAACATCAGATGTTCAGTGTCTTGTATGAGTGCGTCATATTTTGTCAAGTCAATAACGTGTATTAATCTAAAAAATCCATTTGTCACCCAAGCGTTTCCTTCTTTAATTGTCGCAATCGGAGATTCGTAGGCGAATATATGGGTCTGCATGGGAGTGAAAAGAACTACTAATCTGCAATATAACAAGGTTTATTAAAATTTATGTTTTACAATTTTTATCTTAAAATCTAGGTCAAGGTAAGTCATAGTTTAATGACATGTACAATTGTATGTATCTTTTTTTCCCTTTACTCATTTATGTGTCATAGTTTAATGACATGTACAATTGTATGTATCTTTTTTCTTTTACTCATATATGTGAATTTCGTCTTATTTTTTGACTTAATCTTTCATGTATTTGTTAAATTTATTTTTCATTTTCTACTGTGCTTTAAATTAATTTGTTCCCTAGATGCCCGATGAGGTAGTCTCCATAAATTTTTCGGGGTAGTCACTCCGGATCGGAAGGTTCGTATTTATCCGCTTTGGTTGTAAGGTAAAAATGCAAACAACCTACTAGGGTACGAGGATCAACACCACCGCAATTATGGTTAAATAATTATATAAGTGAACCGGCCCCTTGTTTCGTGAGAACTAAAACTCCAAGGCATATTTCAGTAAGCTAATAGCACAAATGCAATTTATTTCAAATTGTTTCATTATCCTTTTTTTTTTTTTTATATTAAATTAAAAAGGGAGCGAGAAAAAGGAATGTATAATAAGTTATTTTATTTTTTTTAAGATTAGCCTTGTGGATTTTTTTGCCGCTTACTGTTAACACAGTAACTCGATTGTTCTTAGCTACAATTTCTTTCCTATATAATGGCTTATTTTTGCTTTTTATGCCCTTTATAGCAACGTATACTATGTCGCCTGGGCAGTATATCCTCGGGACCACTTTTTTCAAATTATGCCTTAGATTTCTGGCCATCATATTCCTTTTTATTTAACCTCTAAGGTCTTTATTAATCTTTGAACGTATATTCAAAAGATTTTGGTAATTGACTCTCTGCGACCGGTTGAAGAATACGTCCACAGGTTTCCTACTTGTGATGGAATGTAATGTATTGTTGTACCGATCAACAGACACATAGACAAGTTCTTTAGTTTTTAGTTCTGGGTATTCTATCTTAAGGCATCGATATATCTCCATGACTGTAGAGTGGATTCTCTCTATTTGGCCATTCACCTCGCTTCTATGTGATGTGGTTAAGTACAACTTTACCCCTAGGCTTTTAATTAGGTTTAGCACAATTGGGCTAAGGACGCCCCTTTCGTTGTCCGTGACTGAAATTAATGGGACAGTAAAATAATGCAGAATTTTCATGATCTTGTTTCTTATATAAATTGCTGATTTTTCTTTAATGTGAAAGAATTTGGAAAACTTGGAAAACTTATCCATGACTGATAGAAATTTTTCATTCTGAATTTCCATAATGTCCATATGGATTATTTTGCATGGATAGCGAGGTACAGGCGTGTCCTGCAATTCAGGGTATACGGGGTGTCTGTCGTATTTGTTAGCCTTACAAATATCACAAGAAGCAGCAAATCTTCTTATGCTGGACATCATTTGTGGAAAATAAAATTTTTCAAGTATTTGTTCCTTGTTTTCCCTAGGAGCGCGGTGAGCCCTTCTGTGCTCGTTTTCAATTATACAGAATTTACGCTCTGCGTTGGCTACGTCTTCAACTACCCTCTATGTTACCCTAATTTTGCATTTTCCGAAACTCTCTAGATATACATCTTGTAGCATTCCTAAGAAATTCTCCGGGATTTTCAGCCCATTGATTACATTTGGGTTAAGATTTTCTTTCAACGATTTGATAAGCTTACACCTGTCTAACTTCCTCGTGGAGATGTAATGGCGATGAAAGCCAGGATGTGGTTCCTCGTGGGAACAAAGGTCGACGCCAATCTTAAATATAATTTGATTGCGAAAAACGTTAATCGGGGCTACTGCGAATGGTTGGTGATCAGTGTATATGCGGATCTTTTTCGCACCGTACAGTAGTTCCTCAAATTGTCGAGTGCCCAAACTATTGCACGTAGTTCTTTCACATTTGTGGCATATGCCTCTTCCGTTTTATTAAGAGAACTGCAGATAAATGAGATTGGTTTATCTTTACCTGGTTCCCCTTGGGACAGAACAGCGCCGATGGCATAGTCTGAAGCGTCAGTCGTTAAATTAAAAGGTTTTTCGAAATCAGGGAAGGCTAATACTTCTGCCGAGGTAAGAAGTTGTTTCAAAGTTTCGAAAGCCTTGATTCCAGCATCGTCTTGTTTAATGAGAACTTTCCTAGATTGATTTGCTCTTACCTGAGATAACTCGCCACGAGTCATGTTTGTTAAGGGCTTTGCAATTTTAGCATAGTCCCTTGTAAAGCGTCTATAGTATGATGTGACTCCTAGGAAACTCTTTAATTCTTTTAAGGTGTTTGGGGGAAGGATAGCTTCGATAGCCTTTACCTTTTCAGGATTAGGAAGAATACCATCTGAAGTTACTACATAACCAAGGAATTCTACACTGGTGTCTAGGAAATGAGTTTTCTCTAGATTTATTTTGAGTCCAGCTTCGTCAATCTTTGAAAAGACTGTTTCAATGTCCCTCAGGTGATCATTTTCTCTTTTGCTATATATGATTATATCGTCAATATAGACATAACAGATCTTTCCGATCAGTTCCTTTAGGACGTCATCAATCATTCGCTGAAAGATTGCCGGAGCTCTCTTGAGACCGAAGGGTAGTCTAACATACTCGAATTTACCATTCATTGTAGAATAGGCCGTTTTAGGAATATCCTTTTCCCTCATGGCTATTTGGTGAAAGCCCGAGGTGAGGTCCAATGTGGTAAAGAATTTTGCATCTCCAAGACTCGCGAGAGTGTTGTTTATGTCAGGAATAGGGTAGGTGTCTGGGACAGTTACAGAATTAAGACGTTTATAGTCTATGACCATTCTGTACTGTTTTTCCCCGTTAGGCTTGGGTTTTTTCGGTACGACCCATATTGGCGAGTTGTATGGGCTGTTGGATGGTCGAATAATGTTCTCTTATAAAAGTTCATTTACTTGTTTCTCGACCTCCTGCCGCATACAGGCCGGATATGGGTAACTCTTCGTGTAGATCGCTTCGTCCGTCGTCGTTCGTGTCTCGGCCCTGACATTGGTTTTTACTTTATCGTTATTAACTGGACCGAATAAGTTATTGAAAGAATTACAAAGTGTTTCCAGTTTAAGTTTGGCGGCTTCGGAAACATTTTTGTTAAGTATTACTAAATTGTTTACAACGTCAGACGATTTGTTTTTTATGGGAATTCGTATGTCCGATTGGATGATTAGTTCATTCTTTTCCCTATCAATGATGGCCTTTAATTCTTTCAGAGTATCGTCGCCGATGATTCCATCAAACGACTCTAGATTCGGAAGAATAAAAAATGTTACATCTAGATCGCAGCCAACAAAGGAGAAAAATTTACCGCGGATTTTGTTCTTTACTAAAATTTTACCAGCAGGACTGCTGATATGGAAGGGTTTCTGGACAGGGGAAGACGCTGGTGCTAAATTCGATTTAATACAGTTTTTATTTGCACCAGTATCTACAAGAAAATCTAGGATTTTCCCGTCTCATGTAACGTACTCTAAGTATTGTACGCTGGAAACGAGGCATCTGTCATAAAATTTTCCTCTTGGGATTCTAGTGAGTTAGATGTTCCTGGTTCTTCAGTAGTCTCTGGGACATCAGTCACCATATGATACAGCCGCTGTTGTTTCCTGGGATAACTATCTGAATTAGCCTCCCGTTTAATTGGGTGATTGGCACGGTTTATATAGTTAACATTTCTGGATTGAATGGTGCGGTCAACCTCCATCTTAATTGGAGGCTTCGGGCCTAGCCTTGGCGGCGGGTATTGCCTGTTTTGGAATCTCGTATTCCAAGACGAATTTGGCCTCTGCCCAACTCTGGCATTCATAAACCTGCCCGAATTTCCCGAGGGAAATGGATGTGTTCTCTCAGTTTTAAAATTATAATGTACAGGGGAAGATATAATATTTTGAGCCTGTACATGCACAGAGTTATTTCTAAAATTAAGATTCTGCATATCAAGGCACGCAGAATAGGCCTCTGCGAGAGTTTTTGGCTTCTGGATTATGAGAAGCTTCGAGAGGTCCTCGTTCAGTCCCCGAACGAAGACATCCAAGGCCCGATTGCGGTAGGTTTCTACCAAAGCGTCTATCGTCTCGGAGGAATATGTTTCCGATCGAATTTTATTTATAATTAATGAGAACTGATGGTTCACGGTAGCATAAAAGTCGTCAACTCTAGAGCCATTCTGCCTTAGTTGACTAAGTTGATGCTCAAGGGTCCTAAGATCCCTTTTATCTGCGTAATGCAGCGATAGGACCCTCTTAATTTCCGTCCACTCACTATCAAACACATTATAAGATATTAGAGCGGAATCAGCTTTTCCCCTTATCTTTTGCCGTATGTTCTGAAGGATTGCCCTAAAAATAGGCTTACCACGAACAATTTCGTAGTCCTTTAACACAGTCTCTACACTGTGCACCCAAGATACATAGTGTACCGGTTTACCCTCAAAGACCTGAATTTCCTTCACCGAGTCTGGTAGCTTCGAAATTTCTCTTAATTCAGTCTCGTCATTTGGGCCTCGTAGTTTTTCCCGAGTTTCGCCCGTGTGTTAGTCTGTGGGTGTCCCCAAACCAATATTTTCTACACTTTTTTTTCCTATTTTCAAGACAGGTAAGCTGGTTTAAAATTGCCTGACTGAAATTGCCATGTTCAATTTTAGTAATTCTATTTTCAAAACCCCTCAACTGCTCAAGGACAGTATTGACCGCTCCTGTGAGGTGAGTGACTGAATTTTTAATCTCATCCATATTTGCTAAAAGTGGTACCGAAAAATTAGTTTATTACTAGTTTATTTCCAAAGTATGTGTGAATCTAACCCTTTCCTTTTTCTTTGTTCGTAAGAACCCTTTTTTCTACTCCTTTTTTTTCCTTTATTGTTTTTCAATTTCAAATTATGAAACTTTTTGTTCGTACCTTTTTTAATATATTTATGTTTGATGGAAAGGTAATATAAAATTTTTTTTCTCTTATTTTATAATATTAAAATTCTCAAGCGAGAGGACAACAAAAAAAATATAATGAATAAGTATGTATAGTATAATTATATCTTTTTTTTTTTTTTAAATATGTTTTGAATAATTGAGTTCAAAAAACTTAAGTATAATCTTACTGAGTAAGAAGCAACCAGTTCATCCTGCAGCGAAATTCCGGAGTAAAAATCATCTGTTGACTTAATTTGTATAACTGCCTTGTGCCACAATCGTCCTTTGGATATATTTTTATATTTTCGAGGGAACCTTTAATGACACCACTGGTTTTTTCGCTCTTATATTAGTTCTCTTAGTCCCTCAGATCTGTCACTTTTTTCTCGTAAGTAATTAATATTTATATTTTCTAGGGTACACTTAATGACCCTTCTGATTTTTTCCAGTTTTTTATTAGTTCACTTTTTCCGTGTTCACTTCGTTACGCCTTTTATATTATTTTAATTTTTGCGTGTTCACTTTTTGCCTTATTATTGTACTTGTTTCGTATTCACTTTTCTTTTTATGCTTTATAATTATTTCACTCTTTTTCGTATTCACTTTTTTCCTGTTTTATAATTATTTCACTTTTGGCGTATATTTTCTAGGGGCGCCAATTAAGGAATTCGTCCTGGTGAAATATAAAAAAAAATATTTTTCAGACCCAACTTGGTCTTCTTTAAAAGAAACACGGATTAAGATTTCGTTACAATCATTTACTAGCGTGCTACCTCGACCAGAGCCGAAACCAGAATGAATGTTCTTACTGCACTAGATACATTTATCATATTCCTATAACTAAAGTGCTGATCTGAAGTTCCCATGCAGATCCGATATATTTCGTTAGCCTCGTATTGGGTTTCATCATGGGAATGATTCCAAGGTGTGAAGCGGATGCGCGTGTGCATCGCTTGCATTTTTTGTATCTCTGGTTAATGACCGATGGTGATAACTTCAATGTTGAACTTTTACTCGTCACCTTATTAAAGTTCACATTTGGACGGGAGGAGTTACGATATTACCAATGCTTTACACATCATCATACTTAACCACCAGCTATTTGTCAACAAGAAGCAATTATCACCGCATAGCAACGAGATGCAAACGGCTTGTAAACAACCTAATGATCCTCTTTAGTTGGCAACAGCAGCTTAAAGATGTACCAACGCTGTACTATAGATGGTATCGCACTAGCCTTATCATAAACGATCTCCACATGCAGAAATCATGGCTTATGCTGATAAACCAAAACAACGGAACATGTTTATGCTTTTCTTTATCATTAGTTCTCTTTTTGAAATTATGTTAGAATATAAGTTAGTCTTAAGCGAACTCAGAACAAAGACAGTCGTGATCTGCAAATAAATTGTAGTCGTTTATTTTTTATCGTTTCCTGAAGAAAACGTTACTCGCGCAATACCTTGGCTGGTTACAGAATACCAGGCGCAGCAGTAGGTAGATATCAAATATTTCCGATCGAAAGCAAAAATGTTAGGTTTCTCCACCAAATTCGATTCCAATGCTGGTGTCAGAAGGGGCAATAGTAAGCTTCCCCCACATTTACTATATCATAAGTTGGCGAATCCGAAAAAGTATACACTGCACACGCAAAACAAAGATGGCGTGGCCATTTGACCATTCGATCATTCGGAAATACAAAGTAAAAGGACAGACGTATAGTAAATGAAGATATGTATACTGGTATATGGCCAAGTGGTTTACGGAGTTGAAGCATTCAAACATTTCTGCGTGAGACGTGTAGTTTTTCATGATCGCCTGGAAATGGATTATCTAACCATGTTGGTTGGCCAGCGCTGGCGTCTGCGCAATGCTTTAACCAATAAGAGTTGAGATAATGTTGTGGAAACTAACAAAATAAGTGTTCAAAGAATCGCAACACTCCAATTCCAAACATGCATCTTCAATACGACTAATCACATACACATCGAAAACTCAATCAAATCCTCCCAGTTGGATTCAAGATTCAATTACAGACTCCAGAAGTCAGACACACACCTTTGCTAAAACACATTTAACACACCAAAAGAAAGGCAGTACCATCTATCAGCTGTCATTTCAACATTCAGAGAGAAGTATCCACCACCTTCAACCCTTCGTTTGAACACCAACGTATGTGTTGCCTATGTTATTACATACACGAATATCTCAATTTTTGCAGATTTTGGGTACCACTACTGAATTGCAACCAAAATTTAACATCACTGAAGCAAACTGTCAAAAAAATCGGTTCAGTTCGTTCGTGTTCGCATTAAATTTATTTCTGCGAGAGACGTGCAGTTTTTCCTGCGCGCCTGGTAATGGATCTTTGAAAAGTCTACAGAACCACGAAGAAAAAAACACCACAACCTTGGAGTTAGAGAGAGACATTTGGATCGAGGCCATTTTTTTACTCAGTCGAAATTGACAATTTCTTCAGTGATCATCTGTTAAATTTTGGTTTCAATTCAATTGTGGCACTGAGTGCAGTAGTGGCACCCCAAACTGCAACAATTGAGATATTCGTGTTTAAAGAGTTTACAAACAAAGAAATCCGTTATATGGAAGTGAAACTTCTTTTGGGACGGTGAGTATTGAATTTTATTGAAAATTAAAACATAGCAATGACGTTGTTTGGATGCGGTCCACCATCCAAATAAACAACAACCGATGCTGCTCAATGTCGGTGATCGCGTGAGATTCATTTTGTTTGTTTGAAATTTTTTGTTAGACGGCTTTTGTATGCCTGGAGATGTATTTTCCTACTCTCTATTGCATTGGCCGGTTTCGTCGCTTAAAACAACAATTTACATAAAGCTGTGCGTTATCGACAGCCAATTACGAAGATGAGATAAATAAATGATGTATACAAGGTTAGGTTAGGTTAGTTAGGTTCCAGTGGACGCACGCTTGGATTTCATAAATTCTTAAATTCTTAAAATGTTTTAACTCTCTCACGGTTGGATATCGTCGAATTATTTTTTTTGGAAAATCCAAAAACAATTTTGTTTAAAAATATACGTGGCACACATGGCAGTTATAGCCCGTACCAAAACAGTTGGCCAACGGTCGATTGCGCAGAGAGAGGATTTAAGAGAACAAAAATGACGCGAAAGAGATTTAATCACTAAGCATTTTTGCCTGTAATTTACAATGCGTAACCCAACTTTACAGTGCTTAGAACTAAAATGCTGTTGAATATCTAAATAAACTTAATTTTTTATTATGAGGTCGACTTTTATACATTTCTACCTAGAATTCCGATTGTATTTGAAAGGGTTCCCAACGCTTTTTATGGTTGAACATTTCGTGGTTTAGCGCTAGGTACCTGTATGGGTGGTGTGCTTGGTTAGCATTAATTTTATGATGCTTGATTTTACCTGTTTGACTTAAGTTTAAAAGTTTTACGACATGATTAGTGTTTGCATTTGGTTACCTGTAGGGGCAAGGAATAAATTTGTTGCCTGGTTTTTTTTATAGTTTTTTTTAGATTTTTTTAGAGTTTTTTATTTTAAGATAACGCATATATATTATGGATTTCCTATTTGGAATCAACTTTCACGAAAACAAAAGCATTGCTAGGACATAAGTTTATTAAAATAAAATAAATTGTCATGATCTTTCAAGAAAAGGAAAACCAATAGGAAGTCTAGGACGTAAGATCGTTGTTAGGATATATTACAAAAAAATTGAAGAAGCTAGGAATTTATGTATAGATAATCCCATCACAATAATCCCGAACAATAAGAAGGATAATTAAAGAATATGAGAAGAAAGGCGCTATTGAATCTCCAACTAAAAAATGGAAAACTGGATTGGACGAATTTGATATCACAGCTGTTCGGCGAATTATATATATATTGAAGAAAAAATGATGATAACATTAAAAATGTTAAGACAACGGGTGCAGGAAGATTTGGAGCTGAACCTAAGCAATATGTCGCTACATAGGATTTTAAAAAGAAATGGATTTTCTTATAGGAAAACGGAGAACAACCGTAAATTTCTTTGCGAAATATTTTAATATACATTAATATTAACTATTTCATATATAGGTAGCAAAATCAATAAATATTTTTATCTTAGTACTAAAACGTGTGTGTTTTTACTTCTTAATTCAAACCAAACCGAACCACCCATTTGGTATACTGGTGTTTTGTTTTGCTGCTCGTTGTAAATCTGTTTTATATTTGCAATTCATCGTCAATTTTATCTCGCTTTAATTTACACTTTTAATCAAGGTTACAAATTTAAAAGTGGTGGGTAGTTCAATAAGTTTTAAAAACTGCATTTCTTAAAAAAAAATTATTGAAGAATCAAGAACGTTCACCATTTTGTCTTTAACGAACCGTTTAATACCCCATCCTCTTTTTTGTGACAGAAAATCGTGCCTATTGTTATTGGGTATAAAATCGTTTACGTTTCCAAAAAATTCCCAAATTGTAATTTTTTTATTAAATTTACCTACCTCGCCCAAATTCAATGATATAAACAAAAAAAAATTGGTGTGACACTGCAATTTACTTTACTTTGCGTGCCAATATCAGTACCTACATGATCAATATGCACGACACAATTAATAATGATCAACGAAAGCATAATGAGCAAATAGGGTTTAAATCTAAAACCGTACACCTTCATACAGACACAGTCACACAATCAATTCATGTGCAATGTTTTGCTTAATCTATCCGACCGTGATCACATCATACTCCTACAAAGAACCGACAAGACAAAAAACGAAACAATATATTTTCCTCCAAGTAAAGTTGACATATAATGGTCTATATTTTTCCTCCGCTCCTAATTTCAGTATAAACGAAGGAAAATGAAGAAACCACCCTCAGTGAGATCGCGACAGCGATCTTGAACACAAGACAGGGTATACGTCGTTTTTTATTATGGCCACGCCCAATTTCGTCTCTTTATGCTTGTTTTTGCAATTTTAAGAGATTGTAAAACACATTTTAAGAGACCTGCGCAGTAGAATGGCCAACTGTTTTGGTACGCACTATATATATCGCTAATGCTGATATACACTGACGTAGACGCTATATATAGACATATATATGCTTTGTATTTGCCAAGACTTGGGACTACTCAACTAAGCTCAAACTGCGGTCAAATACATTACTCATTTCGGAACTCCATTACCAGGCACGCAGGAAAAACCGCACGTCTCTCTCAGAAATAGTTGAAACTCCGTAAACCCATAGCTTTACACAAACTTTAGTTCTGTCAAGGCTGTGTACCTATCCCCTTGATAGTCTTCGTCACTCTCTTGTGGATATGATGCTTTTAGATTTACCGTTGCAAGGGGTGAAGCCACGCCATTTTTGTGGAGATGGAGGATACATTTAAGCTTGCTATTGCTCATTCGCACACTAGTATTGGAATTTCATTGGGAGGAGGAGCATGGCTCGCCAACGGGCCAATTAGTCTGCCAACGAGTCAAAGTGCCTTTTTCTGAACCACACCTTGTTGGGTGAACTTAGACGGCTCTGTGTGGCTCGGCAGACTTGGCTGGAATTTTTTCAAGTCCAAAATCCACGATCCGGAGCCACCGAGCAAAGGATCCTACTCGCCGTGTGTGATAGATCGCCGAGCCAAGTAGCTCATTCTGTTTTCTGATTTGAACTAGCGCCTCTCCACAAAATGAAAACACACCAAGCTCATTAGTTTAAGTCTTGAAACCACGACTATACCGAAAAAGCTCAAATAGGCACTTGTTAGGCGAATCTACAAAGGAGGAGCCAAAAACGAGAAAGCGAACTATCGTCTGAAACTAATATTGAGAGTCATAGAAAAGGTATTCGAGCAAATAGCATATGGACATTTTTTAAGAACCAGAATCGAGTATGCAAAACCAATACGGGTTCCAGAAGGAAGGGAAAATATACAAAGAAACATCTTGGCGATTATTCGATTATAGTCTACAGCAGCCACGTCCTTGGCTTATTTTTAGACTTCAGCAAAGCATTTGAGACCCTATATATAAAAGAGATCGAGCATTCGATGGACCTTAAATTAGAAATCGAAAAAATGAAAGTTAGCTCTGTACAAGTCAGAAGCAGACAATCCTTACTGAAGATATCTTCTATTTACTTGCCCACCAAGATGCAAGGTTGAGAAAATTGACTTTACAAAGTTGCATAATTCCATTGGACAGCGTTTTGTCATCGGAGCGGACTTTAATTGAAAACATAAATTCTGGGGATCTAGATGTATATTACAGAAAGTTAGGATGCTTTACGATGTTGGTAGAAAGTACAATACCGAATTTCATTCTACGGGAAAACCAACTTACTGGCCAAATGATGTTACTAAAATACCGGACTTAATCGATTTTTTTTCATTTTAAAAAGTTGAGGGTGCTTTGATTTTTTCTCTGATCATTCTCCGGTCTTTCTAACAACGAGCAAGTAACTCGTTATAAATGAAAACCCATTTCGATATTGAAAATAATATTCGACTGGGTGTATCGGTTAGAACCCCATTGGAACTCGAAGTCGCGGTTGCATCCTTTATCAATACCGTTCAAAAAGCAGCATGGAATAACACTCCTCAACAAGTCAAAACAGTGGCCTATAGCAATGTCAAGTACCCACATAAAATAAAAGTTTTGGTTACACAAAAAAGAAAAGCTCGAAAAAGATGGCACCAAACTCTTGCCCCGCAAGATAAACTTTGTGATGAAATAAATTTAAAAATAGAATTCCCACCATACACTGTCCCATGAAAAAAAAATCTAGTACGAAAATGATAACCAAATTTGAAAATACTACCACCCTGTCATGCAATAAATGTTGCCAAAATAAGAAAATAAGTACAGCACTGAATGTACTCAAGCGCCAGTCTCGACTTCCTGCCTTTATGGTTAAGCCCATCTCGTTCTTTTTGTAAGAAACTTTCAACGAGTAAAGAAGTCCTGGGGCATCCACACCAAATAACCACATCGCTGAGGAAGATTTTAAGGCTTAATCGATAGTATAATCTACTAATTAAAAAAAATCTATAAACGATATTGCCATTGGAAAGGACAGCGCTGAATTAATCTATGGCAGACTTCGTTTAGCACACCATAAACAAGTGTTGCTTATGCATTCTCAATTTCGCCTGCCCCTCCTCAACTTTATCAGTGATAGTGGTTATATATTACAGTAAAACAATTTATATTGTCGAGGTGTTTTTTAAAAAACGTTTATTTACGAAGACGTGTTCGTCTTCGGAGTCGGATGTATAATAACTACAGAAATGAACTTAATCCTATCTTATAAAGACACAAACATCTCATTGTGATGATCTTGTTGATCATTGTGAGATGGTTCTGTCTGTTATCTCTTTTTATTGTTGTTTATTATCATCCTACAAAGTATTGAATATCGAAAAACGTTTAGAGTTGTTTGGTAAGCAAAAAATGACTGTGTGTGCAAAATAGATAAGAAATGCACACACGATGTTGTAATTTGATCTGTACGTAACTCCTCCCTTCTTAAAAATTGTTCGTCCTCGAAAAATATAGATTTTATTTCAAGGTTACAAATATATTTTCGTTTAATTTTGTTTCAGGGTATTCTTTTAACTCTACATTTTCTTTTTTTGACGGTGTATTAAAAATTGTAATTTTTTTGTTTTTACATTTTTGTACAAAAATTATAATTGTAACTAGGTTCGCCCAGTGCTCGAAAATCGACCACACATTTTTTTTATATCATTATCTACTATATAGGTAGATAAATAAAATTGGTGTAGCTCTGTTTGATTTGAAGCGAATTTGAATGTCTGTCTTTAAATAAAGAAATCTTAAAAATTACTGATCGTAGGTAGGTATTCGTGTCAGTTCTAATATTGTTCTTAACTTCTATAACGTTGAAAAAACAAAAATAGCACTGAAATGAAACAGATTGCATTACATTTTTTTTCATGCTGTACTAATATTGTTCTTAACTTCTATAACGTTGAAAAAACAAAAATAGCACTGAAATGAAACAGATTGCATTAAATTTTTTTTCATGCTGTACTTTTATATTTCTTATTCAATAATATTTTTAATTTTTTGCTATGAGATAACAAAATGCGCACAATAGAAGAGTAATAAAATAATAGCATTCTTCTTCCAGTCCAGTCCAGATGTGGTAGAAAAGGTAAGGTACCTGCGACCAAAAAGAGTAAAAAATAATTTTTAAATTTGAAAACAAAATATCTTCATGCCACTGCTCACTGCTAAAACATTCCTACGAAGGACATCCCTTTCCGATTTGAAATTTCGAACGATTGCAAGGAACGGTCCGAAGTTACCGCCCTTCTTCAAATTATCCAGCGTAGTTCACCGCTACGATAAACTTGCTGGGCAAGGCAATGAGAAGGAAAGAGAGAAAGATATTGGCATTAAAATGGTACGTATGGTACGGCTTCGCGACGTAACAAATAATCAACTCTATTTCTTTCCCTCTCACGCCTACCCGTCAAAGTTCTTTGCCGAGGCATATCTACCTAATATTCCGTCGAAAAAAAAGAAATCAAAATGACTTAACAAAGAATAGGTAATAATTGGCCAAAACCAGGATCAGAGCACAGTGAAACCACAATTATTGTAGGATGGCTATCTAATAATTCGTGTAGGATACAACCGACTTCGAATGACCGGAAGCCAAATGTACTTCCGTTCATCAGACTAATGCAACCACACCTGCGGATAACTTCTCTCCCTCATTCGCTTAACACAAACGAACACGACACACATTCATCCGCCACGCCCCCACACGCCAAACACTTTCGTTTCGGTGAGGTGGCTCAGTGGCTGCTCTATGTATAGTGCTACACTATACAAATAAGGTCAATAATAATAGCCCAACGCAACCACAGAAAATACAATTTTTTACAATATTCGGGCAACATTATGATTACCTATAACTTATAAAAGACAGAGTAGGTATACGTATCCAATCCAATCACCAATACGCGTGCGCATATTCCCTTCTCTTCTTAATTCGCTTAACGCACACCATTCACCCCACACTATGTTAAAGCTACATTAGAGTTATACGCATACACATATAGAAAAGTTCTCTGTGTATGATTCTCTTTTTTTAATTTCTGATTCATACAATAGAAGGAGACAGTCACAGGACTCCAACTGAGCGAAAGAAAAATGTGACTTATCCAATTACCCATACCCAACCCACCCCTGCGCATATACTTTTCTCTCTTTCTTTGCTTAACTCCCATCATTCAAACGTGACACTCGCCGCACAGATAGCTAAGCTATAAAGCTATCTTTCTTTGTATATTTACAATGTTGTTGTTGTAACCAAGGTAATTTAAAAACATTATTTTACCAATTTTGCAATAACTTTTTTGAAATTATAATTCTTTTCGACCGATCTATGAGCTGTACGCTTCAATTTGGTAAAAAAAAAAATGCAATTTTACTTCATTAAATAGGGTAAATATGTTCTGAAAGAAATTGGGTCGGCGATTAATATAGTGGATAATTATTACCAAAATATACAATATGATATTTTTTGTTAGGGAGTGTGTACTGATAGTTTCAATTTTTTTAATCTGTTTCTAAGTGAAGGTGATCAACGTTTATTTTTATACCTGATTCGATTAATTCTGCTTTAAATACTGTTGGCAATGGTATATAATTGACATTTTATTTTGATGTGAATTTTTGATTTTCTAAATTAATTGAACAATTAGAAACTGTATAATATAACTGCCATTTAAGTTTCTTGTTTTATTCTGACAGTCATTCAATTGTCCATAATAGTTATCAACAAAAATTAAATTTTCGGTAACTTGTTCTATTTTTGTTTTAGTATTATAAATGTGTGTGCAATTTGCATCCCTTGAATTTATTAAATTTGAAATACATGGTTTTTTTGATAATTTTTTTATTTCATCTGATCTACATATTAATACTTTCCATCTGGGAAAAAAGTAGATTCAATCGTTTTTTATGTTGGCTTTGTGAATTTTCCTTCCTGCCATTGTTGTTATTGTTACCAGATGATCGTCTCTTACTATTTCTTTAGTGTATTTTTGCTTTAATTTCCCTTTCCTACCGGGGGCCTTTACATAAATAATGTCTCCTGCTTTATATTTACTTGGTTTTTGACGATTTTTATTTTCATAGCTTAATCTTTGTTTCTGAATTCTTTCTATTAGATTTTTAGTTTTTTTGTTTGTTTCTTGTCTAGCTTTATATAATTCTTCTAGAGATTTTGATGGTTTTCTTCCGAAAAATATATTAGCCGGTGTATCCTTAACTGTTGAATGAATTGTATTATTATATCTGTCTGTTGCTATTAATTATTTCATTATTGGAGATGAGTTGTATTCCTTTTGTATGCATCTTATTATTTCTTGAATTGTTGAGTGGACTCTTTCCACCTGACCGTTGACTTCACTTCTATGTGTAGGTTTCAAATAAATATTTATTCCTAGATTTGACAAGAAATGTGTTATTATTGGACTAGTAACGGCTTTTTCTCTATCCATTACTAGTAGTTTCGGTGTAGTATAATAGTGCTCAAGTTCCAATATTTTGTCCTTTAGGTAAATCGCAGATTTGTTCTCTATGGAAAATAATTTGGCGAATTTCGAAAATTTATCAATTGAAGTAAGAAATAACTGTCCATCTAGTTCATTATATCTATATGAATTATTTGAGTTGGGTACTGAGGGATTGGTGTACTTTGTAATTCTTTTCGTGTTGGATGTCTGTCGTATTTATTTTCTTTGCATATCTTGCAATTCTGTAAAATTCCTCTAATCTTTGCATTCATATTAGGGAAGTAAAAGTTCTGTAATATTTTTTCTTTATTTTCCTTGATACATCTGTGAGCTTTCCTGTGTTCTTGATGAATTAATTCCAAAATTTGCTCTTCATCTATTAAATCCGTTACGATTTTTTGTTTGAGTCGTATTTTTAAGTTTCTTCCAAAATCTTGCTTATAAACTTCTTGTATAAGTTGCATTATACTTTCTGGAGCTTTTAATCCGTTTACGATATCTGATCTCATTTCTGTTTTTAATATTTCTTTTATAATCTCATCAGTGTAATTATTTTTTCTTATTGTTTTCCTATGATATCCTGGATGTGGTATTTCATATAATCTCTCTCCCTCCTCTCCTTCTATTAATATTGTTGTGTTTTTCAGCTGCGGGAGCCAAACGGAGCCTAGATTGGAGCATAAAGAAAAAAAAGAAAGAATGCTTTCACAAATTATGGTTCCCGAGAGGGTTTGATTTTATTCAAGTTTTTAATTAATTTTACGACTATGGGATAGCTGGTGGAATTCCGAATAGACTCGGTCGTTGTTCGATCGGCTTTTTTATAGTCCTCCCTGCCTTTCGGTTTTGACGTATTTTCCAAATGTCACACACTCGCTATGCTGGTATTTTCTACCAGGCTCATATATCGGCAAATCAAGTATTTTCCCCGTACTCCTGGAGTAATTTCCTCTTCAACGATGTGCCATACGTCTATATTTGTTGTAAAAATTGTTCCCACCTTATGCACGATTTGTATGCACACCTGAATTCCGTTTACGAAATTCCACCAACAACACGTCTGCCTAACTCCCCTTTTCCCTGGATGCGTCCGCTGAAAATTCGGTTACTCATTTATTGTCGTGGTTATCAGCTGGTCGTTTGACAGTTTTCGGAAGAAATTCATAACTCATCACTTCATCAGTCTACCTGCGGCGAATACTTTTATTGTTTGTTGTCACCTGCTCTGCCGTTCCGCCGTTCGTGTTTCAGGTGTGATCGGTGAATTCCCATACCTGGTATGGTAACAATCAAAAATGTGAGCAGTTAAGTGTTTGTGTTTGAGGTTATGTGTGCTGCTGTGGTCTAATTATATTTTCTGTTTAGGTGGATTTTGGCACCGAATGCTGATTGTCCACAACAATATAATTTGGTTCTTGAAAACATTTATTGGAGCTTCTACACAGGTTATTAAATCCGTACTATCTTCTTCAGCACTGTGTTGGGTCATTGAAGTTGTTGATGGGTTACATTCACTTATATTCATTCTTGATAATGCGTCTGCGACGAGATTCGTTCTTCCTGGTTTATAGATTATTTCATAATTATATTCTTCGAGTCTTGCTTTCCATCGTTTGAGCTTTGAGTTATAATTTTTATTACTTAATGAATATGTTAACGGTCGGTGATCCGTAACTATTCTTACTTTCGTAGCACCGTAAAGGTTATTTCGTAAATTGTCTAAAGCCCAGATTATTGCAAGCATTTCTTTTTCGTTTGTTGCATATCCTTGTTCAGTTTTGTTTAGGCTCCTTGATACAAATGTAATTGGCCTATCTTTACCTATTTCTCCTTGAGATAATACTGCGCCTAAAGCGTAATTTGATGCATCTACTGCTAAAATAAATGGTTTGTTAAAATTCGGGTAAATGGATATTTCAGCTGATATGAGATGGTTTTTTTAAATTTTCGAACGCTTTCTTCTGAGATTCGTTAAATTTAATTGGGTACCTTCTTTGATTGATTTTTACTTGTCCTAGCAAGTTCGCCTGATGTGAGTGAATTTAAGGGTTTTGCGATTTTTGCAAAGTCTTTGATAAAGCGGCTATAATAGGAAGCTAATCCTCAAAATGATTTTAATTCTTTTAGATTTGAAGGTTCTTAAGTGTTCTGAATCGCTTGGATTTTTTTTGAGTCGGCCTTAATGCCTTCTCCTGAAATTATAAAACCTAAGTACTCTATTTCTGTTTCAATAAATGCTGTTTTTTCAAGATTAACTTTCAAATTTGCTTTACTGAGTTTAGTTAGAATTAACTGAATATGTGAAAGGTGCTCTTCGATAGTTTTACTAAATATTATTATGTCGTCAATGTAGACATAACATATTTTGGCAATATGTTCTTTTAAAACATCATCTATCATAGATTGAAATATTGCTGGAGCGTTTTTCAGTCCAAAGGGCAATCTTAAGAATTCGTATTTCCCGTTAAGGGTTGAGAAATCTGTTTTTTCTATATCACTTTCTTTCATTGGTATTTGATGGAAACCTGACGTTAAGTCTATTGTGGTGAAGAATTTTGATTCTCCAAGATTCGCTAAGATTGTTGTTATGTCGGGTATTGGGAATGTATTCGATATTGTGACTGCGTTTAGCTTTTTGTAATCAATAACCATTCTGTACTTTCTTTCACCATCTTTACTAGATTTCTTAGGTACAATCCAAATTGGGGCATTATATGGGGAGGTAGACGGTCTAATAACATTATCACTTAATAGTATATTAATTTCTTTATTTACTTCTTGCCTCATAAATACTGGATATGGATATAATTTCGCATAAATAGGGGTATCAGTAGTTATTTTAATTTCGGCTCTTACATTTGTCACTGCCGTTTTTCTGTCATCGGGTTTAGTAAAAATTTGTGAGAACTTATCTAGGGTATTCTTAAATTCCCAAGTTTGCTGTGAGTTAAGTAATTTATTGTTTAAAACTAAATTTACGTCCACTGATTGTCTTATTTCTAAGGGTAATACTATGTTCAGAAAAATATATAATTTGGATTCATTTCTATCTATAATTGCCTTCAATTCGCGTAAGGTGTCATCTCCGATAATACCGTCGAATGAGGTTAGGGATGGTAATACATAAAATTTGATTAACATGTCGTTTCCATATGTTGAGAATATCTTCCCTGAAGCTGATTTTTCAATTTTTACTTTTCCTCCTACCGAATTTACATAAAATGGTCTGTTTAAATGTATTTTTTTAGATGTATGTTCTGGTTTTATAAAATTTTTGTTAGCTCCTGTGTCTATTAGTAAGTTCAACGTCTTTCCGTTGGGTGCGCGATATTTTATGTAGGGTGTTCCGCTAATCCGATCATTAAAAAAATTTAGTTCCTGTCCTGCTTATTCATCAACGTCTTCAAATTCTTCATTTAGTGTTTCCTCGTAGCCTTCTATATCATTTTCTTGAACAGCGTCTGTTTGATAGACTCTCTGTTGATTTGGTGGGCTGGATGATGGAATGTTATTATTTGATCCCATTCGTTTGTACTGCTGTTGCTGTTGATTTTGTTGTGGATGTTGGTATTGATGTTGTTGTTGTTGTGGACGTTGGTATTGTTGTTGTTGTTGATATATTTGTTGGTTCGGTTGCGTAAATTGTTGCGGACGGTTCATGTAATTCACTTGCCTTGTTTGAATGCTATGATCTACATCCATCGGTTCAGGTTTTAATTGTCGTTGGAATGGTACTGGTCTGTATGTATATGTATGTTGTGGTGGGCTATGTCCGTGTGAATAGATCATGTTTTTTTGTTGTTGGGATATATGTGGGAGTTGATATTGCCTTGGTTGTGCATTCGGCATATTATGAGGTTTTCTTGGGGGTGGTACCGGTGGTACGAGTGAATTGTGTGGGACGACGATGCGGTTAGAAGGGTTACTTCTAGTAAAATTATTTGCTCTGTAATTCATGTTTTGCAGTTCCAGACAAGCTGAATATCCTTCTGGTAAAGAACGAGGGCTTTTGATGGCGATAAGCCTTGACAGATCACCGTTCAGGCCTCTTATGAACGTGTCTAGGGCTCTATTACGATGCCCTTCAATTATAATTGCCATTGTTTCATGGCTCAGACATTCCGTCTGTACTTTATTTATTATTAAGGTGAGTTGGTGATTACCATCACCGAAGTACTCATCAATTGTTTTCTACCTTGGTAGAGAGAATATAGTTGATATTCTAGCGTACGCATATCACGCTTATCGGCGTAATGAAGAGATAAGCATCTTTTAATTGCTAGCCAGTCCTCATCTGGGATATTATACGCTACTAGGGCAGTATCCGCTTCTTCAATAATTTTTTGTCTTATTGATCGGATTATTGTTCTATATAAAGGTTTACTTTTGATGATTTTATAATCGTCCAAGACAGTTTCAACCGATTTGACCCATGATGATTATTTCGTTGGGTCACCGTTAAAGGATCGAATTTCCTTAACAGGATCCGGAATCTTAGTTTGAGAAAGTAAGTCCGTTTCGGTGGATGGCCTAGCCAAAATTTCCGGTTCACTAATTTCAACCATATTTTGTGACCTTAAAAATTCTTTTTGAAGATCATTAGTTGCTTTCAACGAAGCATTTACTGATCCACTGAGATTGGTTATTTGGGCTTGTAATTGGTCTACTACATCTTGTATTGTAGCCATTTTTATGTTTGTGTTTTTTCTGTTACAATTTTAATATAAAGTAATTTTTTAAGTATTCTTCTTCCTTCTTTGAAATAATTTTTATGTCTTAAAATTTTAATTTGTTTCTGCATTAATGACTTTAATTTTTTTTATTTCTTGATTTCTTTGAAATGTTTATATTTATTTTTAAATTCTTAATAACTTTTTTCCACTTAGGTACACTAATGTCATAAAATATTTTTATATATGTTGGTTTCTTTATCACTTACACTAATTTCAACATTGTTTGGGCCCTTATTAAGTTCAGCTTTCCGTTAAAACTCGTGGTTTTTGTTTTTTGCCACTCACTACTAATGGATAGGATTCTTCTTGATATATCACGGTCACTTAGAAAACAAGCCGAGTTGTTCCTTTTTATTTGCGGATTTTTCACTACAAGTTAAGGCTCGGATTCTTCTTGTTGTAAGTTAATTTATTCACTGAATAAATTTTAACGCGATTTAACGCACAAGGTCCCCTCTGGTTTTTCACACAATGTTCAGGTGCTCGTGGTTTTTCACACAATGTTCAGGTGCTCGTGGTTTTTCACACAAGTGTCCCTGCTCGGGGGCCAGTAAAACAATTTATATTGTCGAGGTGTTTTTTAAAAAACGTTTATTTACGAAGACGTGTTCATCTTTGGAGTCGGATGTATAAGAACTACAAAAATGAACTTAATCCTATCTTATATAGACACAAACATCTCATTGTGATGATCTTGTTGATCATTGTGAGATGGTTCTGTCTGTTACCTCTTATTATTGTTACTCTCTTATTACCTCTTATTATCATACTACAAAGTATTGAATTTCGAAAAACGTTTAGAGTTGTTTGGTAAGCAAAAAATGACTGTGTGTGCAAAATAGATAACAAATGCACACACAATGTTGTAATTTGTTCTGTACGTAACTTATTGTTGTTTATTATCATACTACAAAGTATTGAATATCGAAAAACGTTTAGAGTTGTTTGGTAAGCAAAAAATGACTGTGTGTGCAAAATAGATAAGAAATGCACACACAATGTTGTAATTTGATCTGTACGTAACTGTACGCATGTGATAAGTTTTACCCACGACCTAGACCAATCACCACGACTCCCCGTGCGACCCGAAACTCCCCTCCAAAGTCTAGCTTTGAAAATCCGCAGACAGTCGCAGAGTAGCAAATTTTATCGCTCATTCGAAAAAACACCGTAGTGACCTACTTACTCTGTGCAGAGGCATTAAAAGCTGTGCTGAGCGCTGGAAGAATCCCGCAAAGACAAAACTCAAGTCAGATCTAACACGTGAGAGAGATCCCGCTGGAATCCCTACACAGTACACCGGCTTGTAAGTTGTGACCAGAGTGCATGCGTGACCGGTTTACAAGAAAAGAAAGTGCTCTCCTCGTCATCCACGTATCGAGCAATATTCAAAGTGTCCTCTAATCCTATGTGCATAATATATACATACTATTGCTTGCATAATTTGATAACCTTTTTTTTGTATTGAGAAAAAAAATTATAGAAAAAGAATTTTGTGAAATACCTAATTAATTTTACCTCAAAGAGTAAGGTGCATATGTATAGGTACGTGTAAGTGTTATAATTTAATTTCTACACATTGCTACAAAAGTGAGTATAAATAAGGTGTCATAAAACAATAACAAACATATATAAATCAACAACATACTTAAATACGTCGAAGCAGCAACAACCCATGTGCGCACATCAGTTGAAGCAGTAACATAACCGTGAGTAATTCTTTTTTTTTTGGTGTGAGAAAACTATATACATAAAAAACACTTTATTTACTTTCATATAAAATAAAATAATATACATTACCTAAAATTATAAAAACGTTAAAAAAAATACATACTTACAAATACCTAAATATACTCTATGCTTACCTTGTATTTACAATTACTACAATACTTAAGTCTATGATTAAAATACTTCCTAATTAATAATCAGTTATCCTAATTAAAACAACAGATTCGTTAACCTACTTAAACATTTAAATACATAAAGTTTATATATAATAACTATTTATTTATATATTTGAACAAAATTAATTGCAGATATCCTTTACGAAATCTTTAAACCTATTTTTTTATAATGAAATCTTTGGTTAATTTTCTTGTAATAAATATTATTATGAGTTGAAAAGTATTTATTTTATTATGAGAAAATAAGTTCTTAGGATAAGGTGGAGTTGAGGAAAATGTAAGGGCCCAGGTGAGGTAATTTTGGTAAAAGAATTTAGGGGTTAAATTCTACAATCGGGCAGAATTTAACATGGTTGCAAGAGACGTTGATGTTTCTTTACAGGACGTGGGAAAGCCCAGAATTGCATAATGGCAATTCCATTCGACGTTTCACCTATCGAATATTTATGTTTATGTAGTAGTAACATCTTGGTTCTTTCTTTACATTTAAGTTTTTTTTTCTTTAGGCACGATTATTTAATTTTGTAGTAGCCATTGAAGCAGCACCCCCACCCCATCCGACGAGCTGATGACCGTGCATATGCAAGCGTGCCTACCGCTGCTAATCAGGGATTGGAAAACAAAACCTACCAATTAATCCCAGCTATGACAAAATTTGGCGCCCAACGTGGGGCCGCTGCTAAGATCTCTAGTAAACACATATATAAAAAAAAATTCGAATCGTTTATCAAGGGGTTTTGACTAGGTCGAGTTTTAGTATATAGAAGCCGACTTTCTGTACATTTAATTTAGTGATAGATTGCATCATAGCTTTATCTACTTTTATTATTACAACTAGAGATACCGAGGAAACCTTTTGTGAATTCAGTTGTTTGTTTTTGTTTTGCAGAGAAACTTATATATGTTTAGATTTGTTTCCGCGAAATAATTTCAGTAATTGCAGAGAATAAGATAATCTTCTTATTTCGCAATACCTTTTTTTTGTTTATAGAGAAGGAAGAAGTATGCATGACCAATGGACCATATGTATCTCGTGTTTCCATAAACACTTTTGAAAGAACAAGTCAACGTTGCAAAAGCATGAACATACTCGTAATCTGTTAGCCTCTTATTTTACCTTATATTCCACTTTTTCCTTTATTAATGTATTAATTACTAATTTCCCTTTCTTATATATATATATATATATATTTTTATTTACACTCTTACACTTATTTTCTTTAATTTGTCAAGTATTTTAGAAGATTAATTACCCTATACTTTAATTTTTTTAATTATTTTTATTCTGTCTATATTATTACATTATATTATTTATAATGAATTGGTCACAGGGAGCAATCCCCAAACAAAAGGGAAACACTTCATTGATGGATACTCGTTCTAAAACCAAGCGTAACTTGAACTCAAGTATGTCACAAGAAACCGCGTACCCTATTTCACACTCAATGTCGAAAGTAGTACATACTCCTATGCGGGTGACAGCCAATGATCCTTTATTGGACTCTACTTTGGCTATGACTTCTGACTTACCTAACCCTATTGGATCTATTCGAGATTTCAATATCGCTGCAGATACATCTGATAGTTTAGCTCCTTTATTAAATAATGAACCTGTCAAAAGATTAATTGATGATAACACTAATATACCTTCGTTAAGTTCTCCATCCTTGGTACCTAATCTTCCAACTCATCAGCGTACTAACCAACCCGATACGTCTCTTAAATCGCTTGTTAACAACTGTGTTAATTAAAGTCTTAATACATTCCATCAACATTTAATGACCTCATTAGAAAGCATTATAAAGAAAAACTTGCAAGAGTCAATGGCAAACACGGTTAGTGATGCTGTCAACACGGAACAAACCAAACACTTTTCTGAGAATTAAACCGATGTTAACAATCAACGTTCTAGGAATAATAATCGTTCACGATCAGGAAGACGCAATCCAAATAATTTTGAATCTGGAAATTCACAGCGTAAATCACAATTTCAACCTAATCAAAACAGATTTGACGAAACAGATTCGCATAACCAAAGACAATTTCTAACTCGTCCAATTAATTATCTGAATCATTCACAAGATCTACCACATTCTTTGAACCATGACGTTTATTCTTTACCTAATCACCAGTCACCATATGCATCAAACCCTAGAGATTCTGTACGAATATTCGATCTCGATCGCTGGGGTATTCGCTTTGACGGCACTGCGAAATCCATTTCTGTGGAAGATTTCAAATTTCGAGCGGAAACCTTGAAAGATAACTACTGCATGTGGTCTGAAGTCGATAAGAATTTTCATCTGCTGTTAGCAGGAACTGCCCAAAATTGGTTCTGGCAATTTTTACAAACATATCCGCGATATGACTGGAATGAACTTCGTAGAGCTTTGCTCCAGCAGTTTCGAAACCATGAATCCGATTTTGAAATAATTAAACAGATCATGGAGAGACGTCAATTCTCTAAGGAATCATTTGATGATTTTTACAACTCAATTTTAAATCTTCGTAATCAACTAAGAGAACCGATTCGTGAATATGACTTATTGAAATTTTTAAAAAGTAATATAAGCAATCGTCTTATGCAGTACATCTATCCGATGCCCATATTTTCATTAGATCATTTTAGAGAAGAATGTCGTAAGACTGAAAAATTAGTTCCTTCACGAGATTTGGCTAGAGCTGGTTCAAACCAATTTCCGTTAAGAAATGTTCACGAAATAGATACAAATGATTTCGACGATAATTATGATCAAGAAATAAATGCAATTGATAGTAGTACTGCATCTTCTAATAATAAATGTTGTTCGACTAATAGCCTGTTGAAGGTAGACAAAACTGAAGCGGTCGCGTGACTGTTAGGTAAACCGATAAAAAAAGACACGGTTGTCCCTTTTTGGAGACAAAATATATAATTTTATTAATACTCGATTTGTAATTCGATTTACAACAGTTTCAAAATTCATTCGCGTCCGATTTTAAACTTTGGTTACTTTAATTTAATTTTACGGCACGTCCGACTAGTTCGATCGCCAAAACAAGACGTTGGAACCAAGCGACAAAAGCTTTCCAACTCCTTTATGGACTACAAAAAAAAGATGGACGACCAAAATAAAGATGGACGAACAAAAAAAAGATGGAAGGAGACTTCCTTAATAACTGGCGCCATCTAATGCCTACTAGGTTCAGTGTTTTTATTTAATCGGCAATTAGATGCGCATGTTTCGGCTAAAAATTATCGGCCGCCTTGCAGTAATTACTGCAAAAAATTAACATTAGGATACAATATAATTATTTTCTTAAAACTAAAATTATAGTCTACATAATGTTAATCTGTTTAAGGTGCAAATTCATATATCTATATGTATCTACTTTTTTTTTTTAATAATAAGTATTGATAACAATTAGAGCAAAAAAAAAACGAAAATTAGTTTGGTAATGATTCAATATTACTCTAAGGGAAGAATGCAGAGTTTTGCTATAGGACGTGTTATGATACCGCCTTGAGGTTTGATATCCACTATACGAACCCTATTATCAGGACCTACATGCAAGTTTAAAACCCTACCGAGTCGCCAATCATTTGGAGATAAATGTTCATTCCGTATTACCACGAGATCGTTAATTTGAATATCTCTTTGAGCATGCTTCCATTTGTACCTTTTATGGAGCTCTTTGAGATATTCCTCTTTCCAGCGTATACTCATCTGATGATGGACTACTTTAAGTTTATTCCACCTATTAATAAGAGTTAGATTTTGTTCGGAGTAAGGAGGCTCGGGAGGTTGTAGTAGAGGGCCACCACGCAGAAAAAGTACCGGCGTTAAAGATATTATGTCTGAAGGGTCGTCAGACATGCGCGATAACGGTCGCGAGTTCAAACATGATTCGATGCGTGCAAGTAGCGTAGAGAATTCCTCATAGGTAAATTTAGCTTGACCGGCAATCTTTCGAAAGTGGATCTTGAAGCTTTTCACACTGGCTTCCCATAAACCACCTATATGAGAACAGCCTGGAGGTATAAAATTCTATTGTTCTTGGGTAAAATCTTGGGATAGGTCATTCGGATATTGTAATAGTGCCTTTTGAAAATCTTGAAAAAGAATCTTAGAAGCACCTACAAAATTAGTTCCATTATCGGAAAATACTTGAGATGGAACACCCCGCCGAGAAACGAATCTGCTAAATGATGCAAGAAAAGCTTGCGTGGATAGATCACTGACCGCCTCCAAGTGTATCGCCTTCGTGGCAAAACACACAAACAAACAAACGTAGACCTATTCATATCTACATTTTCGTCCGACATAGGTTTTGATTTGGAAGGGTCCAGCAAGATCAATACCGGTATTGGTAAAGGGTAGACTTAATGTAGTTCTTTCTTTTGGCAACGAACCCATAATTTGGGAAACGGTTTTCCCTTTATATAGAATGCACGGTTTGCAAGTGCGAATACATTTCTTAACTAAATTTCTTAGCTTCGGTATCCAAATCTCCGACCATCATCATTTAACCGTGCAGTGATAAAGTGTGGACATACGATACATATAGTCGCGAATAAACAGACGAATATGGCAATAGAATGGGTAGTCGCTCATTATACGATAACGCCGAATATGCTAGTCTGCCATTAGATCTCAGGACGTTGTGATCATCCAGAAATGGGTTCAAAGGCAATAAGCTACTATTTGGTTTAAGATTTTTGCCTTTACTCATCGCCTCATATTCCTCTCAGAAATGGACCTTTTGCGTTAATAGGACCAGCCTGGGCTTGGTATAAGTGATTTCAGAAGCCAAAATTTGATATGATATATGGGGAACATCCAAAAAGAGGCGTTTCGACTTGTGAAAAAATCTGAAGATGTAACTAATTACGCGCACTGCTTTATGCCACGTAGAAAAGCGGCTAAGAATCGAATCAACATCCTCATTGAGCAAGTTTGCATTAACTTGAATAGGCTTTTGTTCCATTAGAGATTCATCAATGGGAGCTAGTTCAAACGAAGGCCACTCTCTTTCCTGTTCTACCAACCAAGATGGTCCCTTCCACCAAAGAGTATTACCTTGTAACTCTTGCGGAGTTAGACCTCTGGTAGCAGAATCCGCTGGATTATCACCAGAACAAATGTGGGTCCATTTGGAGATAGGAACATTAGCATGAATCTCTGATGTTCGATTAGCAACATACGTTTTTCACGTATATGGAGTCAGTCCATAGGCGCATGTCACAGTCTTTAAGAAAAGTATAGTTATCTAATACTATTCGGACCATTCGCGAAAGTAAGATTGCACCTTGTAACTCTAATCGTGGTAGGGAAATCTGATTTGCTGGCGCGACTTTAGTTTTCGCCCATAATAAATGCGAGGAGAATTCAGATATACCGTGTTGCACCCTGATATAGATAGCGGCCGCATAGGCTTGTTCAGATGCGTCTGAAAATCCATGCATTTGAATGGACGTCCAAGGAGAAAATTGAATCCAGCGAGGAATTGTTATTGTTTCGATGTGAGAAAAGTTTTGCATAAAAGAATTCCACTTTTGAGCAGTGGTGTCTTTAAAATTCTCGTCCCATCCGGTCCCATCCTTCCAGATTTATTGCATAATGGTTTTTGTACTAATTATGATCGGAGCGAGCCATCCAGCAGGATCATACAATTGAGCAATGGCTGATAGGACGGACCGTTTGGTAACTGTCAAGGAGAAGGCACTGGAGGCCACTGAGAACGAAAATCTATCAGATGATGCATTCCATTGAATGCCTAGGGTTTTGACATTACTGTCTTCATCAAGATTTAAGAAATTGTCACTTAAGATGTGAACTTTTGGAAGGTGCTTCAACAACTCGGGGTGGTTTGATGTCCTTTTTCTTAAATGAAGGACATAAGCGCCTCGATTAGTTGACGTTAAGCTTCCTGCGCTGTCCGCAAATCATGAGCTCCTGAAAGGACGTCGTCGACGTAAAATTCATTCTTAAGAATATAAGCTGCAAGAGGAAGGGAGTTTTTGATGTCTTCAGCTATCTTGTGTAACGTGCGGATTGCTAAAAAGGGAGCGCAATTAACGCCAAAAGTTACGGTGTTAATTGTGTAATCCTTAACATTCTTGTTGACACTGTCCCGAAATAAGATCCGTTGATAATTTGTATCGTCGGGATGCACTAAAATTTGCCGATACATTTTTTTCAATATCACTATTGAAGACATATTTATAGAAACGCCAATTTAAAATCAACAATGTAATATCCGTTTGAAGCAACGGACCCGGGTACAATATATCATTCAAACTTTTACCATTAGAAGTAGAGTTTGAGGCGTTAAACACAACGCGGAGCTTAGTGGTAGTACTTTGCGGTTTTAATACCGCATGATGTGGTAAGTAATAGGAATTTACCCTCATATTGAGGTATGTTTCTTGACATGATGATGTACATGACATATGACCAAATGTCAAGTATTCGGAAATGACACCATCATATTGTGATTTTAGCTGAGGTTTGGTTAAAAGGTTCTTTTCACTTCTTAGGAATTGCTTCATTGCATTAGCGCGAGAGTATCCAAGCGTGATATGATTAGGGTACGATTCTTTGAATGGTAATGTGACGACATAGCGTCCACATTCATTTCGAACTGTTGTAGCATTGTACAAGTTTTCGCACAATTACTCTGCAGCGGTTGGAAACCGTATTGTAGGCACTTCTTCTAGCTTCCAAAATTTTTCAATTTCTTGATCTAATGACAATTCATTAAAATGATTTGTGAAGATTGAATACGTGGAGACATTGTGTTCCGAACTCTGAGCTAAAGGACCTAGAAGAACCCATCCAAAAACGGTTCTTTGTGCCATAAGGCTATTAAAAATGTTAGTTTTCATTCCCTCTAACGCAATGAAAGGATAAAGATCTGCTCCAATGAGCATATCTATCTGAGAGCTTTTATTAAAATACGGGTCAGCCAAAGCAAAACCTAAGTTGGTGTCAAGATGTCCAATATCCATGGAGGAAGACGGCAAGTTATCGGTTAGCTTTTTCAAAACTAACGCTTGAGCATGATAAACGAAATCCGTTTGCAGTTTGGAACACAACGTGAATGAACATAACTTCGATGAGGAAGCAGTGATAGTCGAGTTTATTCCCGACACTTGGGCTTGAACTAAGCGCACGGGTAAGCCTAAGCGTCTTTGTAAATCCTCAGTAATTAAGGATACTTCCGAACCTTGATCTAATAAAGCTTGAATTTCAAAATCCGAACCACGGTGTCGAATCCTAACTAACGCGGTAGCTAAGAGTACCTTACGTTGAGTGGCGGAAAAATGAGTCTTATGTGTTGTATCTGGGGTGGACTGTATAGATGTATTTGAGGTTGTTGCAATGGGATTTGTTTCGGAAGTGTCAACAGCTGACTTTGGCTTCGTTTCCGAATGAAGTAAAGTATGATGCTTTGATTTACATAGCGTACAGGTATGTTTACTTTGGCACTAGTTGATATGATGATTGATGGATAAGCAGTTAAAACAGAAACGATGTTTTCTTACGGTAGCATGTCTATCATCTAAAGACATTTTTAAAAAGTCTGGACACTGGCGTAGTGAATGCGACTCTTTACAAATGACGCAGCAAGGGTTTATCTTGTTATGATATGATCGCAGATTTTTAGGTCGCACCTCTTGAGTTTGTCGAGGTTGATTGAGATTCGGTTTGTTGCTTTTAGAGTTCTGCCGAATTTCAGAAACACTTTCAAGGATTCGAAAACGATTTGATAAAAAATTGTTCATGTCTTCCCATGATGGAATTTCGGTTGTTTTGCTAAGTGTTTCTTCCCAAAGAGCAAGAGTCTTTTCAGGTAAACGTGATGCACAAAGATAGGTGATCATGGCGCTCCATGAATCAACTTGGATGTTATAGGATTTTAATGCTATTAGAGCATCATTAAAATTGGATTGTAATTTTTTAAGATCCCGACAAGATTCGACAGAAATCGATGGTTGATTAAGCAAAATTTGAATTTGGTTATTCACTAATATACGTTTATTTTCATAATGTTCCTTTAAAGCATTCCAAGCCAAATTAAAATTGCTATCAGTTAGCGGAAACTTACTTATAATGTTGTAAGGATCACCTTTAGTTTTTGCTCTTAAATGAAAAAGTTTTTGTACCAAGCTGAGTTGAGAATGATTTATATAAACGTCTGTGAACATGTCCCTAAAGGACGGCCAATCTATGTAATTCCCTTAAAAGATTTCCGTATCGCACGGTGGAACCCTAATACTATGATAAGTTGACGAATTATTATCATCCTGAGTGCTAGCAACCGATTTAGTTAAAATTTCGGCATTGATTGGTTCAAGTTTTGGATCTAATTTTAAAATTAAATCGGAAATTTCACTTGAGCACGTTATGTAAGTATCCAAAGAATCTATTTGATAGCATGGATATGATCACACAAAGATTCTTCCTCGGATTGTATGCAAACGGCATACTTTAGTCTTACATCTATCCACAATGTGGCTAATTCTATTTTATACGCTTCTAAAATGGATTGTGAATGAGTAGCGACAGGTTTGGATTTAAAACATGCATGAAATTCGGTTAATTGATCCGCGGAAAAAATTAAATTCTCTAAAATGTGACTCATTGTCAAATTATTTTCGATTTTCGTTTGTAAGAATTTTAATTAAATTGCTTTGTAATATGTAATTTTAGCAATTAAAAATTGTTTGGAACTATTATTCTTTTAGTAATAATATAATGTAATATAATATAATAATATTTTGCACCAAAAAACAAATTAGCATACGCACCTTTACAAAATCAAGAAAAATTGTAGAATAGTATCCTGACGATGATGATGACGGCGAAGCTGTCGGTGTGATGATGATGACCCTGACGATGATGAGATGATGATGACGGTAAAATGTTGTCCTAGGCAGGCAGTAAGCATGCAGATTATAGGATGCACTGCAACATGCGATGTGATGTTATGCGACGGTATGTCTCGTTTTGGTGGTATCGTACAACGAACAGGAATGCAATTGGAGTAGAGATGCAGGCGAAGAAAGGATGAAATGTGACTGTGTGGTACGACATACAAACATGCAATTGTTAAATGATGCATGCGATGGAAACGGCTGGGCTTGATGACGACACAAGCAAATGGTGCATGCAATGGAACTAAATTGATGGATTTGATGACGACACAAAAGCACTCGATCCAGAATATGGCTGCGCTCGAAGACAACACAAAAGCACTCGGTCTCGAATATGGCGTAGGATTCACGAAAATCGTTGAAGGTGATCATGCGATGCAAATGTGTCTGAGTTTTTTTTTGTTTTATTATGGTGTATCGTTGACGAATGACGATGACGCGATTGTAAAAAAAACCGCTCCAGCTGCTGATGCAGTTGACGATGTAAGGGTGGAAATGCCGTGGAAAAAAAACAGCGACGACAATGGTAGAAATGTCGCTCTTTTTTTTTCTCGATGAAGCCAATGATTTTATTTGTTGCTGATGACTGCGAAGAAGGGTGGGTGCGTGTGTGTGTAGCACAACTTAACGGCGCGCTCCAGTGGAGAATATAGGTATGCGGATCCACTTTTTTCACTAAAAACCGATGCGGTTCGACATGGACCAAAATGTTCGACTAATAGCCTGTCGAAGGTAGACAAAACTGAAGCGGTCGCGTGACTGTTAGGTAAAACGATAAAAAAAGACACGGTTGTTCCTTTTTGGAGACTAAATATATAATTTTTTTAATACTCGATTTGTAATTCGATTTAGAACAGTTTCAAAATTCATTCGCGTCCGATTTTAAACTTTGGTTACTTTAATTTAATTTTACTGCACGTCCGACTAATTCGATCGCCAAAACAAGAAAGAGGAACCAAGCGACAAAAGCTTTCCATTTCCTTTATGGACTACAAAAAAAAAAGATGGACGACCAAAATAAATATGGACAAAAAAAAAATTGATGAGTAAAAAAAGATGGAAGGAGACTTCCTTAATAACTGGCGCCATCTAATGCCTACTAGGTTCAGTGTTTTTATTTAATCGGCAATAAGATGCTCATGTTTCGGCTAAACACTAGAGGTGGAGCCTCACTAAGCGTGTTTTTTGTTTTTTTTAAATTCATTTTTATTTTATTTTGCTTAAAACTTACTTACATGCTAGACAAAAATTCATGAAAAAAACTAGCTTACTTATCAACTACTTTACTAACTTACTTGGCCTATGCGGGCGCCCTAAATTATACGATAACTTAATTCTAATGCTTTTCGGCCTATTATCTAATATCAAAAGATAAAAGTAACACAATTTTTACTAAGAAAACTTTGAAAAACTTGGTTCCTTGTCTTTTTTTTATTTTATTTAAACTGACATGCTAATTAAAACTACTTTTCGACTAACTTAAACTACTTAACATCAATTAAAACTAACCTAAGAATAACTTAAAAACTAGAACAGCCACAGCAAGCGTTTTTTTTTGTGCCACCATGACTGCTTTACACCTAAACCTAAGAATAAAACCATGTTAGCCGGCTATAAAATAACAATTTTAAGTCATCTATCTCTAACACTCATTCAACCACCACAACAGGTTCTCCTGTTGTGACCTTCTCCGACGGTTCCAATCGGACACACTCCTGCTGAACCGCAGGCGCTCTACTCCGCCCTGAGCGACGACGTCTCGCCAATACACAGTTCGTCGGAAGACGTGGTAGATTAGCGGAACCGCCGATCTATCCTGTATCAGCCCTCGACTATCCAAATATAGGAAATCTTCGGGCGGAATAAAGCCGCTTAAACGCGCACTCTCAAAATATTCATCATTGGGGTAGAAAGCTCCAAAGATGAGACTATTGTTCGAAGCCATCGCGCTTGCAGCGTGAAAACGAATGAGTTTCACCAGCATAGATTTCAAAATTTCTTCATCAAAATAGATTTGCTTTGCAATGTGTGTGCAGCCTTATAATATTGTCGGCAAACTTATTTTAATTCTATTACTTGAGTTTATTTGTTTTTGTTAAAGTAAAAAGTTTAGCCTTAGCCTAAACACATACAGAGTCAATATTTTTTTTAAATAGTTGTCGAAAAAATTCGGATCGGAGAGAATTTGGTTTCGGAAAATACTCCGATCTGATAAACTTTTGTAAAATAGTTTTTTAGAACGATTTTATGCATAGCAAAAGTGTATGAATCCAGATGGACTGAGATTGAAATTCTAAGTTAAGGAAAATCAGCAGACTCAGTTGGATTTTTACCAGCAACAAAAGACACATCGCCCTGCCAAGGCTCATCCTCGCGTTGTTTGGGAGATCGCTGATCCAAGTAGTTCAATCTGATTTGCAGTAGCGCCCCTCCACCAAATAAATACACACTAAGCTCATTGATGTAAGTCTTTAAACCACCAAATAGGCACTTGTTAGGCGAATCTACAAAGGAGGAGCCAAAAACGAGAAAGCGGCGAACTATCGTCTTAAAGTAATATTGAGAGTCATAGACAAGTTTTGGAGCAAATAGCATATCGAAATTTTTTGAGTACCAGAATCTAATATGCAAAAACCAATGCGGGTTCCAGAAGGAAGGGAAAATCTAAAAAGAAACTTCTTGGCGATTATTCAATTATAGTCTACAGCAGCCATGTCCTTGGCAGCCATGTCAAAGCATTTGAGACCCTATATATAAAAGAGTGTATCGAGCATTCGATTGACCTTAAATTAGAAATCGAAAAAGTGCAAGTTAGCTCTATACAAGTCAGAAGCAGACGATCCTTTCTGAAGATATCTTCTGTTTGCTGACCACTGAGAAAATTACTGAGAAAATTGACTTTGAAAAATTGCTTAATTCCCTTGGACAGCGTTTTGTCATCGGAGGGGACGTTATTGCAAAACATACATTCTGGGGATCTACATAGATATCACAGAAAGGTAGGATGCTCTAGGATGTTGGTACAAAGTACAAACCCGAATTTTATTCTACGTTAAAACCAACTTACTGGCCAACTGATGTTGCAAAAATACCGGATTTGATGGATTTTTTCATAGTAAGAGGTGTACCCTCCAATCGAATAAAAGTTGAGGAATGCTTTGATCTTTTCTCTGATCATTCTTTGGTCTTTCTAACTACGAGCGAGTCAATCATTAGAAATGAAAACCCACCCAGACTAACAAACGGGAAAACCAAAAACGATATTGAAAATAATATTCGACTGGGTGTATCGCTTAGAAACCCATTGGAACTCGAAGTCGCGGTTGAATCCTTTATCAATACCGTTCAAAAAGCAGCATGGAATAATACTCCTCAACAAGTCAAAATAGTGGCCTATAGTAATGTCAAGTACCCACATGAAACAAAAGGTTTGGTTACACAAAAAAGAAAAGCTCGAAAAAGATGGCACCAAACTCGTGCCACGCAAGATGAACTTGCTATCAAATTCGATTGAAAAATTTAAAAACCGTGCAGTAGAAACTTATCTGCAAATCCTAACCGCTGGAAAAGAATCAAATTATTCACTTTGGAAAGAAATTAAAGTTATACAACGGCCAAGAAACGCTTTGTACCAACAATTAGGTTAAGTCAAGACGTTTGGCAAAAAGCGATAAGGAAACAGCTGACGTTTTTGCTGCACATCTTGAGGAAACATTTAAACCGCTTGATGGTCCAGAAAACATTAATTTATTCGAGACTACAACCGATAGTTATCCAGTTAGATATGCTTAAACGGGAAAGCAGAAATTAAAGCCTAAATAAGCTCCGGGTTATGACCTAATTAAACAAGAACTACTTAAAATGTTGTCCGTAATTATTAACTAAACTTCTCGACATTGTAAATGCAGCAATTAGATTAGCATGCATACTTAGACAGTGGAAATTCGCGGAAGTGATTATGGTTCTCAAACCAGGAAAATCACCGAATGAAATAACATCTTACAGACCTATTTCACTTCTTCCAATGAAATAACATCTTACAGACCTATTTCACTTCTTTTAATAATTTCAAATGTTTTTGAAAGGATATTACTCGGTCGCTTACATCCCATTATTGATCAGAAACGCCTTTTACCTGCCCATTAATTGGGGTCTAGATTTGCTCAGCCGTATTTCTTGGCGTGTCGCAAGCTTTTGACAACGTCTGGCATAGAGGCCTTCAATATAAATTAAGACAAGTTCTGCCTCGTCTCGTATCTTGAGCATAAGTTCTTCCGTGTGAGACTTGAACACGAGTATTACGAATTCAAAGAAATATTGCAAGGAGAACCACAAGAAAGCGTCCTTTGACCACGCTTGTACCTCCTATTTAGACGGGGTATCGCACAAACAAACTATACAGCTTTACTAGCAGTTGACACAACAATAGAGGTAATAAATACGAAATTAGAAAACGCCCTTAACGAGGCCAATGAATGGACTAAATCCTGGCGGATTGCACTTGACGAGAGAACAACGATTCATATAGATTTTACGTATAATTGGCCTGTTTTTCTAAACACGGTCACGGTTCGAGTCGCTTTTGCAAATTAAGCGAAATATGTCGGAATGACACTCGATGCAAATTAAAATGTAAGTCGCATGTGAAAAAGAAATGCGAAGAGCTCAAAAATAAATACAGAGAACTGTGCTGGTTACTCGGAACATATTCGAAGCATAACCTTGTTAAAAGCTGATAATATACAAGCAAGTGCTAAATCAGGTTTGGACATATGCCCCCTTATTTGTAAGAATTCACGAAAACACATCTCAACTGTTGCATAAGTATTTCTACAGCCTTTATTCATGGTCGCACAAATTTTAATTCACAAAATATTTCCGCACCCATAATAGTTATACAGGGCTTGGAATAAATTACCAAGAAGAGGGAAATCTATTACAATTGGATGTTTCACAGCTCGGCAGGGTTAGAAAGGGATAATTTGCGTAATGTCGCGTAATGTAGGAAGTACAGACAGGAAGTTTACGGACGTAGACATCACACAGACAGATGATATACCATAAACAGATGCAAAGGCGGAGACAGGACCGTACAAGATCGACTACCGGAAACCAACCCATTGAGTTGACTCGTGCGTGTAGGATGGTATAGAGGAAAATTCGACTTCCCGCACAACAAATTTATTGGTGCGTCTTTAAAGAACTAAACCCTTGCATATGGTCCGATAATAACAAACCGCGCTTAAGTTTGCGGAAAAAGCAGGAACTCTCAAAGGAAAGTTACCTGCCAAACGTTCATTACTCGTGATAAAAAAATGCTAGATAAGCGCATACTAAGTTGCAATACAAATTCAAAAAGGTTGGTGGTTTTAGTGAGTAAAAATGTCACTCTACTTTGGGCCCGTGCCAATCGTATTTATGGAGATTCCCACCAGCACACGGGGAAAAAATGCTTCCTAGCTGAGAGCCATTCTTTTTGCCATTTTTATTGTAATTATATGAAAGACAGTGCCTCATATGGAAAAGATACAATGGAAGGACAAAAACCGCTTTAACACCTCAAGACAGAAGTAAAATTCTTAGAGCCGCATCAAATCCAATTCCCTCCCACCATCAAATTGAGATAAGAAGCGCGGGTAGCTGCCAGCAAATCAACTATTTGCCGGGTTATTTCTAATGCTGAATTCCTTAAATTAAAAAAAAACAATAAAAAATGCCCACTAAAGACCGTTAGAAGAGAACAGAAGTTAGAGTACGAACGCGTTCACATGACGTGGAATGACAAGCTTGGAAGTGCGCAAATTTGGCAAAAAATTTTTTTTTATTGTTGGAAGTATATGTTATATCCATCAGGCCCATCCTCGTAAGATCAAGAATGGCATAACCCTCATTTTCTCAATTTTGAGTTTGTTTTTCCAATGACGAATGCAAACATTCTATTCGATGTGAGTTCATACGCGGTAGAAGTGGAACAATACTTTGCTTAATTTCTCTCTCTCTCTCACACTTTCTCTCTGTTTACCACCTCAATAGTGTATACATCTCATTCGAAATGAGATCACATATTGACTGGATATTTGGAAATTCGCAAGCTCTTGGGATTATGTGAGAGTTATATGCAATTATATTGCCGTTGGCTGTTCGAATTACAAAACCAGCTAAAGAGTTGAATGACATACAATTCTGTTCAGACTTAAATTGGTGAATGATTTGTTTTAATTAATTATCAACCTTCCACAAGCTCGTTTTAGCAACTTCAACTATTTTTTACCCCAAACCTCACTTCCCTCACCGAAGAAAACAGTTTTATGCCAGTTGAACTCCTCTCATCTTACAATAACAAACAACACGCGGTGTTCCCAAACGTTCGTTCCCATATCTAACCACGACCGATGCTGCTTGGTTTCGGTGATCCGAACAAAACCGGTCTAATTTTCGTCACAATTCACAGCGTCATAAGAGAATTTTCGCTTCAAAAATACAATCATACAAATATCGCCATTAATCCCTTCTGTAAGATCTCCGGTATGAAGGCATTCGTTAAAAAAAATGTCGTCATATGAAAAACATCGTCCTTGGAACCGATTCCAAAAATGCATCTTCATTATCACCGATCACATACACACCAAAAACTTTATCAAATCCACCTGTTTGGATTCAAGCTTCAATTACAGACTCCAGACGACAGACATACACCTTCGCTTAAACACACAAAAAGAAAGGCAGGACCATCGATCAGCTGTCATCTCAACATTCAGAGGTAAATTACCATTTTAACAACAGACGTTTCATCTTTACTCTCTATTAAAACGCTACCGTCATACCTAAACATGATAGATCACCCGAAACCGGGGACATTCAATTGTCCTCGAATAAAAAAATCTGTTTCAAAATGAGTTCCAAAAATAATAATGTACGTGACCGGAAAGATCACAGTAGAACCAATTATTACAGTCCCTTACAGTGCCTACCGGACAGTGCTACAGATGATGAGAATATGGACGAAATTATCGCGAATAATGTCTCATCTAAAAAAGTTTACATTCCGCCAATTAAAATGTTGCAAAAATCGCCTGATTATGTTCATAAACTAATGAATGCGCTTAATATTGCATAAAAAAGATATCAATCGGGATAAAAATTATTTGCGAATCCAATATTTCTTTTAACACGTTCATCGCGAAACTCAAAGAAGAGAAATGCCAATTTTTCTCACACGAACTCAAAAGTGAAAAAGCATTTAAAGTGTTCTTGTACGGAATTGGTGATATATTACCAAATGTTGCAACTTTCGTTTGATTCCTTACAAAAATGGATATTGCTTTCCTGAATGTCATTTCTCCAACCAACATCCCAACACGAAACCATAATTTTTTTGCACACCAACGTTAATGCCTTAGTTACAGGTACATCTGTTCAAACACATGATCAAACAGCCACACTCCACACAACAGCCGTCCAACAAAAATTTTCAAACACACAAATTTAATCAACAAGACGTTATCACTGACATTAAGCACCGTCGGTTGTGGTTAGTATTTGGATGACGGACAGGATCAAAACAACGTCATCGTAATGTTTTCATTTTTCCTAAAATTCAATTCACACCGTGGCGTCCCAAAAGAAATTTCACTTCAATAAAACGGATTTCTTTGTTTGTAAGTACTCAATTGTTGCAGTTTGGGGTGCCACTACTGCACTTAGTGCCACAATTGAATTGAAACCAAAATTTAACAGATGATCACTGAAGAAACTGGCCTCGATCCAAATGTAACTCCAACGTCTTCGTTTTCTTCGTGGTTCTTTTGTAGACTTTTCAACAATCCATTACCAGGGACGCAGGAACCTGCACGGCTCTCGCAGAAATAAATTTAATGCTCCAACTTTAATACACAACTACAGCTCTGCATAGCCTGTGTACCTACCACCTTTTGTTATACATCTGTCCTTTTTCTTGGCATAACTGTATAATCAAATGATCGTCATTGTCGCTCTCTTGTACATATATGCGATTATGGGGCAACGCCATCTTTGTTTTGCGTATGTGTGTAGTTATTTCGGAATTGTCAGCTGTTGGTAGGCAGATTGTGGCCAATTTCATAGGCAGGGGGAGGATGTCATTTTGCTTTCCATTGATCGTATTATGGTACCTAATGCTGTTCCGAAGTTTCAATTCTTCAATTTAGTTCTGGGAGAGACGTGCAGTTTTTCCTACGCGTCTGGTAATGGATTGTTGAAAAGTCTACAAGAACCACGAAGAACACCACAACCTTGGATCGAGGCCATTTTTTTACTCAGTCGAAATTGGAATGTCTACACGAACGAACTGAACCAATTTTTTTGAAAGTTTGCGTCAGTGATATTAAATTTTGGTTGCAATTCAATGCGCCACTGAGTGCAGTAGTGGTACCCAAAATCTGCAACAATTGAGATATTCGTGTATGGTAACATAGGCAACACATAGGTTGGTGTTCAAAAGAAGGGATCAAGGTGGTGGATACTTCTCTCTGAATGTTGAAATGACAGCTGATCGATGGTACTGCCTTTCTTTTGGTGTGTTAAATGTTTTTTTTAGCAAAGGTGTGTGTCTGACCTCTGGAGTCTGTAATTGAATGACGTGTTCAGATTTGATGTACAGGTAATCAGTTGTGTAAGGGCCCAGTAAGGAATTATTGGAAAATTCCGTTTCAGTTCGGTGGAATGGCAATCATCAAAATAAATGTTGATCAATGGAAAATAGGGTGGTGATTTTCTGCAAAACCAATAATTAGAAATTTAAATATTTTTGGATAATCATGTTCTATCATGTTCTAAAATTCAAAGGCTTTGTTTTGATACCAACATTGATTGAATTTATAAAAAAGTCTCCCTTAGTTATATAAGTTGTATAATGTTTGACGGTTTTATCGATATTTGGGAGTCTTTGGGAGAGAATATCTTCACACATAGATCTTGCAGATGGTGCTCATTGCGATATTTGTATGATTGTCCTTTGGAACGTTGTGAATTTGAAAAAGTATAACGAAAAAGAGATCAAACAAAATATTGGTTGTCGTCTGATCACCGAAACTTAGATATGGGAACGCTTTGAAACTCCGCGTGTTGTTGGTTATTTTTTACTTTTTTACTTTTTAATTCCTTTTTTATTTACTTAAAATATTAACTTAATACTAGACAAAAATGCTTAAATCTAACTTATCAATAACATATCTACTTAATCTAACTTATCGGCCCATAGCGGGCGCTGTAAGCTTATAACTAACATTTTTCTTTTGCTTTTCAGCCTAAATTTGTCATTTGTTTCTTATTACTAATATAAAGACATTTAATTGATTTTTCAAAGAAAAAATTAAAACTTTGAACAGTAACAGAACAGTACTAATGTGGAATCACTTAAAACTGAACTTATTAAACTTGGTTTAAAGTGTATTGAAATTAAACGAATTTTAAAGAAATACGAACACTATAGTGACATAATTTACATTATTTCTCTTGAAAATGGATCTATAAGGTTAATCGAATTAAAAAAACACTATCGCTCTATTTTCCACACTCAAGTGAAGTGGAGCTTCCAACGAAAGCTCAAAGGTAAACTTACGCAATGCCACAATTGTCAAATGTTTGGCCATGGGGAGCGAAATTGTCATGTAAAAACCTATTGTTCGATTTGCGCTGGTCTACATAAGACTGCCGAATGCCAAGGTACTGCTCCGCAGAAATGTGCAAACTGTGGAAAAGCTCACAAATCCACTGATCCCACATGCGAAAACAGAGCGGAATATATGCAACTGATGGAAAAATCAGTAAAGACAAAATCATATGTTCAGCAAACAGCTATTCCCAGATCACATGTTTCTGCTCACTCTCTGCAAAAACCGGTTTCAATCGCTTCTCTGACCGAATTTCCGTCGCTGCAGCAGCACAACCGCCATCGTCCACGGGAACCACAGGTAGCTCATAACGTGGAGAATAATATCAATTATGCTAGCTCTCGTCCGCAAACATCAAACGCGTGGCTGAATACCTCTCTCGTAAATTCAAATATGCAGTTTAGCAGTGCGTCCAGCAACATTCCAAGCAACATCGCCAGCAACATTCCAAGCAACATGTCTGGCAACAAGAACTCGAATACACTTTTTACAGCGGAGGAACTAAACTCTCTGGCCATGGAAATGATCACCAAATTATCAGTTTGTAAAACTAAAATTGAACAGTTCAATGTTATCGCACATTTAGCTACCAAATTCTTATATTCTGATGTTAAGTAATATGATAGATAGAAATATAAATATTGTAACTTGGAATGCGAGGGGTATTCGCAACAAAACTATAGAGTTTTTGAATTTCCTACAAAGCAACAACATTCATGTTGCCCTAGTCACTGAAACTTTGCTTAAAAACAATTTAAATTTGTCCACACCTGATTTTAAATGATATAGGAATGATAGAATCGGAGGAAGGGGTGGAGGTGTTGCGATCCTTATAAGACGATCAATTCAACATTTGCTTTTACCTGTTGTAAGAACTCAGTACGTGGAAAATGTGGGTATTGAGGTGAAACTGGGAAATCAAAAAAGAATAACGATATTTTGTGTTTATTTCCCCGGTGGAAATGCATCAGATGCAAAAAGATTAGGCCTCAAAAATGACTTCGTTAGATTGTTTTCCCAAAGAGATGAATTCTTGATTGGAGGCGATCTAAATTGTAGGCATAGGGTTTGGGGATGTCAAAGAGCAAATTCTTGGGGAAATGTTCTTCATCCTCTTTCTGTTACGTTACCAATCTCTGTTTTGTATCCTCCTAGTCCAACTTATGTCCCAGCTAGTTCTCGTGGTAGTCCTTCTGTACTTGATATTTTCGTTACTAATTTGTCTAGTCATAATATAACACAACCGATTTCAGTGAACGACCTTAGCTCTGACCATAACCCTGTGCTTTGCAGTCTTCTCTGGTCATGGGATAACAAATTGGAATATGTTCAAGACTTCAAAAAAGCAAATTGGACTTGTTATCGAAAAGAAATAAATGTAAGGCTGAGAAATGTCCCAACTAGTTTAGAAAATATTTCTACAAAACAAGACGTCGACTCTATCGTAAATGACTTTTCTACACACATTTTAAACGCTGTTGAAAAATCTGTACCAAAAGTTGTTAAAAAAAAATTTTCTTCAAAACTTCCAATTCAAGCTTTGGAACTTATTAAGAAAAGAAACAAGTATAGACGAGATTGGCAGAGATATCGTCAGCCCTATTTTAGATATCAAGTCAACTATCTAAATACCCAAATTTCCAAGCTTATCTCAGAACATCGCAACAAGGAATGGAATACTAGACTTAATACCCTAGAGAAAAACGGAAAGCCTTTTTGGAATATAGTTAAGGTAATTAGGAATAAAAACAGAAAATTACCGTTCCTTAAAAATTCTGTCAACATCTTTTACACAGATATAGAGAAAGCAAATGCACTGGCATTAACTTTTGCAAATAATCATGTTGTAGCAAGTAACCTAGGTGACCAAGTTACGAACAACACAGTAAGCAACACTATTCAAAATTTTCTAGTTGACAGTTCAAACCAAACACCTTCTTCTATCTATATAACCGAAGATGACATTGCATTCTTTATCAACACATTAAAAATTCGAAAAACAGGAGGTCTTGATTTCATAAGAAATATATATATCAAGCAACTCCCTCGAATTGGAATACAATATATAACATTCCTTATAAACTCTTGCCTTAAAATGGAATATTTTCCTGAAACCTGGAAACTGGCTAAGGTGGTTCCTATAATAAAGGCTGGAAAGGCCGCTGAAAATCCTGAAAGCTACAGACCAATAAGTTTACTCAGTAATTTGAGCAAAATTTATGAAAAAGTTCTCAAAGAGGCTATCTCAAAACATATCTGTGATAATAGTTTATATCCAAATGAACAATTTGGATTCAGGCCTCACCACAACTCTTCCCACCAGGTGCTTAGAATATGTAACCATGTCAAGATAAATCGTGCAGTGGGCAGATCTACTGGAATGGTCCTTCTTGACATAGAAAAAGCATTCGATACTGTTTGGCATGATGGCCTTCTATATAAATTGATAAATTTCCGCTTTCCCCCATACATTTGTAAAATTGTCCAAAGTTTCCTTACTCGTCGTTGTTTCAAAGTCCATGTAAATAGTGGTGTTTCTGACCTGATATATTTCGACTCGGGTGTGCCACAAGGCTCAGTTCTTGGTCCAATTTTGTACAATCTGTATACATCAGACTTTCCAAATTTGCCTGAATTCGCATTTATTCGCTCTCAATATTGAGAGGAACCTTACAAATGCGATAAAAATATTGGAAAATTATTATAGCAAATGGAAGATTAAATTGAATGAAGGAAAAATGCAGGCTATCTTTTTCACACGAAAAAGAAAGCCCTGCTTTCTTCCAAATAATCAATTACAGATCAATGGATCTTTCATAAAGTGGGAGCCATCCGTTCGTTATTTGGGAATACATCTGGACACAAAACTAACTTTTAATGAACACATCTACAGGACAATTAAAAAGGTTGGGATTGCAATTAAGATGTTATACCCTTTTATAAATAGAAAATCATTGCTTTCAATCGAAAATAAAATGATCATTCAAAAAGTAATTTTTCAGGCTATTTTGCTATATGGATGTCAGGTATGGGGTAATTGTTCAAAATTCCACATACAAAAATTGCAAGTATCTCAAAACAAGTTACTGAAAATGATGTTGAATTTGCCATGGCATCATTCAACTCTAGATGTTCATTGTAAAGCAAATGTTGAATTGATTTCAAATAGGATACATAAACGAAGGCTTAAATTTCTAGAACGCTGTAGTTTTACTGAAAACCCCCTTATTAATGACTTAATCACGATTAACATGTAATTCAAATTTTTGTTGTTTTTTTTTAATTATTAATTGTTTTTGTTATTTATTTATTTATTGAATGCTCTTAATCATCTACTATATTCTTACTTATTTATCTATTAATGTTTTTACTATCTATTACTTTATTTATTTATTTATGCATTAATTTATTTATTGTGTTTATTTGCTTAATTATTTATTTATTTACTTATTTATTTATTTATTTATTTAAATCAAATTATATTATTTATTTATTTAATCAAATTATATTATTTATTTATCTATCACTCTTTGAGTGAAATATTTATTTCCTTCTGGAATTAAAACAAAACCAAAATATGTGATACCACTTGACTGATTTTTGTTGATTTATTTGTCTATTATTTTGTTTAAACATTTATATATGTATTTTCTATTTATTTATTTGTTATTTATTTATTTTTTGTTTGTTTAGTTATTTATCTAGTTATTTATTTATTTATGTATTTATTTATTTATTTATTTAGTTATTTAGTTATTTATTTATTTATTTTATTTATTTATTTTTTTTTTATTAATTTATTTATTTGTTTATCTGTTTATTTGTTTATTGTTTATTTGTTTATTTTTTTTAATTGTTTATTTATTTATTTATTTATTTTTTTTTTTTTTTTGTATTTAAATTGGAGGTTTTTTTCGTGTTTCCTCCAAACTATCTATTTTTGTCTCCTTTATATTTTCAATTGAATAAATAATGTTTCAGTAGAAAGATATATCTTATCAAATCTCTGTAAAATGTGCGATAACAAACCAAATGTATATTTAACGAAATAAAATCAATCTATCTATCTATTTGAACAGTAACCATTTTTTTTTGTTTTATATAAAAACTTAATCTAGACTAAAACTAACTTAAACTACTTAATACTAGTTAAACCTAACTAACACTACTTAAGACTGCTTAACTACTTAAACCTAACTTAGTTATAATCGGGGTGGCAAGCACTCGTTGCATATGCCCCGAGGGTTTGCCATCCCGATTGCGTCATTGGGTCCAGCAAGCATTTATGCAACCATATTAAATAAAATATGGTGCATAAGCCCAGCCCCAGACCTTGTACCTAAATTTAATTTACTTAAGTACTAAGGAGTGGACTAAAAGTCCGCAAAGACCTGAGGAACTGCAGAAATACTTTCCTCGTTTAGCCACCAAAACTCGGTGCGCTGCTTTTCAGCGTCGGTCCTATCGCGATCCGATACCGCCGTGCTAAAGCGGAGGAGCTCCGGAGCATTGTCGACGTACCCATCGCGGACTAGCCGCTTGTCCCGCGCGTCACGGTAGCGATGGTATAAAACCGGGATACCGTTCCTGTCTTGTATTAACCCTAACGAATCGATATAAATGAATGCCTCTGGTGGAATAAAGCCGGACATGAGCGCACTGCAGCGTGCCTTCGAGTCACCTTCATTAGGAAATTGTCAATTCTATTCAACTGAGCCCCATTGTATAGAACCTCGTTGCGATAATATTTTATGTACTCGGAGTCCGGCGTTCGGTACAATGCTAAGCAGGATCGGAGACAACGTCTCTCAAACAGCCGTATCCTTTCCATGTAGGATGGTGATACATTGAACCACACGGGACAACCGTAAGCGACGATCGGCCTTATGAGGGCCATGTAGCAAATGACTTTCAACTTTGAATCAAGTTGACTGCTATGAAACAATCTTCTTGTCAGAGCATAAGCCCCCCTAGCCCTGGCCAGACAAGCATCCACATTTTTATTAAAATATAGAAACTTGTCAAGCCAGATGCCAAGGTATTTGACTTCACTTCTCACCGCCAACGGCCGTCCATGCTGTCCCAGGATACACAATTTTTTCCAGTTTTTTCTGGTATCGTAAGAAACCCTCTGCACTGGGGTCCTGAATAGAATTGTTTCGGTTTTTTGGAAATTGATCCTCAATTTTCAATCATCGCAATATCCCTTAATGTGATCGAAGTCACGTTGCAAAAGTGTGTTGATGACCTCGATTTTCGGACCTGATCTGTACGCCACTAGATCATCTGCGTACGCTATAGCGTGACTGAGGGAACCTACAAGATCACTTGTATAAATGTTAAACAATATCGGGGAGTTAACCGCCCCCTGTTGTAAGCCGTTTTTAATTTCAAAGACTTTACTCGAAGTTACATTGCCACATTTGACAACGAACTTCTTTCCCATAAGCATTTCATAAATCATATATAGCATGGGTTTACGCATGCCCAGTCTGGTCAGCTTGTAGAAAAGACCCTCTAACCATACGGTGTCGAAGGCCTTCTCAAAGTCAACCAGACAGGCCCCTGTGCACTGTTTTTTGGACTTATTCCATTGAATGTCGGACACTAGTTTCGATGCGGCATGAATGGTGTCATGCCTCGCTCGAAAACCAAACTGATTTTCCGGAATAATTTTGTTTTCCTCGACCCACTTAAGCAGAGCCCTATTGACTATTTTCTCAAATACCTTGCTTACATTCGGCAGAAGGCTTATTGACCGAAGATTAGCTGGGTTTGTTTTGTCCTTGCCCTTTTTGGGGATAGGATGCACCACCGCCGTTTTCCAGTGCACCGGATAATGTGCATTATTCAGTGCATTGTTAAACAGCGTGGTGAAAATAGCGACTGCTTCCGCTGGCAGGTGTCTCAATACGACGTTTGGGACACCGTCCTCTCCCGCCGACTTTTTATTTTTCAGTGATACGAAGATGTCCAGGAGTTCATCTTTTTGAACGAACAGCATCATGCTATTGGCGACTATGCCATTTGAAGGGTTTTCGTCATTGAATACGGTAAAACCGTTATTCTCAGATCGCCAAGCATGGAGTTCAGTACGTAGATAAAAGTGATTCAGAAAGGCTCTCTCCTCAATATCGCGATTTGGGCGAACAGGACTGTTCACCGTATACACGGTCTCGAAGATAGCGCCTATCGAATTCGCCTTCTCTTGAGGATCTTCGATCGTGAAAAAACCGTCGTTCGAGTCAACACTTTCCGGATTTATACCAACATCCGTGAGCGTCTGTCTGTTCTCTGTCGTTTGGGAAATTCGGACACATGGAATGTCATTATGATCTTTTCGCCTGAATATTTTATTTATTTGCGGGAACATATTCGGGCTACTGGTTTTTATAGCCTGAATTTTCTTGCCCCAGTACAAACTGACAGATTTTTTGTAATTTTCCGAGAGTAACTGTTTAAGGTTTTTGATCAACGACTTCAATGTCCGAATCTCCGGGTCTTGTCTGTCAGTAAATTGTCTACGCAGCCGTTTAAGCCTGGAGACCAACCTACATTTGTGTTTGTGGAGTGCATCGATTGTTGGCATGGCTCTGTATAGTTCGTCTCTATAAATGCTGTTTGGACTTCTGAATCTGCTGAAGTGTGAAGATTTGATCGATTGTGGACTTTCCTGGCCTACAACGACAGTGATAAGGTCCGATCAGGTTGTTGGTAAACGGTTTCAGGCGTTCACATATTAAGGCAGATAGTATCTTGTAGGCGATGTTGAGGAGACTTATGCCTCTGTAGTTGGCGCAGTTAGTCCTTTTTTGTGGATCGGGCAAACGATGCTGAGGTTCCACTCTTCAGGCGTAATTTCATCCGACCAGATTCGGCTTATGAGTTGTTGACCTTGGGTGTACATTTTGCTATCCTAACTTCACTTAAGGCCGGTGGTTTGTAGTTTTCGCTGACGTTGACTATATTAAAAGGTCTGCAGAAGTGCTTCTCCCCCATATCCTCAGCCCTGACTGCATCTCAACCACGATATTTTTCGCCATCTCGACAGAATTCTATTCGAGGCTTTTATATCTGACAAGACGATTGTTTTATAGCAGTCGTCTTGACAGCAGGGTTAAGGTGATTTGCTGCATGGCCCTCATTAGGCCGATTTTTAAGTTATTCTTAGGTAGTTTTAATTAATTTTAAGTAGTTTAAGTTAGTCGATAAGTAGTTTTAATTAGCATGTAAGTTTAAATAAAATAAAAAAAAGACAAGCAACCAAGTTTTTCAAAGTTTTCTTGGTAAAAATTGTGTTACTTTTATATTTTTATATTAGATAATAAGGCCGAAAGGCATTAGCATTAAGTTATCGTATAATTTAGGGCGCCCGTAAAGGCCAAGTAAGTTAGTTAAGTAGTTGATAAGTAAGCTAGTTTTTTTATGAATTTTTGTCTAGCATGTATGTTAGTTTTAAGAAAAATAAAATAAAAATGAATTTAAAAAAAAAAACACTATTATATATAGTGAGGCTCCACCCCTAGCCTTATTCGATGGATGATGAGCATTATATCCGAGGTAACCTTTAATCTTTAATTTCGAATTACTCTTTGCGTGAGTTTCGTATATTAATCAGATGTGATTATACATATACATTCGCGTACGTTTGGTAATCTATCAGCTGTGTAATTTTATAAATGTGAAAAGTGCGCTTTTGTGTTTTTTTTCTGCGCCACGATGTTGTACTAACACACAAAATAATTTTATTTTTTATTTTACTAACAATTTTGGGGTAGTTTCCATTTTTGTCAGAATTACACAACAATTTTTCATCGGAGAACTTCCGAAGACATTCAACGCGAAGCTGTAAAAAATTGTTGAATTAACGCATATAGCCGCCTTGAGATTATGTGAAATGCATTTTGTAGGAATATCTGCTTGAAATGCAAATCCGAACGGATTCTCCGATATCGAACAAATCGGAGAAAATTTTGTTCCGATTGGATACCACAATAGGGGTGATTATGTAGCTTAGAAAGCTGTAAAACATAGCATTCTCATCGCATGTCGTTACAAAATTGATTTCAATTGCATTTAACTTCATTACAAAAGAAAACAAACAATTGTTAGATGTAATCAAAGAGTATAAAACTACATAGAGTACGCATCTCATGAAATGATATATAACGGAGGGTACTGATACTGATACCCCAGTGTTCACATTGCTACCCCAGCATCAAACAACATCGTATGCATCTGCTAATACGATCGACGAAGTTGCCACTTCACACTTACCGCCACATCAGAAACGGAATTGTCAACTGATAATTGGAAGATTATGGAAGAAGGAGCATGATTTTCAAGCTTGCTATTGTTCTTTCTCACACTAGTATTTTAATTGATTTGGAGGGCGGGCTTGACATTTTTTGTTTCTATTGAAAATGCTTGATGCCTATTCTGGTATTCTGGTGTCCTGGTAGCAGGCGCCAAGATACGGAGATGTGTGTGTTTGGATACCGGAGAGTGGCTCCCAGTGAACGCAGTGAACCCATGCTTCGATACTTGAAACTTGATTCCCCAGATATGCATTGCCTAAAGCAGTGGATACATAATGATCAAAAACAATTAAATCCATATTTTGCCTTCTACGCCAGGGTAATAAAAGATACACATGAACTGAACTTATTCGACTCGTAGCCGATAACCCTTATGGCACGAACGGCATAAGTATACAAAGAATGCTAGTATTATGATGACTTTGAATATCAGCAACAGTACTTTAAATAAAATGGACTTCGCCCTGAGACATCCAACATAAAGGTCTTTTATTATTTAGGGAGCTCTCGAGCTCTATTTTGAAAAGTATCAATCAATACTTGGGTTCTAGATCGAAACCTCGAGTCCAGTTGCTGCCAGAGGTTTGAGCTGAAGCTTTAATTGCATTACCTGGCGCGCAGGAAAAACAACACGTTTTTCGCGGAGATAAATTGGATTATACAAGTCCGTATTCTACAATGCTTTTCACAACCTAAGATGTGTACCAACCTCCTTTTGCTATATGTCTGTCCTTTTTCTTTGCATTTCTGAATGCTCGAATCCTCATCATCGTCTCTGTCTTGTGCATAAATTACGCGCTTAAATTTAGCAAAAGCCACGCTAATTAAGCTCGCTAATCGGTGTTGCTCTTTCTCACGCTTGTATTGAAAGTGAAGTTGGGATTAATATTAGGTGGGGTGGCCTTAGGTGGGGAAACATGAAATAGTGTGCCAGCCGCAGCAGTAGGTATCGATAATAATCAATAGAAAGAAACAATGTCAAGCTTCCCCTCCCATAGCACAAAAAGCACATATCATTCAGCGAGATATATTTACAAAAAAACAAGTTACGGAGGTAAGGAATGTGCTTTACTTTAACAAAATATTGAATCACGTATCATATCTGAACTAATTGTCCGATAGATATGATTCTTACATTTTCCAGCTCTATACACATACTATGTCACGTTATTAGATTTTAAGTCCAACTAGTATGTAGGAAGTTGGTTTCTAATTTGGATGTGCCTTACTTTAAGCGAAAGCACAAAATATTGTCATATTGAATCAAGTATCCGATCATATGCGAAATAGTCACCGAAAGCCGCCACCTTGGATTTTTCTTTGTTGTTGGCGCGCAATACCTTGGCTGGTTACAGAATACCAGGCGCAGCAGTAGGTAGATATCAAATATTTCCGATCGAAAGCAAAAATGTCAGGTTTCTCCACCAAATTCGATTACAATGCTGGTGTCAGAAGGGGCAATAGTAAGCTTCCCCCACATTTACTATATCATAAGTTGTCGAATCCGAAAAAGTATACACTGCACACGCAAAACAAAGATGGCGTGGCCATTTGACCATTCGATCATTCGGAAATACAAAGGAAAAGGACAGACGTATAGTAGATGAAGATAGGTATACTGGTATATGGCCAAGTGGTTTACGGAGTTGAAGCATTCAAACATTTCTGCGTGAGACGTGCAGTTTTTCATGTGCGCCTGGTAATGGATTATCTAACCATGTTGGTTGGCCAGCGCTGGCGTCTGCGCAATGCTTTAACCAATAAGAGTTGAGATAATGTTGTGGAAACTCACAAAATAAGTGTTCAAAGAATCGCAACACTCCAATTCCAAACATGCATCTTCATTACGACTAATCACATACACATCGAAAACTCAATCAAATCCACCCAGTTGGATTCAAGATTCAATTACAGACTCCAGACGTCAGACACATCCCTTTGCTAAAACACATTTAACACACCAAAAGAAAGGCAGTACCATCGATCAGCTGTCATTTCAACATTCAGAGAGAAGTATCCACCACCTTCAACCCTTCGTTTGAACACCAACGTATGTGTTGCCTATGTTATTACTACACGAATATCTCAATTTTTGCAGATTTTGGGTACCACTACTGAATTGCAACCAAAATCTAACATCACTGAAGCAAACTCTCAAAAAAATTGGTTCAGTTCTTTCGTGTAGACATTCCAATTTCGACTGAGTAAAAAAATGGCCTCAATCCAAATTGTCTCCAACTCCAAGGTTTGGTGGGTGTTTGGTTCTTCGTGGTTCTTGTGGACTTTTCAACAATCCATTACCAGGCGCGTAGGAAAAACTGCACGTCTCTCGCAGAAATAAATTGAAGAATTGAAACTTCGGAACAGCATTAGGTACCAAAATACGATCAATGGAAAGCAAAATGACATCCTCCCCCTACCAATGAAATTGGCCACAATCTACCAACCAACAGCTGACAATTCCGAAATAACTTCACTCCTACGCAAAACACAGATGGCGTGGCCCCATAATCGCATCATATGTACAAGAGAGGGACAATGTCGAGCATTTGTTTATACAGTTATGCAAAAAAAAGGACAGATATATAGTAAAAGGAGGAAGGTCCACAGGCTATGCAGAGCTGTAGTTGTGTATTAAAGTTGGAGCATTAAATTTATTTCTGCGAGAGACGTGCAGTTTTTCCTGCGCGCCTGGTAATGGATTTTTGAAAAGTCTACAGAACCACGAAGAAAAAAACACCACAACCTTGGAGTTGGAGATATTTGGATCGAGGCCATTTTTTTACTCAGTCGAAATTGGAATTTCTGCACTCTACACGAACGGACTGAACCACTTTTTTGACAGTTTGTGATCATCTGTTAAATTTTGGTTTCAATTCAATTGTGGCACTGAGTGCAGTAGTGGCACCCCAAACTGCAACAATTGAGATATTCGTGTTTAAGGATTTTACAAACAAAGAAATCCGTTATATGGAAGTGAAACTTCTTTTGGGACGGTGAGTATTGAATTCATTTTGTTTGTTTGAAACTTTTTGTTAGACGGCTTTTGTATGCCTGGTGATGTATTTTCCTACTATCTATATTGCATTGGCCGGTTTCGTTGCTTAAAACAACAATTTACATGAAGCTGTGCGTTATCGACAGCCAATTACGAAGATGAGATAAATAAATGCTGTATACAAGGTTAGGTTAGGTTAGTTAGGTTCCAGTGGACGCACACTTGGATTTCATAAATTCTTAAATTCTTAAAATATTTTAACTCTCTCACGGTTGGACATCGTCGAATTATTTTTTTTTTGGAAAAACCATTTTGTTTAGTAATATACGTGGCACACGTGGCAGTTAATGGCGATGTGTAGTATATATCGCTAATGCTGATATACCCTGACGTAGACTCTATATATAGACATATATATGCTTTGTCTTTGCCAAGACTTGGGACTACTCAACTGCGGTCAAATACATTACTCATTTCGGAACTCCATTACCAGGCACGCAGGAAAAACCGCATGTCTCTCTCAGAAATAGTTGAAACTCCGTAAACCCATAGCTATACACAAACTTTAGTTCTGTCAAGGCTGTGTACCTATCCCCTTGATAGTCTTCGTCACTCTCTTGTGCATATGATGCTTTTAGATTTACTGTTGCAAGGGGTGAAGCCACGCCATTTTTGTGGAGATGGAGGATACATTTAAGCTTGCTATTGCTCATTCGCACACTAGTATTGGAATTTCATTGGGAGGAGGAGCATGGCTCGCCAACGGGCCAAATAGTCTGCCAACGAGTCAAAGTGCCTTTCTCTGAACCACACCTTGTTGGGTGAACTTAGATGGCTCTGTGTGGCTCGGCAGACTTAGCTGGATTTTTGGCCAAAAGCCACCGAGCCACCGAGCAAAGGATCCTCCTCGCCGTGTGTGAGAGATCGCAGAGCCAAGTAGTTAAGTCTGTTTCCTGATTTTCACTAGCGCCCCTCCACAAAATAAAAACACACCAAGCTCATTAATGTAAGTCTTGAAACCACGACTATACGGAAAAAGCTCAAATAGGCACTTGTTAGGCGAATCTACAAAGGAGGAGCCAAAAACTAGAAAACGAAATATCGTCCGAATGTAATATTGAGAGTCATAGACAAGGTATTCGAGCAAATAGCATATGGACTTTTTTTGAGAACCAGAATCGAGTATGCAAAAACCAATACGGGTTCCAGAAGGAAGGGAAAATCTACAAAGAAACATCTTGGCGATTATTCGATTATAGTCTACAGCAGCCATGTCCTTGGCTTATTTTTAGAATTCAGCAAAGCATTTGAGACCCTATATATAAAAGAGTGTATCGATTGACCTTAAATTAGAAATCGAAAAAATGAAAGTTAGCTCTGTACAAGTCAGAAGCAGACAATCCTTACTGAAGATATCTTCTATTTACTTGCCCACCAAGATGCAAGGTTGAGAAAATTGATTTACAAAGTTGCATAATTCCATTGGACAGCGTTTTGTCATCGGAGCCGACTTTAATTGAAAACATAAATTCTGGGGATCTAGATGCATATCACAGAAAGTTAGGATGCTTTACGATGTTGGTAGAAAGAACAATACCGAATTTCATTCTACGGGAAAACCAACTTACTGGCCAACTGATGTTACTAAAATACCGGACTTAATCCATTTTTTTTATTTTAAAAAGTTGAGGATGCTTTGATCTTTTCTCTGATCATTCTCCGGTCATTCTAACAACGAGCAAGTAACTCGTTATAAATGAAATCCCATTTCGATATTGAAAATAATATTCGACTGGGTGTAACGCTTAGAACCCCATTGGAACTCGAAGTCGCGGTTGAATCCTTTATCAATACCGTTCAAAAAGCAGCATGGAATAATACTCCTCAACAAGTCAAAAAAGTGGCCTATAGTAATGTCAAGTACCCACATGAAATAAAAGGTTTGGTTACACAAAAAAGAAAAGCTCGAAAAAGATGGCACCAAACTCGTGCCCCGCAAGATGAACTTGCTATCAAATTCGATTGAAAAATTTAAAAACCGTGCAGTAGAAACTTATCTGCAAATCCTAACCGCTGGAAAAGAATCAAATTATTCACTTTGGAAAGAAATTAAAGTTATACAACGGCCAAGAAACGCTTTGTACCAACAATTAGGTTAAGTCAAGACGTTTGGCAAAAAGCGATAAGGAAACAGCTGACGTTTTTGCTGCACATCTTGAGGAAACATTTAAACCGCTTGATGGTCCAGAAAACATTAATTTATTCGAGACTACAACCGATAGTTATCCAGTTAGATATGCTTAAACGGGAAAGCAGAAATTAAAGCCTAAATAAGCTCCGGGTTTTGACCTTATTACAGGAGAATTTCTTAAAATGTTGTCCGTAGAAGCATTAACTAAACTCCTCGACATTGTAAATGCAGCAAATGGATTAGAATCCGTAACAAGACAGTGGAAAGTCGCAGAAGTGATTATGGTTCTCAAACCAGGAAAATCACCGAATGAAATAAAACCTTACAGACCTATTTCACTTCTTCCAATGAAATGACATCTTACAGATATATTTCACTTCTTCCAATGATTTCAAATGTTTTTGAAAGGTTATTACTCGGTCGCTTACACCCCATTATTGATCAGAAATGCCCTTTACCTGACCGTCAAATTACTGACGGAATTGAGAAAGCTTTCGAAGAAAAGAAAATTTGCTCAGCCGTACTCCTTGGCGTGTCGCAAGCTTTTGAAAAAGTTTGGCATAGAGGCCTTCAATACAAACTAAGACAAGTTCTGCCTGACGAATTATATAAAATCCTCGTGTCGTATCTTGAGCATAGACTCTTCCATATGAAACTTGGAAACGAATATTCGAATTTCAAAGAAATATTGGCAGCAGTAACCCAAGGAAGTAACCTTGGACCACTCTTGTACCTCCTATTTACACGTGATATCACACAAACAGACGATACAATAGTTGCCACGTTTGCTGACGATACAGCTATTCTAGCAGTTGGCACAGCATTAGAGGAAACAAATATGAAATTAAAAAACGCTCTTAACGAGGTTAATGAATGGACAAAATCCTGGCGGATTGCACTTAACGAGAGCTAACCGATTCATGTAGATTTTTCGTATAAGCGGATAAACAATTTGCCTGTATTTCTCAATACGGTTCGTGTCCCTTTTGTAAATGAAGCGAATTATCTCGTAATCACATTCGATGCGAAATTAAATGGAAGTCGCATGTCAAAAAGAAGTGCGAAGAAAAATAAATACAGAGAACTGTACTGGTTACTCGGAAAATATTCGAAGCTTAACCTTGATAACAAGCTGCTATTATACAAGCAAGTCCTAATGCCGTGCGGGACATATGGTGTTCAGATATGAGGTTGTACCAGTGAAACAAATCTAAATATTTTCCAAAAATGTTAAAAAAAAAAGTTGAGATTATTTGTCAATTTGCCGTGGTATATAAGGAGTGAAGATCTACGCAGAGATCTGGGTATTCCCGCGGTAAAAGATGAAACGAAAAAGTTTACACGCAACCTTAAAAAACCTTTATTGGGACACGTTAACACAACGGTCCTTCGAGTTCTTGACGAAACAAATTTATTGTGGCTTCTTCAAAAAACTAAGCCCTTACATCGGATGTTTCAACAGGGACGCTACAAAAATTGAGCGACTGGGACAGCAAACGACGCCATATTTCTTGCTGCTCTTTTGACATTTCTCTTCAGTAAGGTTTGCCATTTCATTATGGAAAGATATACGATCCAACAACAAGTCGAAATTATTAAAATTTACAACCGAAATTCGGAGTCAGTGGCCTCAACGTTAAGAGCGCTACGTCCAATTTATGGTCGGCATAATCGTCCTAGCAGATCAACAATTGAGCGTCTAGTGGAAAAATTTGAATCCACAGCCACAGTACAAAATATTCCCGTGCCAGTGAGACGAAGAAGTGCCCGTAGTGTCGAGAATATTGCTGCCGCTGAGGCTTCAGTTGAAGAAAGCCCAAATGTGTCTCTCACACGTCGTTCTCAAGCGTTGGGCATCGTTGTGACGTCGTTGTGGCGAATTTTGCGAAAAAGACCTTGGCCTACATCCTTACAAGATTAAATTGACGCAAGAACTGAAGCCGCTTGACCACTAGAAGCGTCGTATGTTCGTGAATTAGGCTGAGCAACAACTTGAAAATGATTCGGACTTTCATCGAAAAATCATCTTCAGCGATGATGCTCATTTCTGGCTGAATAGCTTCGTCAATAAACAGAATATGCGGTATTGGTCAGGCAGCAATCCACACTTACTCCATGGGTCATCATTGCATCCCGAAAAAATTACGGTTTGGTGTGGTTTATGGGCCGACGGCGTCATTGGGCCGTACTTCTTCCGTGATGATCAAGACCTGCACGTTGCTGTGAATGGGAATCGCTACCGTTCAATGACAACCGAATATTTTTGGCCCCAATTGGATGATATGGACTTGGAGGACATGTGGTTCCAATGGAACGGCGCCACAAGCCACGCAGCGAATGCCACAATCAATTTATTGGAAACCAAGTTTGGAGAACGTGTTATCTCACGAAATGGTCCAGTCGCTTGGCCGCCTCGGTCGTGCGATTTGACGCCGCTAGACTATTTCCTGTGGGGCTACGTCAAGTCTATGGCCTATGCCAACAAGCCAGTGACGATTGATGAACTTCGTACGAATATCGAACGTGAAATTGCAGCAGTATCGGCCGACTTATGCTTGAAAACCGTCGAAAATTGGGTTCAGCGCCTGGACTTCTGCAAGCGTGCCTGTGGTGGCCATGCAAAAGAAATCGAAACCCATACATAATGGCATCGAACGTTCTTTCACAGGAAAAAAACAGGAACACTCACAGGAAAGTTACCTGCCAAACATTCATTACTCGTGATAAAAAAATGCTAGATAAGTTGCATACTTAGTTGCAATACAAATACAAAAAGGGTGGTGGTTTTAATGGGTTAAACTTTCACACTACTTTGGGCACGTGCTCATCGTGTCCTTCGAGATTTCCACCAGCCCAAGGAAAAAAATAGAGAGAATGGTAAGATACTTTGTCATCGATGAGATAATTGGTAAATTTAATTTGTCTTTTAACCCCAATCCTACCAAGGTGTGCCTCGGAGGCACATTTCATTTTAAAAATGCTATATTTCTCTAGATACAATTTTAATCGAACTGTGTATTTTAGTATTCAAAACAATTACTTTTTGACACATAAAACAACTAAAATAAAATTGAATATATTAACTGCCATTTAGAAATCGTGATAAACATACTTTACTGACACCCTCTACCAAGGCGAGCTCCAGAGGCACATGTGAAAAATATTATTAGGAGCATCACATTCGTTTAATTTTTTGATGTAATGTGTGACGAATAATCTCCTTAATAGGTATTCACATTTCCCTGCTTCAAAATTCTTTTCACCGCATTCAGGTTCTTTTTTTGATGATGCAACCATTGGTATTATAGTGACTTTCACTAATACAGAAGTTGTTCGCACTATTGGAACATTATGGAAGCCAGTTGACGAGATTGAAATTCGAGCATTTTTATGCCTGTTGATTACTGCCGGAAGATATAAGCACGGAATTATTGACTACAACGAACTCTGTAGCCCTCTTTATGGACATTTTTTATATAAAGCATGTATGTCACGAAACAGATTTACCCAATTGTTGCGATTTATTCGATTTGACGATAAAAACACCAGGACTGTTCGAAGACAAAAGGATAAACTGGCTCCAATTAGAAACCTGTGGGAAAGAGTGAATTTAAATTTGTCGAAGCATTATATTCCCGGCTGCAACCTAACTACTAATGAGCAACTGGCTGCCTTTCGAGGTCGCGTATCGTTTCGGCAATATATACCAAACAAACCTGATAAGTATGGTAACAAAATTTGGTGAATTTGTGACAATAGCTCTAGCTATCCATTATGTGGGAAACTATACTTGGGAAAGAAAGGACCAAGCCGATCAGAAAACTCAGCGCAAAGGGTTGTTGAAGAGCTTTGCGAACCTTTTATCAGAACCAACAGAAACAGTACATTTGACAACTACTTCACCAGCTATGAACTTGCTTCCAGTTTGCTGCCCAAGGTCTTGAATTGCGTAGGAACGTTCCGTAAGAACAAAAGATGTATACCATCAAATTTTTTGCCAACTCCTCGTCGGGAAATAGAGAGCAACTTATTTGGCTTTCCAAAAGCTATGACTCTTGTATCCTATGTTCCCAAAAAAAATCGTGCTGTGATAATTTTGTCGACCATGCATCATGAAAACATCACCGATCTGTCAAATAAAAACAAATCAGAAATAAATTATAATTCAACGAAAGGAGGAGTCGATACCTTAGATCAAGTGGCACATGCATATTCGGTGAAGCGAAAGACCAACGGATGGCCTTTAAACTTTTTTTCAAAATGATTTATGTCTGCAGTGAAGCTTTATTCATTGTTTGGAAAAATATTTTTCCCAAGTGGAATATATCAAAAAAAAAAGAAAGCTTCGGAATATTTTCTTAAGAGAAATGGCGAACGTTTTAGTGATGGAGCATATTAGACGGCACAGTTTAGTTGGTTTGCATAAAAGCCACACTACATTAATAAATACTGCATGCAAAAACCTAGCCCTTCCAGCAGAGGGTCCACTTAAAAAATCCATTAAATGAAGAAGATGCTATATTTGTCCTTCAAAAAAAAGCAGAATGTCAACACAGTGCTGTGATACATGTAACCTAACAGTATGTGTGGAGCATTCGGAAAAAAAACATTAAATTGCAGAAACTGAAAAGAAAAGAAACAAAATAAATAGCTATTTATTCATGCATTAATGTATGTTCAATAAAAGTTAAAATCAATAGAATGTATATAACTCTTTGTCTATGCATGTGTTTCACAATTTAATGCAGTTAGCTATTTAATCAGATACAATGTGCCTGAGAGGCAAACCTTGGTATGGCATGTAACGAAAATTCCTTGGTAGGATTAGGGTTAAGGACAGCGAACAAGGAGAGTGAGGCTACTACTAGGAAAACCATTTAGTAAAAACAGAGAATTCAGTAAAGGTGACATTGACGACATTGACATATTCATCCTTAGATATGCTTCAAAGGGTACGATTTACAGACCATCACGCATACGAGAAATGCTTGCATCTATAAGGTCATCTGTCTGCAGAAAGTCCTTTACGATTCGAACGGCCTTTAATGTGCCAACTATATGGAGTATCCCTACCGAACATATGGGGGAAATTGATCAGGCATGGGTATAAGATGTGTACACTGAAGTACGGCTTTCTATTTTATGATGATGAAAGCGAGAAAACATCAAACGAGAGGACAACCGCTAAACTCATTTTTCGCTGTATTTTACAAAAATAAACAAATACTCCAATATTTAACAAAATAAAAAGATAATAAATTCAAAAACACTACCGTCCTAAAGGCTACTACTGAGGCTACTACTAGGAAAACCATTTAGTAAAAACAGAGAATTCAGTAAAGGTGACATTGACGACATTGACATATTCATCCTTAGAGATGCTTCAAAGGGTACGATTTACAGACCATCACGCATACGAGAAATGCTTGCATCTATAAGGTCATCTGCCTGCAGAAAGTCGTTTATGATTCGAACGGCCTTAAATGTGCCAACTATATGGGGTATCCCTACCGAACATATGGGGAAAATTGATCAGGCATGGGTATGGGATGTGTACACTGAAGTACGGCTTTCTATTTTATGATGATGAAAGCGAGAAAACTTCAAACGAGAGGACAAACGCTAAACTCATTTTTCGCTGTATTTAACAAAAATAAACAAATACTTCGATATTTAACAAAATAAAAAGATAATAAATTCAAAAACACTACCGTCCTAAACACATTGAAAACACTGTGCGCAGTCGATAAGACCACTTCCGGCAATTGTGTGTGCCATTGCAGTTCCTTGATTCTCTGCTGCCGATTCCCAATGTGCGATTTGGTCATCATCTACTTCCGAAGTAGTTATGTGATCGGTGTGGTGCTTAAAGCTTAAAGCTTGTCACTGGTTTCTTTTTTCTGGAATCCCAAATATGTCGTTATCCATATTTCTCTAGTAAGCTTAATTAAGAACCACAAGAAGTGAACAATTACAAATTGTGTTAACTGTTGAAATAGATATCAGCCAAATAGACTACATTAAGCTAAATGTTATGACAGAAGCCACTGTATCTGCACGAGTGTCTTGCTTGCCGCACTGCATTCAGAACCACTGCACATGTGTTTTGTGCATTACAAAGGCACTATTCAACCATCATACGCATTAAGGTTATGCAGCATCTATTCAACGTTAAAGTCTTATGACTAAGAATTTTGAGTTTAGAGTCATTTCAGAGAGTGAATGATTCTATTCACGCGTGACAATGAGTTTATGAATTAATCTGTTGTGAGCAACACTTATTTTGTGAGTTCCACAACATTATCTCAACTCTTATTGGTTAAAGATTTTGCGCAGACGCCAGCGCTGGCCAACCAACATGGTTAGAAAATCCATTACCAGGCGCACATGAAAAATTGCACGTCTCACGCAGAAATAAATTGAAGAATTGAAACTTCGGAACAGCATTAGGTACCATAATACGATCAATGGAAAGCAAAATGATATCCTCCACCTGCCAATGAAATTGGCCCCAATCTGCCTACCAACAGCTGACAATTCCGAAATAACTACACACATACGCAAAACGAAGATGGCGTTGCCCCATAATCGCATCATATGTACAAGAGAGGGACAATGTCGATCATTTGTTTATGCAATTATGCAAAGTGTATACTTTTTTCGGATTCGCCAACTTATGATATCTAAGATGTGGGAGAAGCTTACTATTGCCGCTTCTCACACTAGCACTGAAATCGAATTTGGTGGAGAAACCTGACATTTTGGTTTCGATCGGAAATATTTGATATCTACCTACTGCTCCAACTAAGAAAAAAACCAAGATGGCGGCTTTCGGTGACTATTTCACATATGATCGGATACTTGATTCAATATGGGAATGCCTGACATTTTTGCTTTCGATCGGAAATATTTGATATCTACCTACTGCTGCGCCTGGTATTCTGTTACCACCCAAGGTATTGCCCGCCAACAACAAAGAAAAAATCCAATATGGCGGCTTTCGGTGACTATTTCACATATGATCGGATACTTGATTCAATATGGGAATGCCTGACATTTTTGCTTTCGATCGGAAATATTTGATATCTACCTACTGCTCCGCCTGGTATTCTGTTACCAGCCAAGGTATTGCGCGCCAACAACTAAGAAAAAAACCAAGATGGCGGCTTTCGGTGACTATTTCACATATGATCGGATACTTGATTCAATATGGGAATGCCTGACATTTTTTGCATTCGATCGGAAATATTTGATATCTACCTACTGCTGCGCCTGGTATTCTGTTACCACCCAAGGTATTGCCCGCCAACAACAAAGAAAAAATCCAATCTGGCGGCTTTCGGTGACTATTTCACATATGATCGGATACTTGATTCAATATGGGAATGCCTGACATTTTTGCTTTCGATCGGAAATATTTGATATCTACCTACTGCTGCGCCTGGTATTCTGTTACCACCCAAGGTATTGCCCGCCAACAACTAAGAAAAAAACCAAGATGGCGGCTTTCGGTGACTATTTCACATATGATCGGATACTTGATTCAATATGGGAATGCCTGACTTTTTTGCATTCGATCGGAAATATTTTATATGTACCTACTGCTGCGCCTGGTATTCTGTTACCACCCAAGATATTGCGCGCCAACAACAAAGAAAAATTCTAATATGGCGGCTTTCGGTGACTATTTCACATATGATCGGATACTTGATTCAATATGGGAATGCCTGACATTTTTGCTTTCGATCGGAAATATTTGATATCTACCTACTGCTGCGCCTGGTATTCTGTTACCACCGAAGATATTGCGCGCCTACAACAAAGAAAAAATCTAATATGGCGGCTTTCGGTGACTATTTCACATATGATCGGATACTTGATTCAATATGGGAATGCCTGACATTTTTGCTTTCGATCGGAAATATTTGATATCTACCTACCTGCTGCACCTGGTATTCTGTAACCAGCCAAGGTATTGCGCGCCAACAACAAAGAAAAATCCAAGGTGGCGGCTTTCGGTGACTATTTCGCATATGATCGGATACTTGATTCAATATGACAATATTTTGTGCTTTCGCTTAAAGTAAGGCACATCCAAATTAGAAACCAACTTCCTACATACTAGTTGGACTTAAAATCTAATAACGTGACATAGTATGTGTATGGAGCTGGAAAATGTAAAAATCATATCTATCGGACAATTAGTTCAGATATGATACGTGATTCAATATTTTGTTAAAGTAAAGCACATTCCTTACCTCCGTAACTTGTTTTTTTGTAAATATATCTCGCTGAATGATATGTGCTTTTTGTGCTATGGGAGGGGAAGCTTGACATTGTTTCTTTCTATTTGTTAAGAATTCAACGCATTTTAAATGTTTTCTTACTTTTGTAAAGCGTCTCTGTTTAAGTTTTTTATTAGTTTCCATTATTGAACGTTAGTCATTTACCCTATTTATTGTCACTCAATTAACCAATTGTTCTGTTATATTTACTGTAATTCTCTCTTTTTTTGTTTTCTTTAATTGTTCCGTTTGAGTCAATTTTGCAACCGCGTTAGATTACCACAAGACATTTTTTCCTTCTTCTTATTTGGATCCTCAAGCAGTAAAGACGTTGGTAACAAACAGATAACAGATATATTAAACACACTACATTATACACTTAACATTCAATACATTACATTAAACAATATATTCATACATTTAACATATTTCTTTAATTACACAATTAACAATTAATCTAAACCATCATACAACAACAAATCACACACCCTAACTAAATATCGTTAACCAAAACATAATGGTCCTTCGTAGCCAAATAAATTGATTCAGTGCATTTTGTTGAAATTATCATTTCATGCTTTTTAATTATACTGTGCGAATTTATACTGTCGGCAATTAAGACGCGTGGCATAATTTTCATTTGTGAACAATCTCCAAATACATTCTCGTCGTGCGTAAACAATTATTTACGAAATATATACAAATCTTTCGTTCGTAGTTTGGAATAAAATCTCGAAATGAATGAAATTAAAGCCAAACGCGGTCATATCAAAGGTTGCCTATCAAAGACAGTATCTTTCGTGGAAAGTGTTGATGAAAATGTTTCACTAGAACTTTTGGAGATTCGATTACGAAAGTTAGAAGAATCGTGGTCACAATTCGAGTTGGTCCATGAAAGGCTCTTAGCGTTTTCGGAGGTAGATGGATTTGTTGATCCTGAGCCCGAGTTTAGTGAATATGAGACCAAATATTTCTTCGCACAATCGAGTCTAACCAAGCTAATTCGCGATAGAGCAATGGTGAATACAACAACAAAAGTGAATACTTCGGCGGTCAACGAAGCTGCTATTGACAAATTAGTAAGCCAGCAGACTTCTTTTCTGGAAACCCTAAATAAACCAAGAAAAGAATCCGCCTCAATTTGCTTGCCAACACTTTCCGTCCCAATATTTTCTGGCGATTACAAAGAATGGCCTTGCTTTAAGGATCTTTTTATCGGTTGCATAGACTCAAAAACAAATTTGACCACTACGCAGAAATTTCATTACCTCAAATCGTTCTTGCGAGGTGCAGCTGCAGACTTAGTTCGCCATATAACCGTTTCGGATCCCAACTACATCGATGCTTGGGAACGGTTAGAGAAGAGATATGATCGGTCTGGCTTAATAATTCAAGCGCACATTCAATCATTTCTCTCTCTTCCTAGTGCAACAAACGGTGTTCAATCTCTGCGAAAAATTACCGACAGTGCCGATGAAACAATTCATGGGTTGAAGGCATTGGGGGCCAAAGGTCGCGATCCTTGGGTAGTTTATCTTTTGCTGCAGAAGTTAGACAGTGACACTCGCCAAGCTTGGGCCGAAGAAGTAGGATCCAGGGACGATTGTACCATAGAAGAATTATTGACATTCTTAGATAATCGTTGTGAAGCATTAGAATCTTGCCACCCTCTTTCTCGTTCCAATCAGTCTCGTAATAAAACTCCAAAACCGATACACAGCCACTTCGCGGAATCCACTCAACAGTGTCCTAATTGCAAAGCCGATCATATACTAGCCAAATGTGAAAGATTTCTATCACTCGATGTTAACGCGCGTCGGGTTTTTGTTAAAGAACATTCGCTATGCTTTAATTGCTTGCGTTCAGGCCACTCATCAAATAAGTGCCGATCGAATTTCCGATGCAGATCATGTAACTCACGCCATCATACAATCGTGCATTCGGATTCTCAAACTCAACCTTCGTCTTCGAATTCGGTGATCAGGAATTCCGCTACAAATAACTTGACCATCCCAACAACTTCTTCAAACCATTCCACCACCTCTTCGACAAGTTCATCAAACATCTCTAACACCCCCACAACATCTGCCAGTGCGCTAGCTGCAACAAATTCAAACCTTTCGCTTTGCTCATCAGTAACGAGGGGCGGCATTTCGGAGTATCCCAATCGATTTCTGATAAGCAAGGAAATACTCAAAACATTCGGTTGTTGCTAGACTCAGGATCCCAGGTTTCGTTTATAACCGAACAGACAGTTCAACACTTGGCCCTAAATCGCAAAAACGCTCGCATTCCTATCATGGGTGTTGGGTCTACGGCTGCAGGTGTTACTAATGGAATCATAACCATTAAACTTTTTTCTCGTTTTGCACCTGTTTCTATTGAAGTTGACTGCTACATAGTCTCCAAACTCACTTCCTTTGTACCTGCTTCTGAAGCTACCATTACGACCAATACCAATTTCTCCTCGTTTACGTTAGCAGATCCCAAATTCAATATACCAGGACATATTGACATACTCATCGGTGCTGACAAGGTATTTAGCATATTCAACGGTTCTGCGATAATTGGAAAGCAAGGAGTACCTGACCTCATACCAACAATTTTCGGTTGGGTGGTTTGTGGTAAAATGCCACGAACACATTTTCGAAGGGTGATAAGGTAGATTCTTTCTGTACTCAACTGGGACCTAATCAATCATTCGATCTCGAGCGCTTTTGGCGACTTGAAGAGATTCAACATGAACCTAGTTTGTCTGTAGAAGATCAACAAGCGGAAGACATCTACACCAAAACTCACTCTAGGCTACCTGACGGCAGGTACATAGTCGAACTTCCTTTCAAATCGAATGAAACAATCGATTTTGGAAACAGCAGGAAAATTGCCCTACAGCGTTTTCAATCCATTGAACGCAGACTCCAAACCAATCACAACTTGAAAGACGAATATACAAGGTTTATGGACGAGTATTTGCGATTAGGTCATATGGAAGAAGTTCCCTATAGTGAAATTGATCTCCCGACTAGTAAATGCTACTATCTCCCACACCATTCGGTCATTAAGAGTGACAGTTCTACAACAAAAGTTCGTGTTGTTTTCGATGGATCAGCTGAGACTGACAATAGACAATCTCTGAACAAGGCCCTCTTAGTAGGTCAAACGTATCAGCGTGACCTGTTTTCCATTTGTCTTCGTTTTCGGCGCCATCGGTATACCATTTCCGGCGACATAGAAAAAATGTTTCGCCAGATTCTGGTTTCGAGGAAACATAATGACTTCCAAAGGATCCTTTGGAGAAAATCAACTGACCAACCCTTGAAAACCTACCGCCTTTTAACAGTCACCTATGGTACTGCTTGTGCGACATTTCAAGCTGTACGCACTCTTTTGCTGTTAGCGCTTGATTCAAAGGACTCGTATCCCCGCGCGGCAGAAGTTTTGTTAAACGACTTCTACGTTGACGATGTAATGACCGGTGCAGACTCTGTTGAAGAGTTAACGTCACTTCGTCTGGAGCTGATTGCATTGCTAAAATCTGGTGGCTTCAATCTTCGGAAGTGGACTACAAACTGTTGGCCATTGCTACTCAGCTTACCCGAAGACCAGCGTGAACTGTCCCCAAAGGAGTTTGAAGACCACAACTCTGTGAAACTACTTGGACTGCAATGGTCACCAGCAAAGGACTCGTTTTCATATAAGGTAACCTTAAGCGGAAACTTACCATTGACAAAACGTAGGATATTATCAGAGTCTTCCAGGATATTCGATCCCCTTGGATTTCTTAGTCCAGTGATTGTAGGTGTCAAAATCATCTTTCAGGAACTTTGGCGCAGTAAATACAAATGGGACGATGAAATCTCTCTACAACACTCGAATCTCTGGCGATCCATTCGTGATGAGCTTCCTACATTAGAATCCCTGAGCATACCAAGGACCATGTGGACATCAACTCAACATTTGGAATTTCACGGGTTCTGTGACGCATCCCTTGATGCTTACGCGGCAGTCGTATACTGCAGAAGTGTCGACGGGTCTGGCAACGTAACTTGTTCAATCGTCGCTGGTAAAAGTAGGGTCGCCCCTATTAAGGTCGTTTCGCTCCCCCGCCTCGAACTTTGTGGAGCAGTCCTATTATCACGCTTGATAAAAACACTTAAAATTTCTTTGCAGGATAAAGAAATACAAGTATTCGCATGGACTGACTCAAAAATCGTGCTTCATTGGCTTTCGTCATTGCCAAAGAGGTGGTCAGTATTTGTTGCAAACAGAACATCTGAGATCTTGTCGGTTATACCAAGGAATTCCTGGAATCATGTAAGGTCGCAACAAAACCCTGCTGACTGCGCCTCCCGTGGCATTCTACCTACTCATTTAATTCAAAATGAACTATGGTGGTTCGGACCATCTTGGCTAAACCAAGAACGAAGTCAATGGCCCAATACGAACTATTCGGTTTCCGACATCCCAAGCGAACATTTCGAAGAGCGAAAAACCCGGTCGGCTCAAGTGCTAGTATCAAAAGTGGTAACTAATAACATTATTGAAGTTCTAATTAATGACTCTTCTCGCTTTATTCAGCTAATTCGCAGACTTGCTTTTATATATCGTTTTATACATAATTCGCGCGTGGCTTCTTCCCTAAGACAAGTGAACTGGTTAACTACCAGTGAGCTATCTACAGCAAAGACAAAACTAATTAAGTTTCACCAGTCTCAACATTTTCTTAATGAAATAAACGCGATTTTAAAAGGTGAAGTGCTCAAAAAAGGAAATAAATTGACACCACTAAACCCTTTTTTGGATACTGACGGAGTCCTTCGCGTCGGTGGTCGTATCGAAGAATCCAACGTTCGATATTCTACCAAACATCCCATCATACTCGCAAAAAACAATCGATTCACAAAACTTATTGCCGAACATATTCATTATCGGCATTTACACGCGGGTGCATCGCAAATGTTTGCTCTCCTACGACAGGAATATTTTATAATCGGTAGCCGCACTCTCCTTCGTAAGGTCGTACAAGAATGCGTATCCCGCTTTCGGTATCGAAAAACAAACTCGGAACAGCTCATGGGTAATTTACCTGCGGAACGTGTACAATTTTCGCGTCCATTCCGCAAGGTTGGAGTGGACTACGCCGGTCCTATAACTTTGAGATTGGCCAGGGGGCGGAACCCAAAGTTTGTGAAAGCATATATAGCGCTGTTCGTATGCTTCACAACAAAGGCCATTCATTTGGAACTAGTGGGCGATCTTTCTTCTTCCGCATTCCTCGCAGGTCTCGATCGTTTTGCATCGCGTCGGGGCAAACCTTCAGAGATATGGAGTGACAATGGAACGAATTTCCATGGTGCCAAGCGAAATCTCGACGAAATGTTCCAGCTTCTGCTGAGTCAGCAGCACAATGATATTGTAGCAGATCACCTCTCAAAGGACAGCATTGCATGGAAGTTTATTCCGCCTTCTGCCCCTCATTTCGGTGGTTTGTGGGAGGCCGGAGTAAAATCCACGAAATTTCATCTAAAGCGAGTTATCAACGACCATCGATTGACGTACGAGGAGATGTACACTTTGCTGACTCAGATTGAGGCGTTATTAAACTCACGGCCTATGTGGCCAACCTCCGACATGGACCCTATTGCCTTGACCCCGGCTCACTTTTTGATCGGTGAACCATATACAGCTGTTCCTCGTCCTGATATATATGTTGATAAAGTTTGTCCATTTATTAATTGGTCTCTTTTACAGAAACTTAAACAAGGGTTCTGGAAGCGGTGGCATGCTGAGTATTTAACATCACTCCAGCAACGGCCAAAATGGCAAAATCCAAAGACGGACCTGGCAGTTGGCGATGTGGTTCTGCTAAAGGATTCAAATCTCCCACCAGCAAAATGGATACTTGGACGCATTAAAATCATCCATACAGGCGCAGATAATCGTGTTAGAGTCGCCACCATAACCACCCAAACTGGAGAATACATACGACCAATCGTAAAACTGGCCCCACTTCCATCTTCTGAAAGCCCTAGTCTTCCAGGGGGGGCTGTATGTTAAGAATTCAACGCATTTTAAATGTTTTCTTACTTTTGTAAAGCGTCTCTGTTTAAGTTTTTTATTAGTTTCCATTATTGAACGTTAGTCATTTACCCTATTTATTGTCACTCAATTAACCAATTGTTCTGTTAAATATTTACTGTAATTCTCTCTTTTTTTGTTTTCTTTAATTGTTCCGTTTGAGTCAATTTTGTAACCGCGTTAGTTTACCACAAGACATTTTTTCCTTCTTCTTATTTGGATCCTCAAGCAGTAAAGACGTTGGTAACAAACAGATAACAGATATATTAAACACACTACATTATACACTTAACATTCAATACATTACATTAAACATTATATTCATACATTTAACATATTTCTTTAATTACACAATTAACAATTAATCTAAACCATCATACAACAACAAATCCCACACCCTAACTAAATATCGTTAACCAAAACACTATTGATTATTATCGATACCTACTGCTGCGGCTGGCACCCTATGTCATGTTTCCCCACCTAAGGCCACCCCACCTAATATTAATCCCAACTTCACTTTCAATACAAGCGTGAGAAAGAGCAACACCGATTAGCGAGCTTAATTAGCGTGGCTTTTGCTAAATTTAAGCGCGTAATTTATGCACAAGACAGAGACGATGATGAGGATTCGAGCATTCAGAAATGCAAAGAAAAAGGACAGACATATAGCAAAAGGAGGTTGGTACACATCTTAGGTTGTGAAAAGCATTGTAGAATACGGACTTGTATAATCCAATTTATCTCCGCGAAAAACGTGTTGTTTTTCCTGCGCGCCAGGTAATGCAATTAAAGCTTCAGCTCAAACCTCTGGCAGCAACTGGACTCGAGGTTTCGATCTAGAACCCAAGTATTGATTGATACTTTTCAAAATAGAGCTCGAGAGCTCCCTAAATAATAAAAGACCTTTATGTTGGATGTCTCAGGGCGAAGTCCATTTTATTTAAAGTACTGTTGCTGATATTCAAAGTCATCATAATACTAGCATTCTTTGTATACTTATGCCGTTCGTGCCATAAGGGTTATCGGCTACGAGTCGAATAAGTTCAGTTCATGTGTATCTTTTATTACCCTGGCGTAGAAGGCAAAATATGGATTTAATTGTTTTTGATCATTATGTATCCACTGCTTTAGGCAATGCATATCTGGGGAATCAAGTTTCAAGTATCGAAGCATGGGTTCACTGCGTTCACTGGGAGCCACTCTCCGGTATCCAAACACACACATCTCCGTATCTTGGCGCCTGCTACCAGGACACCAGAATACCAGAATAGGCATCAAGCATTTTCAATAGAAACAAAAAATGTCAAGCCCGCCCTCCAAATCAATTAAAATACTAGTGTGAGAAAGAACAATAGCAAGCTTGAAAATCATGCTCCTTCTTCCATAATCTTCCAATTATCAGTTGACAATTCCGTTTCTGATGTGGCGGTAAGTGTGAAGTGGCAACTTCGTCGATCGTATTAGCAGATGCATACGATGTTGTTTGATGCTGGGGTAGCAATGTGAACACTGGGGTATCAGTATCAGTACCCTCCGTTATATATCATTTCATGAGATGCGTACTCTATGTAGTTTTATACTCTTTGATTACATCTAACAATTGTTTGTTTTCTTTTGTAATGAAGTTAAATGCAATTGAAATCAATTTTGTAACGACATGCGATGAGAATGCTATGTTTTACAGCTTTCTAAGCTACATAATCACCCCTATTGTGGTATCCAATCGGAACAAAATTTTCTCCGATTTTCTCGATATCGGAGAATCCGTTCGGATTTGCATTTCAAGCAGATATTCCTACAAAATGCATTTCACATAATCTCAAGGCGGCTATATGCGTTAATTCAACAATTTTTTTACAGCTTCGCGTTGAATGTCTTCGGAAGTTCTCCGATGAAAAATTGTTGTGTAATTCTGACAAAAATGGAAACTACCCCAAAATTGTTAGTAAAATAAAAAATAAAATTATTTTGTGTGTTAGTACAACATCGTGGCGCAGAAAAAAAACACAAAAGCGCACTTTTCACATTTATAAAATTACACAGCTGATAGATTACCAAACGTACGCGAATGTATATGTATAATCACATCTGATTAATATACGAAACTCACGCAAAGAGTAATTCGAAATTAAAGATTAAAGGTTACCTCGGATATAATGCTCATCATCCATCGAATAAGGCTAGGGGTGGAGCCTCACTATATATAATAGTGTTTTTTTTTTTTTTTAATTCATTTTTATTTTATTTTTCTTAAAACTAACATACATGCTAGACAAAAATTCATAAAAAAACTAGCTTACTTATCAACTACTTAACTAACTTACTTGGCCTTTACGGGCGCCCTAAATTATACGATAACTTAATGCTAATGCCTTTCGGCCTACTATCTAATATACAAATATAAAAGTAACACAATTTTTATCAAGAAAACTTTGAAAAACTTGGTTCCTTGTCTTTTATTTTTATTTTATTTAAACTAACATGCTAATTAAAACTACTTATTGACTAACTTAAACTACTTAAAATTAATTAAAACTAACCTAAGAATAACTTAAAAACTAGAACAGCCACAGCCACCTAAACCTAAGCCTAAAACTATGTAAGTCGGCAATAAAATAACAACTTTAAGTCTTCTATCTCTAACACTCATTCAACCACCACGACAGGTTCTCCTGTTGTGACCTACTCTGATGGTCCCAATTGGACACGGACAAACTCCTGCTGAACCGAAGGCGCTCTCCTCCCCCCTGAGCGACAACGTCTCGGTCGTATAGGAGCCGCCTATCCGCAGTTCGTCGGAAGACGTGGTAGATTAGCGGAACCACCGATCTATCCTGTATCAGCCCTCGACTATCAATATAGGAAAGCTTCGGGCGGACTAAAGCCGCTTTAACGCGCCCTCCCCAAAGATGAGACCATTGTTCGAAGCCATCGCTCTTGCAGCGTGAAACCAAATGAGTTTCACCAGAAAATTGTCTGTTCTGTTTACGTTGGACCCGTTGTATAGGACCTGGTTGGAATAGTATTTTGTGTAGTCAGATACTGGCGTTCTGTGAAGTCCAAGGCAGCTCCTCGGACACTGCCTCTCAAACACCCGTATCTTTTCCATTTGAGATGGGGCAACGTTGAACCACACCGGGCACCCATATGCAATCATCGGCCTAATGAGGGCCATGTAGCAAATCACCTTAACCCTGCTGTCAAGACGACTGCTATAAAACAATCGTCTTGTCAGATATAAAAGCCTCGAATAGAATTCTGTCGAAATGGCGAAAAATATCGTGGTTGAGATGCAGTCAGGGCTGAGGATATGGGGGAGAAGCACTTCTGCAGACCTTTTAATATAGTCAACGTCAGCGAAAACTACAAACCACCGGCCTTAAGTGAAGTTAGGATAGCAAAATGTACACCCAAGGTCAACAACTCATAAGCCGAATCTGGTCGGATGAAATTACGCCTGAAGAGTGGAACCTCAGCATCGTTTGCCCGATCCACAAAAAAGGATCCTCAACATCGCCTACAAGATACTATCTGCCGTAATATGTGAACGCCTGAAACCGTTTACCAACAACCTGATCGGACCTTATCACTGTCGTTGTAGGCCAGGAAAGTCCACAATCGATCAAATCTTCACACTTCAGCAGATTCAGAAGTCCAAACAGCATTTATAGAGACGAACTATACAGAGCCATGCCAACAATCGATGCACTCCACAAACACAAATGTAGGTTGGTCTCCAGGCTTAAACGGCTGCGTAGACAATTTACTGACAGACAAGACCCGGAGATTCGGACATTGAAGTCGTTGATCAAAAACCTTAAACAGTTACTCTCGGAAAATTACAAAAAATCTGTCAGTTTGTACTGGGGCAAGAAAATTCAGGCTATAAAAACCAGTAGCCCGAATATGTTCCCGCAAATAAATAAAATATTCAGGCGAAAAGATCATAATGACATTCCATGTGTCCGAATTTCCCAAACGACAGAGAACAGACAGACGCTCACGGATGTTGGTATAAATCCGGAAAGTGTTGACTCGAACGACGGTTTTTTCACGATCGAAGATCCTCAAGAGAAGGCGAATTCGATAGGCGCTATCTTCGAGACCGTGTATACGGTGAACAGTCCTGTTCGCCCAAATCGCGATATTGAGGAGAGAGCCTTTCTGAATCACTTTTATCTACGTACCGAACTCCATGCTTGGCGATCTGAGAATAACGGTTTTACCGTATTCAATGACGAAAACCCTTCAAATGGCATAGTCGCCAATAGCATGATGCTGTTCGTTCAAAAAGATGAACTCCTGGACATCTTCGTATCACTGAAAAATAAAAAGTCGGCGGGAGAGGACGGTGTCCCAAACGTCGTATTGAGACACCTGCCAGCGGAAGCAGTCGCTATTTTCACCACGCTGTTTAACAATGCACTGAATAATGCACATTATCCGGTGCACTGGAAAACGGCGGTGGTACATCCTATCCCCAAAAAGGGCAAGGACAAAACAAACCCAGCTAATCTTCGGTCAATAAGCCTTCTGCCGAATGTAAGCAAGGTATTTGAGAAAATAGTCAATAGGGCTCTGCTTAAGTGGGTCGAGGAAAACAAAATTATTCCGGAAAATCAGTTTGGTTTTCGAGCGAGGCATGACACCATTCATGCCGCATCGAAACTAGTGTCCGACATTCAATGGAATAAGTCCAAAAAACAGTGCACAGGGGCCTGTCTGGTTGACTTTGAGAAGGCCTTCGACACCGTATGGTTAGAGGGGCTTTTCTACAAGCTGACCAGACTGGGCATGCGTAAACCCATGCTATATATGATTTATGAAATGCTTATGGGAAAGAAGTTCGTTGTCAAATGTGGCAATGTAACTTCGAGTAAAGTCTTTGAAATTAAAAACGGTTTACAACAGGGGGCGGTTAACTCCCCGATATTGTTTAACATTTATACAAGTGATCTTGTAGGTTCCCTCAGTCACGCTATAGCGTACGCAGATGATCTAGTGGCGTACAGATCAGGTCCGAAAATCGAGGTCATCAACACACTTTTGCAACGTGACTTCGATCACATTAAGGGATATTGCGATGATTGAAAATTGAGGATCAATTTCCAAAAAACCGAAACAATTCTATTCAGGACCCCAGTGCAGAGGGTTTCTTACGATACCAGAAAAAACTGGAAAAAATTGTGTATCCTGGGACAGCATAGACGGCCGTTGGCGGTGAGAAGTGAAGTCAAATACCTTGGTATCTGGCTTGACAAGTTTCTGTATTTTAATAAAAATGTGGATGCTTGTCTGGCCAGGGCTAGGGGGGCTTATGCTCTGACAAGAAGAGTGTTTCATAGCAGTCAACTTGATTCAAGGGTGAAAGTCATTTGCTACATGGCCCTCATAAGGCCGATCATCGCTTTCGGTTGTCCCGTGTGGTTCAATGTATCACCATCCTACATGGAAAGGATACGGCTGTTTGAGAGGCGTTGTCTCCGATCCTGCTTAGGATTGTACCGAACGCCGGACTCCGAGTACATAAAATATTATCGCAACGAGGTTCTATACAATGGGGCTCAGTTGAATAGAATTGACAATTTCCTAATGAAGGTGACTCGAAGGCACGCTGCAAGGGCGATGGCTAGCGACAACAGCCTGATCTTTGGGGCTTATTACCCCAATGAAATGTACATGGAGAGTGCGCTCATGTCCGGCTTTATTCCACCAGAGGCATTCATTTATATCGATTCGTTAGGGTTAATACAAGACAGGAACGGTATCCCGGTTTTATACCATCGCTACCGTAACGCGCGGGACAAGCGGCTAGTCCGCGATGGGTACGTCGACAATGCTCCGGAGCTCCTCCGCTTTAGCACGGCGGTATCGGATCGCGATAGGCCCGACGCTGAAAAGCAGCGCACCGAGTTTTGGTGGCTAAACGAGGAAAGTATTTCTGCAGTTCCTCAGGTCTTTGCGGACTTTTAGTCCACTCCTTAGTACTTAAGTAAATTAAATTTATATACAAGGTCTGGGGCTGGGCTTATGCACCATATTTTATTTAATATGGTTGCATAAATGCTTGCTGGACCCAATGACGCAATCGGGATGGCAAACCCTCGGGGCATATGCAACGAGTGCTTGCCACCCCGATTATAACTAAGTTAGGTTTAAGTAGTTATGTAGTCTTAAGTAGTGTTAGTTAGGTTTAACTAGTATTAAGTAGTTTAAGTTAGTTTTAGTCTAGATTAAGTTTTTATATAAAACAAAAAAAAAATGGTTACTGTTCAAAGTTTTAATTTTTTCTTTGAAAAATCAATTAAATGTCTTTATATTAACAATAAGAAACAAATGACAAATTTAGGCTGAAAAGCAAAAGAAAAATTTTAGTTATAAGCTTACAGAGCCCGCTATGGGCCGATAAGTTAGATTAAGTAGATATGTTATTGATAAGTTAGATTTAAGCATTTTTGTCTAGTATTAAGTTAATATTTTAAGTAAATAAAAAATGAATTAAAAAGTAAAGTAAAAAAGCCATTCCACCGAACTGAAACGGAATTTTCCAATACCCTTACACAACTGATTACCTGTACATCAAATCTGAACAAGTCATTCAATTACAGACTCCAGACGCTAAAAAAACATTTAACACACCAAAAAAAAGGCAGTATCATCGATCAGCTGTCATTTCAACATTCAGAGAGAAGTATCCACCACCTTCATCCCTTCTATTGAACACCAACGTATGTGTAGCCTATGTTACATACACGAATATCTCAATTGTTGAAGATTTTGGGTACCACTACTGCACTCAGTGGCGCATTGAATTGCGTGTGATTTGACGCCGTTAGAATATTTCCTGTGGGGCTACGTCAAGTCTATGGTCTATGGCAACAAGCCAGCGACGTGAAATTGCAGCAGTATCGGCTCTTATTGAAAAACCCGATACATTGAGGGTGTATTTATCAAGGTGAGAGGTTAGAGACAAGTCCAGGGTGTTATCAGCTGGACGGTTAATATCTGGTATGCGTGTCGGCTCATTTATCAGCTGGGTTAGGTTATTCACCTCAGCAGAGATCTCAACATACCTTCCTTCGGGTGTTGTCTGTCCAGAATGTTGAAGCCACGTAGAATTGCGTACATTGAAATCGCCCGCAATGACGATTTCAGCGTGAGGATGCCGGGATACAATTCTAGAGATGGAGCCTGACAGCGCATCAAATTTATTCAAAGTTGAAATACTGTCAAGGTGTGCGCTGATATAGATGAGACAACAGTGAATTAGATGCCTATGGACATGGAATTTCAGCCATTAAAAAAATTTCGGATTTTAATATTGGCCGTATTGAGTTTGAATTTGGTAGGCTACGTCACTTTACTACGTATATATATGGCGAGACCGCGGTGAAAAAAGAATAATAACACCAAATTATATATAGGCAGGGCTGATTCTGATAAGGCCCCACCTGGGTGTCACCTAGTGCATAAACAGCTGGTTTGTGTTTGCGACTCCAAGTGGGTTTATGTCGGTTTCTACATGTGCGCACCACTTAAGGCAAGGTCGTCCTCTACTGCGTCTGACGTCTGGCTGGAAATCAAAGATTCTGCGAGCCGGAGTATTGGTGTCCATTCGTTCTACATGTCCTTGCCATCGTAAACGTCCATTGCGGAGTTTTTTGACCAGGAGCATGTCGCTTTACAGCTCGTATAGTTCTTGGTTGAATCTTCGTCTCCATTGAACGTCAACGCAAACGGGGCCGAAGATTTATCCAAGAATTTTCCTCTCAATTCGACCAAGGATTTCTACATCCGATTTTGAGACGGTCCATGCTTCAGTGCCGTAGAGCAGGACTGGGATGATCAGGGTCTTATATAAGATCTCCTTTGTAGTGAGAGCTTTACTACTGAATAGCCTTCTTAGCCCGACGAAACAGCGGTTGGCAAGAGTAATTCTGCGTTTAATTTCTGATGAGATTTTGTTGACACAGTTAATAGCGGAGCCGAGATATACAAAGTCCCGTACTACCTCAAAGTTATATCTGTCAATGGTGACATTCTGTCCAATTCGTCGATGTTGTGTGTCCCTTCGTGTTGACAGCATATACTTCTTCTTGCCCTCATTTACTGCTAAACCGATTTTGCCGCTTCCTTGTCTATACTAGCAAGCGTGGCTATGACATCACGCTGGGTCCTACCAATGATGTCAATATCGTCGGCGTATGCTAGTAGTTGTACAGATTTTTGGAAAATTGTGCCTCTGGTGTTGGCTCGTGAGTTTTGCACAATCCTCTTAAGAATCAGATTGAAGAAGTCACATGCCAGCGCATCGCCTTGCCTAAATCCGTTTTTGGTATCGAATGTGTCTGTGAGGTCGTTTCCGACCCTGATGGATTAGCGAGAATTCTCCATCATCATTCCACACAAACAGACGAGTTTCGGCGGTAAACCAAAACTAGGCATGGCTCTGTATAGTTCGTCTCTATAAATGCTATCGTTTGCGGCTTTGAAATTGATGAACAGGTGGTGGGAATCAATTTGGACTTCTTGGGTTTTTTCCAGGATCTGCCGGAGTGTGAAGATTTGATCGGTTGTGGACTTTCCTGGCCTAAAACCCCACTGATAAGGGCCGATCAGGTTGTTGGTAAATGGTTTCAGGCGTTCACATATTACGGCATATTGGATCTTGTAGGCGACGTTGAGGAGACTAATGCCTCTGTAGTTGGCGCAGTTAAGAGGGTCTCATTTTTTGTGGATTGGGCGAACGATGCTGAGGTTTTATTCTTCAGGCATACTTTCTTCCGACCAGGTTCGGCTTATGAATTGGTGGATGTTGCATACCAATTCATCTCCGCCGGCTTTATAAAGCTCGGTGGGAGGCCGTCATTTCCGGCAGTCTTATTGAGCTTCAGTTTAGATATTGATATCCTCACTACACTCAAATCGGGTGGTTTTCAGTTTTCCCTGTCGTTACCAGTATTGAATGGTTCGTTCTGTCTGACAGCCGAATGTTGTTCGTCATCGCCGTTTAAAAATGCAGAAGTGGTTCTTCCATATCCTCAGCATCGACCGTATCTCCGCTACGATATTTCTTTGTTCTGAAGAAAATGAATAGTGAATAGACGTGTTTTTATTTCTCGTCCGGTTAAACATAAATAAACAAACATAATCTATAACATAATCATTGTATCAGTGCGTAAAATCGACGTATATATCGTGATCAGTTGTTTTTGAAGTGCTAAAACAAGACAACTAAGCATATTTTACAAAAACATTTATTTAAATTACACTTCTGAATTCTTGCGTTTTTCGCGATCTCGATTTAAATCACTCTTCGTGTCACTCAAAATGCAAACCGGTTCCATGTCTCTTGAATCTAACACCAATGCAATGAACACCCGTTCAAAGAGAGGACCAACTGCACTTTCATCATCTTCATCGATTTCAACACCAACACAAAAACAAAACAGCACTCCATCATCAAGATATACTCCTTCTGGTTCTACTCTATCCACCACTGATTTAGAAGAGAGGCTGAATAAACATACTTCAACGATAATGAATAAGATCTCAGCTGATATATCTAATCTGCTTGATAGTGTTATGCAGCAAATTGCGCAGATGGACCAAAAGTGGTCAACATATGTCCAACATGTTGACCAGTCCCTTAACGAGTTGAAAATGCGTGTGGAAAAAATAGAGTCCCTCCCAACCAAATCAAACACATATGATGTTAATTTCGCTGAACTGAGGAACAAATATGATGCTCTTGAAAAAAGAGACTTGGCCGCGGATGCTATTCTGTTCGGAGTACCCCAATTGCCCGAAGAGAACATAAAATCAATTTTCCATCATCTGTGTCACTCTGTTGATTGTAAGCCACCCGTGCTGAAAAGTATTTTTCGCACACATCAAAGAGATGGTACAAATGAACCCCCGTCATCCTAAAATTTGGGTCAGTGCAGGAAAGAACCAAATCTTCAAAGCCATAGCCGTATTTCGACAGAAAGAGAGGCGACAACTTCGACTTAATGACGTTGGTATGGACTCTCACCAATGCATATACCTGAAAGAGAGCCTCACACAAAGAAATCGCTCACTACTGCAATTAGCCACACGTTTGAAGCGACGCAAGCACCTTTTCTCTGTAAGTACGAGAAATGGCACTGCCTTCGTAAAAACACATGTAAATGGTCAACATATCAAAATAGATGACGAAAAACGTCTCAATGAGATTACCGCGAGACGTCACACAGCAGCAGATAACTACACCAGCGACAGCAATGACAACTATTAGCGTTGGCACTTTATGAACGTTTAAGATGTTATAAATGGCTCAAGTTGCCATCAAAATGAATAACATACAAAGGGGTCATTCCACTGTTGAACTTCGAACTTTAATTAATATTGTCTTCAAACAAAAATCCGGTATAAATATTTGTCATTTAAACGCACAAAGTCCTAAACATAAAATCGATAATTTGCGATTTATTTTTGAAAACAGTTTGGTTGATATTTTATGTATATCTGAAACTTGGTTGAAGCCGGAAATGTGTAGTGACCTGTTCAAGCTGAACAATTTTAATCTCGTTCGTGCTGACAGAGAAGGCAAATCAGGTGGAGGGGTTGCTATTTACATAAGGAATTGTTTCAAGTTTCGAATTATAGAAAAATCGACTGAAAATAGTTTTCTAGAATATGCATTTGTAGAAATAATGCACACTCTAGGCAAATTTCTAGTTGGATGTATGTATATGGCTCCTCAAGCAGCAAATCATACTTTAGTTAGGAATTTAATCGAAAAAATAGATCCGCTTTATACAGACATTGTGCTCTGTGGTGATTTCAATCCCAACATTCTAGGAAATAAAAATAAAGATTTTAAAGTTATGATAGACTCGTCCAATTTCGTACTCCCCAATTGTAACCAACCAACCCATTTTATGCAAAATAAAGCACCTTCTCTTCTCGACCTTTTTCTTGTATCACACCCTAATCTGATTTTGCATTACGACCAGCTTCTTGCACCTACCTTTTCCCATCACGATATAATTGCTTTGACACTAAATTTGTTACCGTCAGATACAGCTGAAAACGAGACAGTGACATTCAATGACTTTTCAAAGATTAATTTAGAAAATATGTTCAGTGAATGCGTCAACCTAAATTGGAAACCATTATACACTACTCAACTCAATTATTGTTTAATTATTGTTTATCTTTTTAATAAGTATGTTCCCCGCAAAACAAAAATGATACGCAAAAGAAATCTGCCATGGTTTACTCAAGAAGTCTGCGAACTTATCAGATCTAGAAATCTGTTATTTTGCAGATGGAGAAGGTATAAGTGTGCAAGCATATACGATGAGTTTAAACGCACCCGCAACATGGTAAATGCCTTAATTCAGAGAAACAAAAAGACATTTTATGAAAACAAATTCAAATATAGTGTTTCAAGCTCTCAATTTTGGAAAAATATTCGCCAAATAGGCATTAATAAGAAAAACCTGTTCCCCCAGATGATATAAGCCTTAATGAACTTTATGCACAATTCGTTCAACCAATTAACGCCACGTCTGTTATTAGTGTCCCTATTAGAAATATAGAAAGTATTTTTTCTTTGTCAGGTGTTGATGAAACATGTGTAGGTGTAGCAATTTTAAAAATAAAATCTAAAGCCATAGGCTAAGATAAAATTCACCCAGATTTTATGAAATTATTACTTCCTATCATTTTGCCCCAAACCACTCATATTAATACAATATTAACTACATCCAAGTACCCTGATGGCTGGAAGACTGCCAAAATTATTCCACTGCCAAAAGCCAATAGAAGAGATTTTCGTCCAATTGCTATCATTCCCTTCCTCAGCAAAGCCTTCGAGGCTGTTATTCGTCGACAAATTAAGATTTACCTGACTGAGAAAAAACTCATTACGAATTTTCAATCGGGCTTCCGTGCAAAACATAACTGCACCACAGCTTTGCTAAAGATAACCGAAGATATCCGCGAGGGTTTGGACAAAAACATGATGGGTTGTATTGTCTTTTTAGATTTCTCTAAAGCTTTTGATTGTGTGGATCACAGTATTTTGATGAATAAACTTAAGGTACAATTTGGTTTTGAGGATACTCTGTGCAAGTTACTGGCATCATATCTTTCCAATCGAAATCAGTAGGTAATACATAAAAATGAATGTTCCTCATTTCTCCCCCTTTACTCTGGTGTTCCACAAGGCTCTGTCCTAGGGCCGCTTTTATTCACATGTTTTAATAACGATATTGCAGGCAGTTGTACCATATGCAATCATCATACATATGCGGACGATGTTCAATTATATTTGATGTTTCCTGAGTCCCAAAAATATAGTTCCATAGAAAAAGTTAATCACGAGCTCGATAAAGTTTATTCTTGGTCCAAACTCAACAAACTTCAACTAAACCCAACCAAATCGAAAGCCATGATAATAAGCAGAACCAATCAAATTTCTGATATGCATCAACTATACCTCAACAACTCACCAATTGAGTGCAGTGGCAATATAAAAAATTTAGGAGTTCATATTACCCAAAACCTCACATGGAAATTCCATATAAATAAGGTAGTAGCAAAGGTCTATGGAGCGCTCCGTGGTCTTAGTCCAACTAGAAAATATCTTCCAACCGATGTAAAACTTAAACTAGTAAAGACCTTTATTCTGCCTATCGTTTTGTATGGATGCGAGATTTTTTCTAATTTGGATTCTGAATCAAAACAAAAGCTAAATGTAGCTTACAACAGTTGCGCTAGATATATTTTTGGTATAAACAGACACGATCATACATCCGGCTATGCCGAACCATTCTATATCTACATAAAATAATTACGACCAGAACGTCAGAATATTAATATGACAAAATTAGAATGGGGAGACTTCAAAGAGTGTTACAATTAATACCACCATCTCATAAATATTTGATAACATCACGACAATTTTTCGTACATGCTGCTAAGCTTTGGAATTCCTTGCCCCTCAATATTAGGCGAACATATAGTACAACACATTCGCTAAAAATATTTTTCAATACTTCGCAGATACGTTTTAGTGCATTGACGGACCTTTTCCTTTTTCTTTTCTCCCCCATACATTTTTCTTTCATTCTTTTTTTTTACTAATTATAGTTTGTAAATTTAATTGAATTATATAATAATATTTATCATGAATATTTATACAAAACAAAGCATGTACAATTTTATATGAGATTTATCTGTTTTTTGTATCATGAATTAACTGAATAATAAATCTAAATCTAAATCTAATCATCTCGACAGGATTCTGTTCGAGCCTTGTATCCTTGGCTTTGATGTTTTACACTCTCTATATCCTCGATCGCGCGCTTTTCTTGTTCCTTACTACCATTTTGATTTCAAAAGTTTGTAAAATGTTTAGATTCGTTTTACTGGTACAACCCGATAGTTGTATACCTATATCCTAATCGGGTTTAGCACTTGCTAGTATATTAGCAGCATGTTATGAAGGATCAGCTTCGAATATTTTCCTTGTGATCAGCACAATTCTCTATATTCAGGCCTATCGCGAAAAAATTTTTCCCAGGAAATTGCTCCCAATTAGCAATCTGATAAACATTGCTGACTATTGAAAAATTCCCGGCGAAATTTACTCGCGATATGCCTGACTATTTACTCCAATACGTTGCTTATGACTGGCATTATTGCTATGGGACGATAGTTCGTTATCTCTTTTTTGGCCCTCCCTTGTAGATTGGTCAAGCAAGTGTTTTTTTTTTAACTTTTTCGGTATTGTCGAGGTTTCAAGACTTACATTGAAGGGCTTGGTGTGTTTTTATTTGGTGGATGGGTGCTACTGTAAATCTGAAATATACAGAACTACTTGGCTCTGCGATCTCCCACACACGGCGAGGAGGAGCCTTTGCTCGGTGGCTCCGGATCGTGGATTTTGGATTTGCCAAAAATCCAGCCAAGTCTGCCGAGCCACACAGAGCCATCTAAGTTCACCCAACAAGGTGTGGTTCAGAGAAAGGCACTTTGACTCGTTGCCAGACTATTTGGCATGTTGGCGAGCCATTTGGATCGTTGGCATTTGTAGGCTCCGGTTCGTAGAGATGCTACCAGGATACCAGATTACCAGGCACAGCTGTTACTATCAAACATTTTCAATTGGAGGCAAAAGTGGCATGCTCCTCCTCCCAATGAAATTCCAATACTAGTGTGCGAATGAGCAATAGCAAGCTTAAATGTATGCTCCATCTCCACAAAAATGGCGTGGCTTCACCCCTTGCAACGGTAAATTTAAAAGCATCATATGCACAAGAGAGTGACGAAGACTATCAAGGGGATAGGTACACAGCCTTGACAGAACTAAAGTTTGTGTATAGCTATGGGTTTACGGAGTTTCAACTATTTCTGAGGGAGACGTGCGGTTTTTCCTGCGTGCCTGGTAATGGAGTTCCGAAATGAGTAATGTATTTGACCGCAGTTTGACCTTGTCCCAAGTCTTGGCAAAGGCAAAGCATATATATGTCTATATTTAGAGTCTATGTCAGTGTATATCAGCATTAGCGATATATACTACACATCGCCATTAACTGCCACGTATATTATTAAACAAAATGGTTTTTCCATTCGACGATGTCCAACAGTGAGAGAGTTAAAATATTTTAATAATTTAAGAATTTATGAAATCCAAGTGTGCGTCCACTGGAACCTAACTAACCTAACCTAACCTTGTATACAGCATTTATTTATCTCATCTTCGTAATTGGCTGTCGATAACGCACAGCTTCATTTAAATTGTTGTTTTAAGCGACGAAACCGGCCAATACAATGGATAGTAGGAAAATACTACAGTTTAGGGTGAAATTGAAACCCAGCCGATGGCCTCAGTCGCCAGTGCTGTTATGCGTCTGTATTTCGTTGCATTCATGTGCGAAATACTGTGATGTCAATGTCAATGAATTGAAACCAAAATTTAACAGATGATCACAAACTGTCAAAGAAAGTGTTTCAGCTCGTTCGTGTAGAGTGCAGAGACATTCCAATTTCGACTGAGTAACAAAATGGTCTCCAACTCCAAGGTTGTGGTGCTTTTTTCTTCGTGGTTCTCTTGTAGACTTTTCAAAAATCCATTACCAGGCGTGCAGGAAAAACTGCACGGGTCTCGCAGAAATAAATTTAATGCTCCAACTTTAATACACAACTACAGCTTTGCATAGCCTGTGTTCCTACCACCTTTTGTTATATACCTGTCCTTTTTCTTTGCATAACTTATAAACAAATGCTCGACATTGTCCCTCTCTTGTACATATGATATGATTATGGGGCAACGCCATCATTGTTTTGCGTAGGTGTGTAGTTATTTCGGAATTGTCAGCTGTTGGTAGGCAGATTGTGGCCAATTTGACTGGGGGAGGATGTCATTTTGCTTTCCATTGATCGTATTATGGTACCTAATGCTGTTCCGAAGTTCCAATTCTTCAATTTATTTCTGCGAGAGACGTGCAGTTTTTGCTGCGCGCCTAGTAATGGATTGTAGTTGGTGGATACTTCTCTCTGAATGTTGAAATGACAGCTGATCGATGGTACTGCCTTTCTTTTGGTGTGTTAAATGTGTTTTAGCAAAGGTGTGTGTCTGACGTCTGGAGTCTGTAATTGAATCTTGAATCCAACTGGGAGGATTTGATTGTGTTTTCGATGTGTATGTGATAAGTCGTAATGAAGATGCATGTTTGGAATTGGAGTGTTGTGATTCTTTGAACACTTATTTTGTGAGTTTCCACAACATTATCTCAACTCTTTTTGGTTAAAGACATTGCGCAGACGCCAGCGCTGGCCAACCAACACAGTTAGATAATCCATTACCAGGCGGACATGAAAAACTGCACGTCTCACGCAGAAATGCTTGAATGCTTCAACTCGGTGAATCACGTTGCCATATACTTGTATACCTGTCTTCATTTACTATACGTCTGTCCTTTGCCTTTGTATTTCCGAATGATCGAATGGTCAAACGGCTACGCCATCTTTGTTTTGCGTGTGCAGTGTATACTTTTTTCGGATTCGCCAACTTATGATATCTAAGATGTGGGAGAAGCTTACTATTAGCCCTTCTCACACTAGCATTGAAATCGAATTTGGTGGAGAAACCTGACATTTTGGTTTCGATCGGAAATATTTGATATCTACCTACTGCTCCGCCTGGTATTCTGTTACCAGCCAAGGTATTGCGCGCCAAAAACTAAGAAAAAAACCAAGATGGCGGCTTTCGGTGACTATTTCACATATGATCGGATACTTGATTCAATATGGGAATGCCTGACATTTTTGCATTCGATCGGAAATATTTTATATCTACCTACTGCTGCGCCTGGTATTCTGTTACCACCCAAGATATTGCGCGCCAACAACAAAGAAAAAATCTAATATGGCGGCTTTCGGTGACTATTTCACATATGATCGGATACTTGATTCAATATGGGATATGGGAATGCCTGACATTTTTGCTTTCGATCGGAAATATTTGATATCTACCTACTGCTGCGCATGGTATTCTGTTACCACCCAAGGTATTGCGCGCCAACCACAAAGAAAAAATCCAATATGGCGGCTTTCGGTGACTATTTCACATATGATCGGATACTTGATTCAATATGGGAATGCCTGACATTTTTGCTTTCGATCGGAAATATTTGATATCTACCTACTGCTGCGCCTGGTATTCTGTTACCACCCAAAGTATTGCGCTCCAACAAAAAAGAAAAAATCCAATATGGCGGCTTTCAGTGACTATTTCACATATGATCGGATACTTGATTCAATAAGGGAATGCCTGACATTTTTGCTTTCGATCGGAAATATTTGATATCTACCTACTGCTGCGCCTGGTATTCTGTTTGTAAAGTTGTAAATATCTACCAGATTAATACCTATTCAGCCCTAAGCTGTTTAAAGCGCAGCACGCTACTGTTTTTAAGGCGCAGCTCGCCGAAAGAGTATGGCCAGTTACGGCCGCAGTGAAAATAAGTTGAGAGTCGAGAGTAAGTTTCAAGACTGATTTTATTAATAAATTTGTTTGGTATTTATACACAATTTCTTTTGTTCTATCGAACATATCCATTGTACATATCCATTGTACATATCCATCGTACATCGATCGCTGACCTCTCGGTGTTCGATTGCCTCATATGCATATTTGGGGTTTAACGCCCGGACATTTAGAGAATTGTCCATCTTGCACAATCCAATATCCAAACACACTCACGGCAGCGGACTTCTAATGCTGAGCTCGCAACAAACATATGATACACTTTCTGGCGTGTGCTTATTGTGTACTCATATGTTTATTACCGGTCGGCTATAAAATACTTTATGCCCATGCATACGTGAGTGTCAAATATCGAGCACGGATGGCTGCATTGCTATGTGGATATTAAACGGTCGCTGGTGCGATCCCCTTCACACCACCCTTCTTGAGGGAAAAAAGGAGAAATCATACATGTTTTGATTTCTTCTTTTTCTGCGCCGTTTGTATTAAAGGATTTATAATTACCAATGTCTGTTTACATTATTATGCTATTGATTTTATCTTTATACAATTTTGATTTTATCTTTTTATAAATATATATGCATGTTTCTTTTTAATTATAATGCTTACTCTATGTTGTAAAACGCAAAAACAGATGAGAGCCATCTATTCTATTAATAATTTTTTTTTAATATAGATAATTATATAATATGAACTTAATGTATTTATTAGAGTTAAAGTTTGGTTTGTTTATTTAAATATATGAGTAATAGTAATATAGGTATATAGTGCTTATTAATTTTAAGAAATTTTAATTATTTATAACTTGTGTTTTCCTAAGACTAAAACTAATAGGTTTATTTAAATATACGTCTACAAAATAATAATTTTATTTATTACATTTTAGGTATTAATAGTATAGATTGAGTAAAATGTTAACAAATAAAGATATTTAATTTCATTATAAGTACAATTTATTTAATAAACAGAAATGAAAAGAAATGAATTGAATTAATTCATCATAATTAATGAAAATATTAAAAATAGAATTATTAATAATTAAATATATATATAATTTTACGCAAGTTTAACAAAATGTATTAGATATGTATTTTTTATCTATTTAGATTTACAACGATCATATGTTTGAATGTATAATATCTTATTTCAAATTACTGTTCAGAAGAATCACAGCAGCAACATATAAATATAAAATGGTTTTAATCTATTCTTGTGTACCTTCATTGTTTTGTTTTCGTATTTAATCTCACAATTTACTCCATTCTGAGATAATACTTCGTATGGTCCTATATATATTGGGTCTAATTTCTTCCTACATTCGTTTCTAAGCAAAACTAAACTTCCTACATTAAAATCCGAGATCTTTGCCTTAACATCACTATCGTACCTATTTTTTCTTATTATTTTCTTTGCAATTAAGGTATCTCGGACATCTTTATGAACAATCTGCAATTTATGTTTTAGGTCTATCACATAGTCTTCGTAGTTATAAACTGGATTTACAGTTTTGGTTAGGTTGGAAGGTAGTTCGCATTGTCTTCCGAACACTAGTTCAAAAGGTGTAAGCCCTGTTTCCGAATGTACTGAAGTATTGTAGCAGAAAACATAATATGGTAGCCATGTGCTCCAATCTGTATGTTTCTCAGATACATAACTCCTAAGATACGCTCCTAAAACTTTATGCGTATTCTCTAATGCTCCTATGCTTTCGTGATGGTAAGCTGTTGATTGCAACTTTTCTATCTTCAGCAATTTACACATATCTTTGAATACCTTATTCAAAAATTCGGTACCTTGATCTGATGCTATTCTACTAGGTACCCCATATTTAAGAACGAAACGTTCAACGAGTCCCTTAGCAACAGTGTTAGCTTCTTTATTTGGCAATGGTATTGCTTCCGTGAATTTTGTTAGTTCGTCTTGCAAAGTTAAAATGTACTTAGATCCATTTTCTAATTCATCGAGGGGTCCTACTAAGTCTAGAAAGATTTTTTCGAAACTCGATTCAGCTGTCGTTGTAATTGTTAGCATCTGTTTTTTTGGTTGAATATGTTTATTTCGTTGACACATTGGGCAGTGCTTTACGTATGTCATCACATCGTTTTGCATCCCTGTCCATATATATTTCTTTCTTATATTTCTTAACATGCGATTTATTCCAGCATGTCCACTTGTTGGTAACATATGATAATCATTCAATAATAGTTTTATTTTGCTAGGGTCTGTAATCTTCGTTACATTGTTCAAAAGGTGTACAATAATTTTATTTTCTTTAAATATTTCTTTTATTTTTTTCTTTAATATATTAATTTTCTCCTTATGACGGCCGTCTGAGAGCTTTAACAATTCTTCTTTTGTAATGTAAACTTTCTTGATGGATAAAGGTCCGCAAATTTTATGCACGTCCCTCGACAACATTTTGTCAAATGATGCCGATCGGGCGGTAGTGCTGTTCTTAGATTTATCTTCATCATTTAATAATGGTACGCAAGTTTTCTGCACGTCCCTCGACAACATTTTGTCAAATTATGTCGATCGAGCATTAATGCTTATCTTGGACCGATTTAAAATTAGACAACTACTGTCTGGTACGTAACCCAATATTTCATTTGGACTTACTACTCTAGTACCCTTTAATTTTGCAAATTCTTCATCATCTTTCATGAAGCTATTTATTATTTTTAGTTCAACTATTTTTAATCCTTTGTCTGGTGGTTTTAAAAGTTCCCTTATTATCTCTTCGTGGTTTTTACTTTCCTTAGTAGTGTTTTCCTCCTGTTGGTTTGAATCAGACTGTTTGGCTTGTGCTCTTGTTGTAACACAAACGTATAACCTTTTTAAATCATCTGAACTATATTGTATTCTGTTCAGAGCGTCTGCAGTGCAGTTATATTTTCCTGGTGAATACTCGACGTAAAAATTAAATTCTTCCAACAATAACCTGAATTTAGTTAATCGACTGGAAGGTTCTTTAAGTGAGAACAAATACACTAGAGGCCTGTGGTCAGTTAAAATTTTGAATCGTCTTCCGAACAGATATGGTCGGTAGTGCTTTATTGCCCACACTATCGCGAGTAATTCCTTTTCGATAGCGCTGTAATTTTTCTCGGCTTTGTTAAGAGTTTTACTTAAACGTAGGTAACTGGTTTATCATCGAAATTTGATAAAACGGCACCTAACACAAATCCTGACGCGTCTGTTCGTAATATGAATTCCTTTTCAAAATTTGGGAATTGTAGAATTGTTGGGCTTATTAAAAATTCTTTTAGCAATTCGAAGGCTGTTTCACAGTCTTTATTAAAATTGAATTCTACATTCTTCCTTAATAACCGATTAAGAGGAGTTGCTAGTGTAGCGAAATTTGGTATGAATTTCCTATAATAGTTGGCAAATGTCACGAATCTTCGTACTTCGTCTGCGTTTTGAGGATTAGGGTAATTTTTCATAACGCTTGATTTTGAGGGATCCGGTACGATTCCCTTGTCAGATATTATATGTCCTAAATATAGTACTTCTTTTCTGAGGAAAGTACATTTCTTAGGGTGTATTTTAACTATCAAATCATCAAGGTATACGAAACAACGTGAGTAAGTTAAACCGGACATAGCTACTAACATCATCCTAGAAAAAGTACTAGTTGATATTTTTAGACCCATTGGAAGGCGTTTGAGTTGGTAATGACCGTTTTCTGTCGAAAATGCAGTGCAAGGTCTACTATTCTTTTCTAATTCCATTTGGTAATATCCTTGACTTAAATCTATACATGAAAAATATGTTGCTCCGCCTACCATGTCAAATATATCAGTTATATTCGGTAGAGGGAACTTATCATCTTCAATAACATCGTTCACTTTCCTGTAGTCGATTACCAGTCTAAATTTTTGTACCCCTGTTACTGGATCTTTTTTCTTAGGTACAATAAGGATGGGTGAATTCCATGCGGAAATTGATGGTTCAATAATATCGTCCGCAAGCATCTCTTTTACTTCGGCTTGGACGTCTGTTTTCTGAGAATGGGGTAATCTGTATGGCTTAGTATATTTAGGGGTGACTCCTTCTTTTAGTGTTATATGGGCCTGACCTATATGTGTGTGTTAATTTGTCTTGGTCTAGATGGAAAATATCTTGAAATTTAGAGCATATAGTTTCGAGTTCAGATTTTTCTTCCTCGTTAAGTGTATCAAAATTTATTTCTTTTAGTAACTGTTTTGTTCGTGTATGGGAGAACTGTGGTGTTTGTTCGTGTTTTAATACATCATAGTCTGATAAAGGTGTTGACTTTGGCTCTATCCATTTTATTTTTACTTCGGATTCCCTAGTGTTTAAAATTTTTATTGGTATTTTTCCTTGCTTACTTTGAGATATAGAGCTTGCCATAAATACTCCTTCACACAATTCTTGTGAATGAAATACTCGGACATCTGTATGTTTGCTTTCTAACCAGTAAGTGGTTTCAGATCTAGGTGAAATATGAAGTGTACATAACTGTTCTGAGTTAAATATGGGTAAAGAAATTTGATTAATATCTGTAGCTAATTTTAGTGTGAAATGTTCTAAGTCAATTATTGCACCAAAGTCTTTTAGAAAATTTGCACCGATAATACCGTCTAATGGTACCGGGAATGAGTCTGGTACAACGTGAAAAGTGTAGGCTGTTTCATGTTGTCCTAACAGAAGTGTGTTGGTACATGTATCTATAGTTGTTAGTTCGCCAGAAATACCCATTATGGTTGTTCTATTGCCTGTATTTACTGAAATATGTTGATCTATAATTTGTTGTTTTATTGTACAAATTGATGCCCCAGTGTCTAATAAGAATTTGATATTTGTTTTGTTATTAACATTGAGTTGGACATATAGGCCGTTTGCTATGCCCCCTGCACATATTGCAATATGTGGCAGTAAGCTTAGTGATTGCCCCCCGATTGTCCGGCTTCCCCATCGGTGGGTAGATCGTTTCCCTTATTCATCATATACATAGATTCTCCCTGTCGGTATTCATTCTGAGTAGTACTGCTCCGATGTTGGTTTGATACACCATTGTTTCGCGAATAATTTCTGTTATTCCCTTGTGGTCTTTGATTTCTAACATGGTTTGCTTGTCGTGGACCGTTATTATAGTTATTATTCCCCCGTCTTTGTGGGTTATTATTATTATTCCTTGGGTGATAATTATTCGTGTTACCTTGGTAATTATTGAAACGAGGTGGTTGCTGGGTCGAATTCGGTTGATAGATATTGTTTGGTTGTCTTTGGAAATTACGATTGTTTTGATAGTTCTGTGAATTTTGACGGTTATAATTAGCTTGGTACGAATTGCTGGGATAATCATTCGAAGATCTTTGGGGAAATCGAGGGTTGTTGGCATATTGGATGGTTTCCGTGTCGGGTGCCGCACTTGGAGCTAATTCCAACAAATGTTTGATAGCATCTTGCATTTTTGTATGCCGCGCACTATCGAGAATTATTTTGAACCGGTCACTAACTCCTTTTTTTAGGAACGCTAGCCCTCGATGTTCATTGGCTACCTTTAATGTTTCCCTGGATCCTGCGCCTTGGATACCTATCTCCAATTCGGTCATTTTTGCAATTAAGTGCTCTACTTCTGACACGAATTCCCTCATCGGTCTGTTTCGTTGACGCGACCGATCTAATTTAGCCTGGATACTCTCTATAGTATCTCTATCCCCGCATTTAGCTAATAAGTTTGTTTTTAGTTCTGCAAAAGTTTCCGTTTTTACGGTCCCTAATTCCGTTAAGGATTTTTCCTTTATTTTGCATTTTAGCAAAAATGTTATGAGTGTAGTTTTTGAAGAGCCTTTGAGAGTGTCGTAGTAGAATTCTACGCTATTGAGGAAATCTCTTATACTCTCAGTCCGGTTGCTACCTGTGTCGCAAGTTAGCACGGGCAACTTTTGCGCCGTGTTAAATTCGAACTCACTCATTTCGAATTTGGGTTTAGAGTATATTTTTATTCTATCTAAATCGATATTGTTGTTTACTATTTCCTTTGATTCTGTTCTATATGATTTTGCCTCGGTTGTTAACCGTTCTAAAAATCCTAGTTCTATAGGGGACAAACTCTTTTGGTCCAAAGCTAAGTAGTGGATAATAAAATCGTCCCAAAGTGCTAATATTTCTTTTAATTTCTCGCTTGCCCCTTTGGGTTTTCGAGTACGGTTCGGAGATTTTTTTAAACTTTGGTAACAATTTTTTAATTTCCCTACAGCTTCTTCCAAGAGTTTAAAGTCCATTAATTCAGATAACTACGAAAATACAAAAAAATGTTTGGTCAAAAAAAATGGTAATGGAAACTTTGATTAAACGAAAACAAGAAAATGAAGAAAAAAAAAAAGTTTGTCCAATAATTCTTTCAAACAGACATTCTTCTGGAAGCAACGTTGTGCTGAATGATCTGCTTACGTACAGTCTTTTGAATTTTTTTTGTAATTTATCTTTTATAAATTTAAGACAGATTATAATGGCTATTATAATAATAATCATTGTTACGTCAATGCCAAAATGGGTGGATCCATCCATTTGGTTCTGTTGAGGACCGTTGTTATTAATAACGACCTCTTCAGCTTTGGATTGGGTCTTTCCCATATTTGAGAAAAAAAAAATGAAATTATTAAAAGAAATTTTTTTTTGAATTCTATAAAATTTGTTATATATATATTTTTTTTTTTTTTTAAGATTTTTAATTTAAAATAGATTTTTTTTTTTTTATAGATAAATAGTTTTTATTATTCTTTATTTTTTTTTGATTTATGGTCTGTGGTGTTGTACAGCTGGTGGTGTAGAACGCCTGGTCCTCGGCTCGCCGTTGTCTGGTCTTCTGGTTGTAATTGGGTAATTTTTAAAAGGAGAATTTTAAATCGGATATCATTAATTCTTCCATCTTTAAATTGTTTTTTCTCTTAATTTCTGTAACTGGTCGATTAGTTTCTTTTTCCGTTGTCTAACTTTCCTTCCCCCTCTGCTTCTTCTCTTCTTTGTGTCTTTCTGTTCCTTTTCAGCTCGCTGTTGCGTCAGGACTTCTTGTCTCTTTCTATATTACTCGATAGTTATAGCCTTTGGTCCGGCTGATTTTGGGGTTGGTATATATATTGGTGGTCTTTCTTCCGTCCTTGCTGGTCCTTGGGGAGCGTACTGATTGTCCAGTTCTTCATAAAGACGGTCCAGCCCTTCTTTGTCGTACTGCATTTGTAATATCTCGTTTGACAGTTCGATTTTGTGGTTGTGGTCGCTCACTCTTCGCCTATTTTAATCTAAACGAAGCTGGCAAGATCGCCGTGTAAAGTCGTAAATTTCTACCAGGTGAATACCTATTCAGCCCTAAGCTGTTTAAAGCGCAGCACGCTACTGATATTAAGGCGCAGCCTGCCGAAAGAGTATGGCCAGTTACGGCCGCAGTGAAAATAAGTTGAGAGTCGAGAGTATGTTCAAGACTGATTTTATTAATAAATTTGTTTGGTATTTATATAAAATTTCTTTTGTTCTATCGATCATATCCATCGTACATCTATCGCTGACCTCTCGTTGTTCGATTGCCTCATATGCATATTTGGGTTAATGCCCGGACATTCAGAGAATTGTCCATCTTGCACAATCCAATATCCAAACATACTCACTGCAGCGGACTTCTAATGCTGAGCTCGCAACAAACATATGATACACTTTCTGGCGTGTGCTTATTGTGTACTCATATGTTTATTACTTATTGTGTACTCATATGTTTATTAACGGTCGGCTTTATGCCCATGCATACGTGAGTGTCAAATATCGAGCACGAATGGATGCATTGCTATGTGGATATTAAACGGTCGCTGGTGCGATCCCCTTCACAAGAGTGATCTTTTTACTAAGTTTGTACAATTTAATGTTATAACGCAGCTTGCGACCAAATATTTATACAACCATCTCAAGTAAATTAAACTCTCTTAATGTGATATGTTGGTACGCCAGGAGCATTCGTTATAAATGTAGTGAATTTTTCAATTTTCTCTGTGTTAATGATGTAGTTGTATGTCTTGTGTGTGAAACGTGTCTCTCTTTCTCGCACAATAACTATTACTGCCATAGATTAGATCGAAATGATGATGATATAGGAGATGGAGTTGCCATCGTAGTCAAAAAAAAGTGTAGTACATAATTTAATACCAAATGACAATAATAAGTGGGGAAATTTGCCTATTTGACATCATCCCGTATGCTTGCTATATCCAAATGGCCCAACATATTTCCCAACTAACAAAAAGTCATCGCAATCAACATTGGATATGATAATAACTAACTCACCAGAAATCGTTAGCCAGCCTTTGGCAATAAACGCTTCTGAAGAGTAAAATAAAAGATCTGCAATATTTAGATTTTAAGAACGCTAATTTTAATAGCTATAGAGCCAAAACAAAACATCGCCTTAGAAATACACACTGTGATATAGATAGTATAAGTAGTTACATTCAAATTGATAAAAATATTGAATTTTTTACAAATTCCATAAATGAAAGTGTCAATGAGTCCGTTCCCAAAAAATCAAAAGCGACAAGAAAAACTGTTCTTCCAGATTACATTTTAAATTTTGTGAAGCAGCGCAATAAATCTAGAAGTCAGTGGAAAAAATATATACAGGTTTATGATTTCAATGAAATGAACATATACACAGAACAAATAACTTTCGAAATTTTAAAATTCAGGAACAATGCTTGGAACGAAAAACTTTGTGGTCTTGTTCTTTGCCGCAAGGACAACTAGCAAAAAACAAAAAGATTCTCAACAAAAGTGGATTTGGCTCCGGTGCCTAGTTAATTGCTTTGCCGACGGGATCTAAATCACTTGACAATCAATAGTACAAAATACCTCATTCTTTTTTTTAACTAAGAATAAAAGACGAGTATGCTTAATTGAGTTATACGATTTATTCTGATGAACCTATTCGTTGTTCGGTCAAACTGGGAATGACCCATCTACCAGATGTTTTCTTTAACATCATCTTTCTGGTCCAGCTGATTTTCAAGGTTTACTTCTCTAGGTCGTTGCCCCTTGGGAATTGACGGTTTATCAAACAGCTACGACAAAATCCATGCATAAAAAACCTTCTAATATCGAAGCGAAGTTCACCGCTTGGTTGTTCCCTTGCTATTCGCGTGCATCGTTCCGCACTCAGCGTACGCAACCACACCAACACAAGCGCACATACCGAGCGCGCCCAGCGTTGTGAATGTAGATCAGTGGGAGGGGCCAATTGCCAAAAACATAGCATTTTTTTGCATGGAGTTTTTTCCTGTGGGTGACACCTCCAGTACGGCTCGTTGTCTGCATGCAGTTTAGTTGCTGCGCGTCTGATCGCCCAGATTTGCCAGCGATGAGTTTTGCCGTCGGCTTAAATGTTTGAAAGAAAAATGCCGATCTCAGACTGAGGGCGAAATGCCGACGGCAACATGATGGACGATGCATCGTTTGTTTGTTGCAATGCAACATGTTCCAAATTCCTAACCGTTTTGGAAAATTGCAAAAGTTCATGTTCTTATATGAACACAATAAAAACAAATTTATTCCTCACTTAGAATAAAATAATTCTTTGCTCATCACTAGTGGCGAAAAGGCAGAACTCTTTGCATACTCATTTGAACAAAATTTTAATAATCCGTTGAATAAATAAATCAGCCCAAATGAAAGCGTAGTACATGAGTCTATAAATGTCATAAATCGTTCTAATGAACCTCTGCCCCCGGATGCCCTTATTTCAAACGAGGAAATCAAAAATATTGTTCAAAATATGCATAATAACAAAGCACCAGGAATAGATACTCATATATTTCAAAGAGCTCACGATCATAAGAGTAACTTTTATGTGCTTTATTGTAAACACTTGCATCAAGTTGCAATATTTTCAAAGCAAATGGATAACCGCAAAGATTATACCAATTCCCAAACTAGGAAAACCCCCAAAGAAAACCCAATAGTTATCGTCCAATTAGTCTTCTCAGTAACTTCTCAGTAACTTCTCAGTAAGCAAACTATTAGAAAAAGTTATAAAAATTAAACTTCTAGATTTTCTTGAGTCCTCCAATGCTTTGCCAGATCAACAATTTGGATTTAAGCAAGGTCATAGCACTATTCACCAAGTTTTAAGAATCTGCAAACATATAAAAGAACAATTGAACGCAAAACAGTCTACGGGTCTTGTCCTTTTGGACGTTGAAAAAGCTTTTGATAGTTTATGGCATGACGGTATGCTCCATAAACTGAAATTATTTTGTTGCCTTTTATATGTTAAAAAAATAATACAAAGTTTTCTCTGCAAAAGACAATTTCAAGTAAAGTTGAATAACATGCACTCAAATTTAAAAAAATATAGCATCGGGTGTTCCCCAAGCATCAGTGTTGGTTCCATCGCTGTACATAACATACGTTTCTGAATTTCTAGAAGTATGGAACTGTGAAATAGCAATGTTTGCGGATGATACTGCTATTTATAGATCAAACAATTTTGGTCATGAAATTGAGAGCGACTTACAGCATGCGTTAAACAAAATTTACGATGATTTCATTCGATGACAAACTCAATGCTGACAAAACTCAGGCCATGTTTTTTACCAGAAAAAGAAAAGCATGTGCCTTACCAGTTGGTCAGCTGAAGATAAATCAATGTGAGGCGCCCGGGCTAGTTCTGTCAAATATCTAGGTGTATATTTAGACAAGACATTAACTTTTCGTGACCATGTCACAAATACTCTAAACAAAATAAGCATAGCTACCAAAATGTTTTACCAGCTAATATGTAGAAAATCACCTCTGAGTAAATTTAATAAGATCATTGTGCTTATACAATTTTTCAGTTGTAAGATATACTTTTAATAACATATCTCTGAGCAAGCTGCGTAAAATACAAATTTTGTAAAGCCCTTATCTATGAAAATAAATATGTATATTATTATTTCCCCAATCTTCGCGTTTGACATTTTAATCTCCGGCCAAAAGATAAAAGTTATCCACTGAGTTCAGTCTTAGAGATTCGAAAAGTTTTCCGAGCCTGCATCGCCAACAAAGGCAACAACTTCATCGGCATCTGCGACGGAAGGTATGTGAACAAAGCTGGTACCAGCGACAACGAAAGAGGCTGCACCAACAACAACAGCAGCAGCAGAAAGTGAACGGTAACAACCCAAATGGGGAGGCGGAGGAAGCTAAATCCAGTGTCTAATCTCAACGCAAGGTGATGTATGGTAGCGAAAAAAAGCATCGCTGCCAACAGCAATGGAAGAAGAGGAGGAGTGCTACTCTGACCTCAAGGAATCCGAGTTTGAAGATTGGGAACCCCGCTACGTTGGTGAGGGAAACCCATACAAAGAACTAGCGGCCGTTGAGTAAGTTCAGCCGGCTTCGAACGATGACGAGACCAAGTTATGGCTCGTCATCGCAGAATTAACTGCTAAGCTTTAAAAAATACGAGAGGAAAGGGTAAAAGAAGCCCTCTAAAAAATAAAAGGCGAGAACAGAAGAGACAACAATTTGAGCTGAAAGCGCAGCAAATGCTCCAGAAGCAATATTTTGCTAATATGCAACAGAAGCAGCAACAACAACAACAACTGAAGCAGAGGAAGCGACAACAGCCACAGCAGCGATATAAGCAACAGCAGCAGCAGCATCAACAACAACGGCAGCAACAACAACAACAAAGGCAGCAGCAACCCCAGCAGCAACGACAACAGGAAAAGAGGGAAGATGTACCGTCGATTAACGTAAGTGACTTGCCTACAAGCGATAGTATTAAGTTAGGTAAGCAGATATTCATTAAGGACTTCGCGGTCAAACATATTTCGGCCAAACAGCATAAAATTAAATGCTACAATATGGAGGACTATAAAAAAAGTCCGCAAAGAACTAGAGGGGCTAAGGGCAGAATACTTTACGTATACGCCGAAAGCAGAAAAATTAAAAACGCTCATCCTTAAGGGAATCGCTCCCAGGGTTGATGCAGAAGAGCTCCTAAACGAGCTCAGAATTTTGAGAGCGACGATGTTAAGTTCGTCGGCGTAAGGCCGTTTACCGCGGTCAATGGTAGGGGCGGTAACCAAAGGTTACCGTTTTTCCTCGTACAAATAACCCCCAATAGAAAAATCGATAGTGTACGCAGAATTAATCGCGTATACTATCATGCTGTCCATTGGGAAAAATTAAAGAGGACAGATCGCATACTGCAATGTATGCGCTGCCAGAGGTTCGGGCACGCCGCTTCTAACTGCAACATGCTGATTAGATGCGTTAAGTACGACAAGGACCACATCATAAATGAGTGTCCTCTAGGTAGGGAAAGGGTTGAACACATGAGCAAGCTCACATGTATTCTTTGCGGGAATGTGGGGCACCCTGCTAATTACAAGGGATGTCCTGCATTCCAACAGAAGAGGAAGACTATGCTATCTCGGAAACAGGCTGTTAAAGAAGAAAAGCGATTTAAAATCCGCTATTTTACAAATAGGGTAGATCCCAACGTGCCCTTTGCCCAAATGGCAGCTGTGCCGGGTAAACCCTAGACATTAGACCCCAGACAGATTTTGATCTGAAAAAGTTCTTGCTGTCATTGAATAGCAATATCGAACAGTTCCAAAAACAATTGAACGACCAAGCAGCACGAATAGATTATATATACTCGATGTTTGTCAAGTCTAGCGCGCCATGAACATGATTGGATGAGGTAAACTTTAGAATCCTAGCTGTGAATGTCAGGGTCGAGAAAAGAACCGTCCTTTCAAATCTGTTGAAAAACCAACTCCCATGTAGTAATAAGAGACCGACTCCACTCCTCCCATGGTGATGGGGTCCCTTTCTTATTACGCAAAGACTTACGCCATAGCATCATATATAGCGGGGAAGTACGTAGGTTCCAGATGCTGGAAGCATGCATCGATTGCATTCCTCTCCATAGTCGGAGGAGAATGTATGTGGTGTCGCTTTATGCACCTGAAGCAACTCAACAAACTCAATTTATAGCAGAGCTCGAGACACATTTTCGTTGCCTTCAGCTTGAATCGGCTGAAAATTATTACTTTTTGGCCGGCGATCTTAACACTAAGCATGCGGTTTGGGGAAAAACAATCACGAACGCTAGAGGTCGACTGCTTCAGAATTGGCGGGAGCAAAATATGATTGAGTACAAACTTAGTTTGTACGCGACGGATATCCCGTCCTTCCCAAGAGGAAACTCTTTTCTGGACTTAGCGCTTATGGCCAATAGACTAGAATTAACAAATAACGAACACGCGCGGAACTGTGTGCGAGCATTCGATTACGATGGTGACCACCTCGGACTTGATGCCGTATTCAGTATCCCAAACGAGCAAACTCAACTGGAGGAGTTCGACCAAGTGCGTTCTTTCTACTACTGAAAGACGAACTGGCCGCGCTTCACCAGAATTGTAAAGCGAGAATTACGTTTGAGCGAAATTGATCCACCGACAAAGAGAAACCTTACAAACGACGAAATTGACAAAACTTTACTAAAATTGAATGAGGTCCTCACGAGGTCAATGGATCTAGCTATCCCTAAGATAACTAGTTCTGACGACCAGAAAGAGAAATATCGAGCGCCAACAATCGATGCACTCCACCGACACAAAAGCAGACTGGTCTCGAGGCTCAAACGGCTGCGTAGACAATTTACTAAAAGACAAGACCCGGAGTTTCGGACACTGAAGTCACTGATCAAAAATCTTTAAAAAATAATATCGGAGAACTACAGAAAATCTATAAATTTGTACTGGGGCAACAAAATTCAGGCTATAAAAACCAGTAGCCCGAATATGTTCCCCCAAATAAATAAAATATTCAGGCGAAAAGATCATAACGACATTCCATGTGTCCGAATATCCAAACCGACAGAAAACAGACAGACACTCACGGCTGTTGGTATGAGTCCGAAAAATGTTGACTCGAACGATGGTTATTTCACGATCGAAAATCCTCAAGAGAATGCGAATTCGATAGGAACTTTTTTCGAGACCGTGTATACGGTGAACCATCCTGTTCGCCCAAATCGCGATATTGAGGAAATAGCCCTTCTGAATCACTTTCATCTGCGCACTCAACTTCAAGCTTGGCGATCTGAAAATCACGGTTTTACCGTATTCAATGACGAAAACTCTTGAAATGGCATGGTCGCCAATAGCCTGATGCTGTTCGTGCAAAAAGATGAACTCCTGGACATCTTGGTATCACTGAAAAATAAAAAAGTCGGCAGGAGAGGGCGGTGTCCCAAACGTCGTATTGAGACACCTGCCAATAGAAGCGGTCGATATCTTCACCACTGCACTGGAAAACGGCGGTGGTACATCCTATCCCCAAAAAGGTCAAGGACAAAGCAAACCCCGCCAATCTTCGGCTAATAAGCCTTCTGCCGAATGTAAGCAACGTATTCGAGACGATAGTCAATAGAGCTCTGCTTTAGTGGGTCGAGGAAAACAAAATTATTCCGGATAATCAGTTTGGTTTTCGAGCGAGGCATGACACCATTCATGTCGCGTCGAAACTAGTGTCCGACATTCAATGGAATAAACCCAAAGGACAATTCATAGGGGCCTGTCTGGTTGACTTTGAGAAGGCCTTCGACACCGTATGGTTAGAGGGGCTTTTCTACAAGCTGACCAGAATGGGCATGCGGAAACCCATGCTATATATGATTTATGAAATGCTTATGGGAAAGAAGTTCGTTGTCAAATGTGGCAACGTAACATCGAGTAAAGTCTTTGAAATTAATAACGGTTTACAACAGGGGGCGGTGAACTCCCCGATATTGTTTAACATTTATACAAGTGATCTTCTAGTTTCTCTCAGACACGCTATAGCGTACGCAGATAATCTAGTGGCGTACAGATCAGGTCCGAAAATCGGAGTCATCAATATACTTTTGCAACGTGACTTTGATCATGTAGCAATACGTAGGGGTAAGGATGATTTAATTTACCAAATAGCAGGGGTTGGCACGCTTGCGAGGACCAGGCGATAAGCTCGACGGATGGGGGGGGGGTTCTTTCTGCTATTGCCGCTGTTACTACAAAATAAATTCGTGCCAATGTGTACTCACACAAGCCATTGCTATAGTGCGTACCAAAACAGTTGGCCAACGGTCGATTGCGCAGAGAGAGGACTTAAGAGAACAAAAATGACGCGAAAGAGATTTAATCACTAAGCGTTTTTGCCTGTAATTTACAATGCGTAACCCAACTTTACAGTGCTTAGAACTAAAATGCTGTTGAATATCTAAATAAACTTAATTTTTTATTATGAATTATTGAAGAATCAAGAACGTTCACCATTTTGTCTTTAACGAACCGTTTAATACCCCATCCTCTTTTTTGTGACAGAAAATCGTGCCTATTGTTATTGGGTATAAAATCGTTTACGTTTCCAAAAAATTCCCAAATTGTAATTTTTTTATTAAATTTACCTACCTCGCCCAAATTCGTGCGTACCAAAACAGTTGGCCATTCTACAGCGCAGGTCTCTTAAAATATGTTTTACAATCTCTTAAAATTGCAAAAACAAGCATAAAGAGACGAAAATGGGCGGAGCCATAATAAAAAACGACGTATACCCTGCCTTGTGTTCAAGATCGCTGTCGCGATCTCACTGAGGGTGGTTTCTTCATTTTCCTTCTTTTATACTGAAATTAGGAGCGGAGGAAAAATATATACCATTATATGTCAACTTTACTTGGAGGAAAATATATTGTTTCGTTTTTTGTCTTGTCGGTTCTTTGTAGGAGTATGATGTGATCACGGTCGGATAGATTAAGCAAAACATTGCACATGAATTGATTGTGTGACTGTGTCTGTATGAAGGTGTACGGTTTTAGATTTAAACCCTATTTGCTCATTATGCTTTCGTTGATCATTATTAATTGTGTCGTGAATAAAGTAAATTGCAGTGTCACACCAAATTTTTTTTGTTTATATCATTGAATTTGGGCGAGGTAGGTAAATTTAATAAAAAATTACAATTTGGGAATTTTTTGGAAACGTAAACGATTTTATACCCAATAACAATAGGCACGATTTTCTGTCACAAAAAAGAGGATGGGGTATTAAACGGTTCGTTAAAGACAAAATGGTGAACGTTCTTGATTCTTCAATAATTTTTTTTAAGAAATGCAGTTTTTAAAACTTATTGAACTACCCACCACTTTTAAATTTGTAACCTTGATTAAAAGTGTAAATTATAGCGAGATAAAATTGACGATGAATTGCAAATATAAAACAGATTTACAGCGAGCAGCAAAACAAAATACCAGTATACCAAATGGGTGGTTCGGTTTGGTATGAATTAAGAAGTAAAAACACACACGTTTTAGTACTAAGATAAAAATATTTATTGATTTTGCTACCTATATATGAAATAGTTAATATTAATGTATATTAAATTGAATTCGAAGAACTGTCAGTTTCATAATCGGTTGAAGAATCATCTCCTGGATTGATAATTATTGCATCTCCTCTGTCCTTATAATTTTTTCACAAGCTTTGCGCCAATCTTCAACTGTTATTTTTGAAAATTCTTCTTCAGCTAGTTTCTGAACATCCGATAATCTAAACGTTGTATTTCGGCTTCCGACTCTTCCCTTGACTGTTGCCCAGATCTTTTCAATAGGGTTGAGATCTGGATGATAGGGTGGCAATCGTAGTACTTCGTGTCCCGCGCCGTGAATCATATCGTCAATCTTATGCTTGGGGTGGTGATTAGTCCGATGTCGCTTTATAAGGTCATAAAGTTCGACTTTGAGCATTTTTGAAGAATGCGGTATATTGTTGACGGAAAGCCATTCTAACATCTCCGATTTAACGGAAGCAGAAGTGATTTGCTTGTGTTCCCATTTGTTGTGATATGATGCGTTGTCCATTACAATAACCGATGGTTCCTCTAGGTTATTTAAGACTTGATCCTTCATCCATTTGGAGAAATTTTCAAAATTCATCTCATCGTGATAATCTCCTGTTTTCGACCCAGATTTAAATAAAAGCAAGGCATTATTCACGAAGCCCTTCGCTCCACCTGCATGCGCCATTATCAGTCTTTGGCCTTTTGAAATTGGCGCCTTTAAACCTTGACTGGTGCCGTCAGTCCATGCCCTTGGCCTTGTGTGAGAGCTGTAAATATAGCTCTCGTCCAAATAAATAATCTCATATCCTTCTGACCTGTACTCCCGCACCTTCCTCAGATATTTCACTCGTAAAAGTTTGATTTCATTTCTTTCGCAAAGAAATTTACGGTTGTTCTCCGTTTTCCTATGAAAATCCATTTCTTTTTAAAATCCTATGTAGCGACATATTGCTTAGGTTCAGCTCCAAATCCAAATGTGGAAGTTGTATATAATTCGCCGAACAGCTGTGATATCAAATTCGTCCAATCCAGTTTTCCATTTTGTAAGTGGTACTCTTTTAGTTGGAGATTCAATAGCGCCTTTCTTCTCATATTCTTTAATTATCCTTCTTATTGTTCGGGCCGAAATTCTCGTAAACTCCTCTGTCTGTGAATTTGCGTATGTGATGGGATTATATATACATAAATTCCGAGCTTCTTCAATTTTTTTGTAATATATCCTTACAACGATCTTACGTACTAGACTTCCTATTGGTTTTCCTTTTCTTGAAAGATCCATGACAATTTATTTTATTTTAATAAACTTATGTCCTAGCAATGCTTTTGTTTTCGTGAAAGTGAATTCCAAATAGGAAATCCATAATATATATGCGTTATCTTAAAATAAAAAACTCTAAAAAAATCTAAAAAAAACTATAAAAAACCAGGCAACAAATTTATTCCTTGCCCCTACAGGTAACCAAATGCAAACACTAATCATGTCGTAAAACTTATAAACTTAAGTCAAACAGGTAAAATCAAACATCATAAAATTAATGCTAACCAAGCACACCACCCATACAGGTACCTATCGCTAAACCACGAAATGTTCAACCATAAAAAGGGTTGGGAACCCTTTCAAATACAATCAAGAAATGTATAAAAGTCGACCTCATAATAAAATATTAAGTTTATTTAGATATTCAACAGCATTTTAGTTCTAAGCACTGTAAAGTTGGGTAACGCATTGTAAATTACAGGCAAAAACGCTTAGTGATTAAATCTCTTTCGCGTCATTTTTGTTCTCTTAAATCCTCTCTCTGCGCAATCGACCGTTGGCCAACTGTTTTGGTACGGACTATAGCATGCGTCATCGGCATTGCCCGCCCGCAACAGCTGATGATCCAGTCAACTGCTCCTTGGCTACCATGCGCCGGAATAATTATTTTGGGGTAGCCCCTTAAATGTTATGCTACGCCGTCCGTTAATTCAACATTACCAGACACATGTCCGCATCGACAACTAACTTAATTCACCAAAACATGATTAAACTCTTAACCAAAGAGAATATCAACACTGACGAAGAGAGTTTCATTATAAGATAACTTCATTTATTAATGTCATTCAAATAGAATGATTAGTATAATAATAATTGGAAAGAACATTGTGATTAACGAACTTAAACGTAATTGAGGATATCATGCGAACTTAAATACTAAAACTATTTATTTCAATTGAAAGAAATCTAACTTATGATATTCAAATGTTTCAGCGATATTCACAAATCGTGTGAACATAAATTGTTTTACATAAAACAAAAAAATGTGTTCCAGCAATGTAAATAAGATTGATTAGGTAGGTATTAATATAACTTACTTTTAGGTAACTTAGGGCAGGTATTTCAATTAGGTTCTTTTGTATGTAAGATATTTTAAATATATAGGTATTTCAATTTAGAGGTTATTATTTGGGTATGTAGGTTAAATGCAGTTGTTTCAATTTAGGTATTTTAATCGAGGTATGTTAATTTTAGATGTTCAAATTAGGCATGTAAATTAAATGTGGTTGTTTTAATATAGGTAATTTAAAAAGCAGGTATTTAAAAGTAGTTATTTCAATTTAGGTATTTTAAAATAATGGTTAATTCAAATTTTGACTGTAGGTATTTTATATGTAGTTGAGTTAATTTAATAGTTTTAAAATGTGGTTGCCAAAAGAATATACTATATATTTAGTGCTCTTGCCGTAAAAGACTTTTTTGTTGGTTTTATACAAAGTTTTTATTTTATTTTCTTTTAGACAGTCACATTTGTGTTACAGATCAAAGCAGTTCTTGACTGCATTAAAAGCAAAGTCGTACTAAGTATTTTTTGTTGAACATCTGCCGTCGACTGCCGAAGATTATTCTCGTTCATTATTTCGCGTTGTTTCGTATTCCTTGTTGGACCGTTCGTTAAGTTGAATCGCCTGTTTTCCTTTTCTAACGAGTGGATGTATGTAGATGGTGGTTGATATGTGACGTCAGTTTTTTTTCGACTGTGTCTGCTACATATATATAACATACTTTGAACTCGTTGCTATTTTATGTACTTTGTGGATTATGTATTGTTTTGTTGAATTGGTGTTTGACTCCGTTTTGTGCGCACAAATCGTATGTCCTATTGCTGATTTTGATGTTTTGTTATGTTTGAATGGTTGTTGGTTTATGTGTGTGGCTGTGTGAATAAATATCATTAATGTATATGTATAAACAGTATGTTCGATTGGCATTACCTTTCCATTCTCTTACAAACTAACTTATATCTAATTACTCTAATTATGTACTAACTTATATCTATTTACAATAATTGAGAACAAACGAAGACAAAATTGTTTAAAATGCAGATGGCTTTTTCAAAAAAAAAATATTAAATTAATATACAAAAATATAAGTATCAGCATTTGGTAAAGCTGATATGCATGTCAAATCCGGGTAGAGAAGTAAGTCAGGAAAATTTCAAGCACGAAGCTTGGCGTGGCATACACACACGTGTGTAGCGGCAGGGTTATCTTGATTTTTCGCTTTATTCCTTGCAGATCCCGTTCGATTAAATTATTCTTCTTACAGTGATCTTCAACACTATGTTCGATTTATTTTGCGGTTTTTTGGTGGGGTATTTCTTTTTTTGCTGTATAGTGGAAAGTGATAACGGCAGGGTATTTTCACTTTCTGTTTTTTTTTGAGCGCTTAACAATGGTGATTCCCACTATACAGATGAATTAGATGATCTGTGCAGTGTGTTCGCTGCGAATAGGGTATTTTATTAAAGCACTATTTAATCACATTTGTATAGAACTTACGTGGAAGTGTCGATTTAATACACGTATTGAAATTTAATATAGAATCGCAATTCAAATGCTAATGATGACCTTGATGACGCAGATCTTAATTGGGTACAAAGATTTTTGACCATTTGTCTTTCACTTACGGAAATATCACTTTAAAAATGTTACCTCGATTTGGTGAAATACAAATCACTTGGTGATTTTAAATTGACTTTTTTTTTTTTCTTAGAACTTTTTTTTATCAACGCGAAGGTTTAAGCGATCACTTTTACTGCCAAAACAGAAAGAAAGAACGCATTCTCTTGCACATGTATATATATACATTCGTCGATCGCAAACATGTTGACATGATCGTTTCCTTCGTTGAGTGCGTGGTTATAGTTCAGTGGCATGTTTGGCTGCTGGTAGCCATAGTTGTATAAATAAAATTTGATCGCCGTTTTATTTAAAAAAAAAAAAAAAATTAAAACCAAAAAAAAATTTGATTCTTTAGATAAGGTGATACGCTACAATCACATTAAGGGATATTGCGATGATTGGAAATTCCAAAAAACCGAAACGATTCTGTTCAGGACCGCATTGTATAGGGCTTCTAGGGATACCAGAAAAAACTGGAAATTTTTTTTTTATCATTGGACAGCATGGACAGCCGTTGGCGTTGAGAAGTGAAGTCAAATACCATGGCATCTGGCTTGACAAGTTTCTGTATTCTAAGAAAAATGTAGATGCTTGTCTAGCTAGGGCTAGGGGGGCTTATTCTCTGACTAGGAGATTGTTACAAGGCAGTCAACTTGACTCATGGGTGAAAGTCATTTGCTAGATGGTACTCATAAAGCCAATCATCGCTTAAGGTTATCCCGTGTGGTTCAATGTGGCACCAGCCTACATGAAAAAGATGCGGCTGTTTGAGAGGCGGTGTCTCCGATCCTGCTTAGGATTATACCGAACGCCGGACTCCGAGTACATAAAATATTATCGCAACGAGGTTCTATACAATGGGGCTCAGTTGAATAGAATTGACGATTTCCTGATTAAGGTGACGCGAAGGCATGCTGCAAGGGCGATGGCTAGCTACAACAGCCTGATCGTTGGGGCTTATTACCTCAATGACTTATACATGGAGAGCACGCTCATGGCGGGCTTTATTCCACCAGAGGCATTTATTTACCTCGATTCGTTAGGGTTAACACAAGACAGGAACGGTATCCCGGCTTTATACCAGGAGGATGATTCTGTATTTCCTCAGGACCTTGTGGACTCTTAGTCCAACTCCATATTTCAGATTTTAAAATTAGGAACAATGTCTGGGGCTGGGCTTCTGCGACATGTTGGCGTACAATATGGTTGAATGCAAGCTGCCGTGGGACCGAAAGACGCAATCAGGTTCTTTTTATTTAAACAAAAAACAACCAGAATTATTTTTTTTACTTCACTTTTTTTTCATTTATTCAAGTTTTTATTTTATTAGTTCACAACTTCATTTTATAGATCATTTTATTTTTAACTTCACAATTCGTTTTCAAATTTCAACTACACAATCAACAGACTTCGCTCACATTCCTCCTCGATCCAAAACCAAAAATAATCTATCATCAACATCGCCAGCACCAACGCTCAACAGCCCAACAACCGAAAAATAACCAACCATCGTAAACAACATTATGCTGGTTGCATACTGTTATACAGCTGCGTTCATTTTTGTACACATGTTTACTTCTTTTGCACAAAAGTTCAGTTACTCGCCCTTGATCTTCGTCAGGCAGCAGCAAGTTGGGCTAAAATTTGGTAAACATATTTACCACATTTGCTAAGTTCTGTTATACAGCTGCACTTGCGGATTTGTAGGTGCAGGCTGTGTACAAAATCGGTAAACATGTTTACTTAATATCCAATAACTTAGCTATCCCGCGGCTTGCTCATGTTCCATAAAGTTCATATGTTGGATGTAGGGAACATGTAACTCCTCCAACCGTATTATGGAGAGAACGTGTTGATAAGACGTGAATGTCCATACGTCATTTGTAGTAATGTTGATCAGATTTGTCTAGTATTTATGTTAGGCTACTGTGGCGTATGCGTGACTATTTATTTTTGTAAACTAATTTTATGTATGTTCTTATATTTGTTTGAATGATTTATCCTTTTTGTATATAATTATTAATAAATGTATGTGCTTAACTTATTTGTGTAAATATTTAGTACATAATCAGGTTTAAATAAATTAATTTATAGGTATAATTCAAATAAAGCGAATGTACACAGAAGTGTGTTAACAAAATTAAGTTTATGTTCTAACAATTAGAAAGGCTTAATGTATAATAATATGAGGCTTCTCTACATAGCTATTTTTAATACCAACGTAATTATTATTACAAGTTTTTATTATATTTTTATAAACCATAGATACAAGTTTTTTTTTCAACAATTAGACAAGTATTAATTTATTCTGTTTTTTTATTCTGTTGGTGTAATCTCTTCCTGTGAAATTTGGGTGGCCGCGGTGTAGTGGTAATGTGTTGGTCTGTTGAGTGGAAGGTTGCACGTTCAATCCCAACCGAAATCCATTTCACTTTTATTTAAAAGAAATAAAAAGGTCGGTGTAATACCTAAAAGTATGCACACCATCTTGAATTTCTTCAAATTTAACGAACACAAGAAAAAGTGACTCCCCGAAGCCAGTTCGGACACCATCCATGGAGTTTAAGTCTCCACTACATCCAAAATCTTTCCTATCCTCTTTTTCTTCCCCTTCTCTAACGCTCGTACTATGGTAACATATAAAGGGTATTCATAACCCCTTGAGTACGTGTAAATTATAAAAAAAAAATCAAATTTTATATTTCCGATTCTCGTATTTATAATTTCTTTTTACAACTTATCTATCACGTTTAAATCCATCTTTGTCTTCAAAATAAGTTTTGTCTTATCGTTTAACATCTTTTATAACATATCGCGGCAGGTTTTTAATGTTGTGAAATCCTAAGTTCTTTACTAATTCGCGATCTCTAAACTGAGGTGTATCTACTCGTGTATTGTTAATTTTGTTAATATTCTTTTCTTTAGTTGAATGAACTCTTTGTTTCAGTTTTCCCATTGTGATTCGTTTAAAGTGGAATGAAGAAGATCGTTTGGTTTGTATTTTCTTGTCGTATGAAAAGTGTCATTGTATGATTCGACTGCTCTAAATACCAGCAACTTATCATCAATGTCCTTATTTCCTTTATTAAGCTTTAATAATCTAATATGTTCGTTTAGTGTTAAATGCAATCTTTCAATTACGGAGTTACCTCTATGAGTATTTGGGGATTTGAAATGATACAGTACGTTTTCTTTTCTGAGAAAATCCTTAATATATGCTGTATTGAATTCATTGTCAGAAACTATTTTAAACGGTTTACCTAAGATTGCAAGTCTTTCTTTTAAAATGTTAACTATTGCACATATTGCAAAATATGCAGTTATTTATATATTTATGTATTTCCAGTCTAAGATTTGGATAGTAGTATCCATTTTTTATTTCAAAGTAGGTTTCTTCAATTCCCCTATGATTTTTATTCAGATGAGTTTTTTTTCTAATGCTTTTTCTTTGCAGGTAATATCTTCTAATATTTTGGTGCATCTAAGGATATTCATTTCCGTTGAATTGGAAAAATACTTTTCTATTGTTTTCTGGAACACTATAAATGTGCAAATGTGTCCCTGCAATAAACTCCAACTGTTCCCTTTATTGGACAAATTTCTTGAAGAGCTCTTAAAATAAACTTCTCATTATAATTTATCACTGAAATAATTGTCCTCCTTTTCTTTTTGTATAAAATTTTGTTACTCTTTTTGTTTGAAGTTTTTTTTTTTAAACCATCTGATTTTTATAAATATTTAATGGATTATCTGTTATGAAAATATGGTCGTTTTGATTTTCAATACAGCTGTGTATTGTAACCACATCGGATCTAATTTCATCATTTTCAAAACAATTTTTTTCTAATCGGCTAAAGAAATCAGCTACATTATTTTCTTTCCCCTTGATATATTCAATGTCAAAGTCTTTTTCGTTCAGCTTAATTTTCCAGCGTTGTAGCTTGGAATTTGGTTCTTTTAAGCAGTTTAACCAGACTAATGGTCGGTGATTAGTCTGTACTACGAATTTACGCCCGAATAAGTATGGTCTAAAATGCTTAGTCGCCCACGCTATGGATAGAAGTTCCCTTTCAACCGTGCTGTAATGCATTTCATGGCGATTTAAAGTCCTTGAAGCAAATGCAATGGGATATTGGTTGGTGGAAGAGAACTGCTCCCAAAGCTAAATTGCTAGCATCGGTTGTGAGCGTAAAAAGGTTGTCAAAATTTGGATATGCCAAGACTGGACAGGTACATAAAAGTTCTTAAAGCTTGTTAAAAGACTCTATATACTGTATGTTTTGAACGTTTATTTTATTATCTTTTTTATGGCATTTTGTCATTGGGAGGACTACTTTTGAGTAGTCCTTAATGAATTTCCTATAAAATCCTGTGACACCTAAAAACGATTTAATTGGTTTATGGTCTGGGGTACTTTTATCTGTTAAATCAACTTGATCTTATTAGGATTGGGCTTTATACATTCCTCAGAAATTATATGTCCCTTACTACAATAATTCGTGTATAAGAATCGAAAAAATTCAAAAAAAAGTTTCAAGGTTTATGTATCATAAACTCCACTGGGGTAATGTTAGACCACCTTACGAAACTAGATGTCTCTTATTTGGTATGCAGACTTTGGAAATTCGACGTACATATTTTGCGATAATCACTATATAATTCCGTTTCAAGCATTTCGATTTTTGCTAAAGGTCTGTTGAACTCCTTAAAAAGTGGAATCGTTATTTTTGTGTTAATACAAGACTTCGAACTGATAGACTTAAGTATCAGTGGATTTTCAAGTTCCGTTTTGTAGGAACTATGAAATATACCTTTTTGTATAACCGATGTAGTTGCTCCGGAATCTATAAGCAATTTTAATGGACTTGAATTAGTTCTCACTATTATGCATGGAAGAGTTCTGAGGTAGTTGATTGAAAATTTTGAAATCGTGAATCATTGAAATGTTCAGGTTGGATATTTTCTTGAAACTGGCCTCCATGAATGTTTTCTGTCTGTATGTGGTCTACTTCCATATTTTGATTTCTATTTCTAAAAGATCCAGAGCCTCGAATATTTTGCCTGATCCCTGAATTGTTAGTTCTATGATTTATATGGATTGAGTTACATGGATAATAATAACCTGAGCCATTTGTGTTTATATTTTGGAAATTATGTGCCGTATTCTGTTGAAAATATTCTGGCCGATAATTTTGAAAATTTCTTGCGTTTTTTGGATAAGCTTGTCTGTTAATATTTACTGAATTTGTCTGTTGTACATTTCTATTAATGGATCCAATATTTTGTGGATTAGAATACCTATATCCGAAATTGCTATTGTTGGGAAAGTTTAGATTGTTCGGAGTTCTTATATCTGTATTGTAATAGTTATTAAATTGTTTAAAAAAATTATCAGTGTAAACGAGAATAGCTTTCGCTTCTGCTAAGGTTGATGGATTCCTAGCATTGAGAATTAGTTTTGGCTCATTAGGTTGCTTACTAATAAATAGCTTTAGAACTATTTCTTCATTTTGTGCGCTATTGAACCACGCAGGGATATCTGAACTCAAAGAAGATCTTATATTCAATTTCGTCAAAAGATTTAAATTTGTTTCAAAGAAGTTTTCAACCGATTTTTCAAATTTCAGAACTTTTATTTCATTAACAATATTTTCGATACATTCATTTATACCACAATTTGATTTTAACAAATTTTTTATTAAAGGCCAATGAGTTTGATTATTATTATTAATTAAAATTAAATTGGCTTTACCTTTAATTTTCTGTCGTATTCTTAAATCTAAAAAGCCTCTTGAATATTCATCTAAATTTTGTATAAATGTATAAACATAGTCAACTTGCTTAATAAATAAATCTAATTCTTCTGCTAATCCCGTGAAATCCGCAGTTTCCCTTATATGTTCCAGTAAATTCATATTTGCCATACCTCTGTTTTATTTTATTTTGCTTCTTAAAGATGTTTTCTGCTAGGCTGCTGATTTCAATGATGCTCTTATTTTCTTCAAATATAACGAGTTCTTGTTTTTCAGTCTCACTTTTTGTCTTTTATTTAAATTTGTTAATATTTAATCTATCTTTTAACTATTTACTGTCTGTTGAAGAACGCATATGTAAATTTATAATAATTGCTTGTTATGCCATATATTTTTTTGCCAAACATTACATGTTCGATTATGTTTCCTATTTAGTTTAGATTATAGCTATAAATATTAATCATCTCTTTTCTTGCACACACGCATTCGTTTAAATCGCAAACGCCCTTTGGATCACTCCAGCATTAGACCTACGGGAGAGGACCGCTATTAGCAGCTCTATGCGTATTCCCTGAGAGCAATCGCAATCGAACAATCCCGTTCGCCCTTTTTTGGCCTTGAGTCTGGAATAGAAAATTAACGACTTCGTGTATTTTAAATTTGGTGTATGCACTCTCTCTATTAGCAACCACCGAACGCGAAGCATCGAAGCGATTAGTATGCCAATAAAATGAGAAATGTAACGGCCATTCTTATTATCATTATTATTATTAATTATTACTATCATTATTATAACCATCACTATTATTATAAAATAATATAATGTTCCTTATATTATCATTAATTCATGAAGAAAGCACATATTTGATCTGTATCACATTTGTAATTAAAGAAAGCACATATTTTTGTAAATTAAAAAGTGCTACGCACACACATAGCTGTAAGCTCATGCATACACAGAATTCAACAAATAAAAATGAATGTACCGTAGCAATTCTGGGTATAAAAGGGCAGCAAGAATTCAATTTATGTGCAGTCAGTTAGCATTCGCTCAGAAGACAAGTAGAACAAAAAATTGGTCGCTTGGCTCTGAACTGAATATATAAAGTATTTCCTGCATTTGAGATTTCAATAAAGTTTTCCATATCAATTTGAATATTTTCCAACCCTTTTTTTTTATAAAACGACGACAAGGTCCCAAGGGATTTTGACCATCGCTTCATTGGTGCCCAACATTGTGGGTACTGGAATCACGACTGGACATACGAGTCGGAACATACAGTAGAGCCCAAAACATTGGGAAACATCTGAAATTGTCTGGAAAAATTTTTTGTTGGTAAAATTTAGGAAGACGGGTTGAACAGAAGTTTCTGGTCGCTTGGCTCCTAAATTTTGTCGCCAAAAAATAATAATAAAGCAAGGGAAGACGGGTAACAGATATTTCTGGTCGCTTGGCTCCTGAGATTTATCAAGAAACAACGAAGACGGGTTGAACAGTTTACTGGTCGGTTGGCTCGTGATTAATTAACGTTCATCGTTGGCACTGTACCGAAGATTGTTCATTCAAAGACACATCTTTAAAATTTATGCCGAGGAGAAGTGAACGGATAGCGTTACAAACAACCACACAAGCTTCAAAAACTGAGGTAATCCCAGAAGGAGAGATGCTTGGAGACACGTCATCAGATGCTTCGACGGGCGCGTCCTCATTAACCGCTTTGTCAGAAGAGCAACTACAACGAATGGTAAGAGCTATACACGTGAAGGAGAGTCACGGAACATTTAGCAAATGTACAGCTCGGTTTGATGGAGAGAATAACACGTCAAAGATCAGCGATTTTATCGCGACAATAACTGTGTACAAAGACTCCGAAAATGTAACAGACGCTAGTGCTCTCACGAGTATTCCACTATTGCTGGAAGGCTTCGCAGCAACATGGTGGCAAGGCGTAAAAGGAGAAGCAAAGAGTTTTAACGATGCAATAAAACTACTCAAAGCAGCATTCGCACCAGCCAAACCCTCTTGGCGAATTTATGCAGAACTCTTTGAGGAGAAACAGGGAGTAAATGAAAGAATCGACCAATTCATTTGCAGAAAACGGTCATTGCTTTCACAATTATCCGACGAGATATCTGAAAGTGTGAGGCTTAATATGGTATATGGTCAAGTTCTCCCTAATATTAGAGAAAAAGTCCCCAGAAACTTAATTAACAATTTTCAATAACTCCTGGAACAAGCCAGAGAAGTGGAAATGTTTAATAATGAAAATAAACCTTCTTTACATCCTGCAGAGAGTAAGGAAAAGAAGCGTTGCACTTACTGTAGGAAAAGAGGACACATAGCTGACGCATGCTATACAAGAATTAAAGACAGTGAGCAAGGCAAGTCGGTACTTCAAACAAAGACCACAAAGCCTACTTTAAATTGCTATGGTTGCGGAGCCGCTGGCTATTACCGAACAAATTGTCCCACTTGCAGCAATAAAAATGCAAATAGTCCAAACGCAATTGAATTTAATCTTATAGATTCCAAAGTAATTGGAAGAAATGTTCCTACCGTTGATGTCAACATTAATGGCCCTCGCGGAGAAGCATATATAGACACAGCAGCTAGAACCAGCGTAGCAGGAGCTCGTCTTTATCAACAGCTTCTAAAGAAAGGATGCGAATTCAAGCCGGTAAATGCTGAGTTAACATTTGCTGATGGTATTCCACGAAAAGACGTTGTCTATGCTACTGTAGTCGACATTTGTATCGGAAAAAGATTCCGAAAAATTCGCTTTATTGCTTTACCTAAAGCTAAAGGAAATCGAACATTGTTGGGAATAGATTTCTTAGAACAATGTGGGATTGTGTTAAATATCGCACAAAGATCATTCCATTTCATAGATGACCCCACGAAAATATTTGATTTCAAACTGGTTAATAGAAGCGTTTTGAAACCAATTGACAATGAGGACCAACATTATTACCAACCACCAGATGTAAGAAAAGTGACTAATACACCTAGAAAAGAGGTTATGGATGAAGTGTCTGCATATCTCGCTTCGGTATAAAGTCGAAAAGTAATAAGTCCTATTGGTATGACACCGAAACGCAAGAAACCAAATGATTATTCACCACACGGTGTGTAATCTATTTTCTCCGACGCTGTGCCAAAAGATATGAAAACTCCAGATAGATCCAGTGATTTATTTAGCGAACCGCAAAGAGTTGAATCTTCAAACGCTGATGCATGGTTTGAGCTGAATAGCCTTGACATTAAGCTTCGTCCTGAAGAAGCTAAACACTTGGATTCCATGGAAAAAACAAATTTGGAAGAGTTACTGGTAGCACACTGTGAAATATTTGGAGAAATAGACACTCCTATTCCATTGATAGAACATCAGATTAAAACTGGAGAAGCAGCTCCTATTGCTTTCGCTCCATATAGGATCTCACCGGCCAGGAAAATACAGTTGAAGGAAGAAATTGACAGAATGTTGCAGAAAGGCATAATTGAAGAAAAGGCATCTCCATGGGCATTTCCTGTTGTATCAGTTCCCAAGAGTGATGGTGGTATACGATTTTGCGTCGATTATAGAGCACTAAACGCCGTAACACTTCCAGACCGCTATCCCTTACCACGCATTGACGACCTACGTCACGAAGCTAAGAGTACTCTGTATATGTCAACATTCGACTTACGCTCCGGATACTGGCAAATTATGGTAGCAGAAGAAGACCAGTTAAAGACTGCTTTTATTACAACATTCGGCACTAATGTATATAAACGTATGCCGTTTGGATTAAGAAATGCGCCTGCAACCTTTCAGCGCATAATTGATAAATTTCGAAGAAGTATAACAGACATTATGTTACTAGCATTTATAGATGATCTAATCGTCTGCTCTGAAAGCTTCGAAAAACATCTAGAAGATCTAAAACGAATTTTTAATCGCTTGAAGGAATTTGGATTCCGGCTCAACAGAGATAAGTGTAGATTTTGCTGTTCCGAAGTTTCATACCTGGGTCACATTCTGACAACTAGTGGAATCAAAGTAAATCTAGAGAAAACGGAGGCAATCCTCAAGAGAGCCAGACCAAAAAATCCAAAACAATTATTATCATTTCTTCAAACTTGTTCATGGTACAGGAGGTTCATACCGAACTTTGCCAAGATTTCAAAGCCACTCTCAGATCTCACAAAGAAGAATTTCGCTTGGACATGCGGAGACAGAGAAGAAAAGTCCTTTGATAGCTTAAACAACTCCTTACCAGTGCACCAGTTTTGCAAAAAGTCAAAGAAGATACTCCGTTTATTTTAAAAACTGACGCCAGTAACTATGCACTCGGTGCGGTATTACTCCAGGGGGAGGGAGAAGACGAACATTCAGTCGAGTACGCCAGCCGATTATTATTACCAGCAGAACGCAACTACTCTACGACAGAAAGAGAAGCACTCGTGGTAGTTTGGGCTGTACAGAAATTTCGAGGTCATATAGAAGGATCACAAGTCAAGATATTAACGGACCATCAGCAACCTTGAAATTGGATACAATCCGGTGAAAAAGAATGCCGTGCAGATACACTTTCAAGACCACCTTGTCCTGACGAGGGGCATGAAGAGGACAAATGTGAGATTTGTTCTATAGACATCGATATCCCAAGACGAGGTTCCAAAGAAATAAGAGAGGAACAATTGGCGGATCCCGACTTAAAAATCATTATTGACTCATTCAAACAAAATGACGACAGCCTACTTCGATGGACCAATCGTGGTTACGTTTTGAACGATGGCGTCTTATATCGTTATCCCAAAAACCATGAAGTCCCTAGTATTGCAAAAATACCACGATGATCCCACAGCCGGTCATTATGGACTGGACAGAACATTAGCGCGTATCTCCAGCCACTATTTTTGGTCAGAGATGAAATCAGATATAGCAAAACATGTAAAAAAATGTATTGAATGTCAACGCTATAAGGCTTCGAATCTCAAACCAGCGGGTCTGATGCAGACCACTCCGAGCAACCAGAGATTTGAAGTAATCGCAGTAGACCTGTTTGGACCACTACCAGTAACCACGGAGGGACATCAGTGGATTTTAATCATTGAAGACCTGTGTAGTCGATGGGTCGAATTATTTCCGTTGAAGGAAGGCACCGCTGAAAACTGTGGCCTTACACTTTTGAACGAAGTATTCCTGCGATACGGAGTTCCAAGGAAACTTCACAGTGATAACGGGACGCAATTCATATCAGCACTGATGCAAAAACTCACTTTCTGTTTACAAATCAAACAATCTTTTACTACCGTATACCATCCAGAAGCAAATCCGGTAGAAAGGAAGAACCAAGACTTAAAGACGCAGTTATCCATTTTGGTAGGAAACGACCACCCGTCATGGAATCTCAAACTTCCGGCCATACGTTTTGCCATGAATACAGCCAAATGCGAAAGTACTGGGTTTTCAGCCGCTTATTTGACTTTTGGGCGAGAACTCAGAACTCCAACTGAAGTTAACAACGATCTGAAATCCATAATTCAATCCGAAAACTATGTTCCACAAATAACTCCACATCTGCTTAGACTGGCAGATACTCTTAAAGAAGCTCAACAAGCATCCGAGAAACAACAAGACAAGAATAAATCGTACGCTGACAAGAGAAGAAGGCTTCAATGGCTACCTTCACTGGTCTTCCCCTCTTCTTGATGGCAATAACTGGTGTAGGTAGTTCCTGAGAACCACCATTATATGGTGTTAGCAAGGATGTATGATATGTTCCGAGTGGAAATGTTGGATCGCCCTCACTGGCAATCGTGAAACTTGTCGAACCCTTCTTTGCAAGGATTACATCAAGGATTACAAGGACAAGGACACCATCCCTCTTCGGAGCGAATTTAGATGTGAAACCTTTAGCTGTTCGACTAATGGGATGTGTTTGAACAAGGACTTTATCGCCAACTATAAAGGCGAGACACACAGTGCATGAGCTTGGATTTCAAGAAGACAGTTTTCCTCGAAATTCTGGCATAGATGCTATGCAGTATGCAGGTGTGCGTGATCCAAGGCCTTACGCTAAAGTTGATGTAGGTGGAGAAAGTATCTTTGGCCTATTAGATAGCGGAGCCAGTGTCAGTATCTTAGGAAAAAACTGTGTTGAATTTGTCCAATCTATAGACGTGTCCGTCTGTCCGTTTAAGTCTGATGTCAAAACAGCCGATGGTAAATGTCAGTCGATCGTTGGTAAAGTGCGCGTTTCAGTCATATACAAAAATGAAAAACAAATTTTAACATTATACATGGTACCGAGCTTAGACCATAATTTGTATTTGGGTATAGATTTTTGGAAAGCGTTCCACATAGCCCCAAACATAATCAGCTCTGTCGTGTTCACCGGCTCGCCAACGCACGCACAACTTGTACAATCATAGTCAGGACCACAACTGGTCGACTGCTCTCTTTGTACTTGTACGAGTGCCCGAGACAGTAAGTTAAACTGGTTATTACATGTCTTATCATAAGTGCAATGAAGTGAGTATGCATTATGTTGTTTGTCATGCATCACTTGCATACACTACAAGCTCGATTACGATAACCGAACCAACAGATATCGACGGCATTTAAATCTCCGGATAAAAGATAAAAGTTCTCCACTGAGTTTAGTCATAGGCTGAAGTGCATCCGGTGCGTAGGCCGCTATCACATACAGTCGCTTCCCTTGTTGGAGAGGAATGCATATGACGCAGGCTTCCAGCAGCCGGAATCGGCGCACTTCACCACTATATATGACCTTATAACTAATGCCTTTTCGTATAAAGATAGCGACTCCGCCTCCTTGAGTGGAGTTGGGTCGGTCCCTTCTTACGATATTGTAATTACTATTAGTCAATTTATGCTTCTGGTTTAGCTTAGTTTCGCTAGCCATAGGCACATCGGGACTTTTGTCTTTAAGCAACTGGAAAAGATTAGCTCTACGTTCGATCCTAATCAGTGAATTTACATTCACAACCAGGATCTGTAAGGGTATCTCTGATAGCGCGCCCATTACGATCTAAGTTTGCGTTAAGTTCGGCAACAAGTAGTAGATATAGTCTACCCTTGACGCCTGCTCCCGTAACTGGGGTGAATTAAGGGTACGTTGAAGAGCAATACCTATTTTAATATTTTTATTTTATTTTATTGTATTTTTTTTTTAATTCATTTTTATTTTGTTTTTCTTAAAAACTAACTTAAATGCTAGACAAAAACTCATGAAAAAAACTAGCCTACTTATCAATTACTTAACTAACCTACTTGCCCTAAATTATACGATAACTTAATTCTAATGCCTTTCGGCCTATTATCTAAGATATAAATATAAAAGTAACAAATTTTTACCAAGAAAACTTTGAAAAACTTGGTTCCTCGTGTTTTTTTGTATTTAGTTTTATTTAAACTTACATACTAATTAAAACTACTTATCGACTAACTTAAACTACTTAAAATTAATTAAATCTACCTAAAAGTAACTTAAAAACTAGAACAGCCACAGCAAGCGTTTTTTTTTTGTATATTTATATGTATATATATATATATATTTCTTTTTTTTTTGCGCCACCATGACTGCTTTGCACCTAAACCTAAGACTAAAACTATGTAAGTCGGCCATAAAATAACAATTTTAAGTCAACTATTTTTATGTATCATTCAACCACCATAACAGGTTCTAATGTTGTGACCTACTCCGACGTTCCCAATCGGACACACTCCTGCTGAACCGCAGGCGCTCTCCTCCGCCCTGAGCGAAGACGTCTCGGTCGTATAGGAGCCACCTATCCACAGTTCGTCGGAAGACGTGGTAGATTAGCGGAACCGCCGATCTATCCTGTATCAGCCCTCGACTATCCAAGTATAGGAAAGCTTCGGGCGGAATAAAGCCGCTTAAACGCGCACTCTCAACCGAATGAGTTTCACCAGAAAATTGTCTATTCGGTTTATGTTGGCCCCGTTGTATAGGACCTGGTTGGAATAGTATTTTGTGTAGTCAGATACTGGTGTTCTGTGAACTCCAAGGCAGCTCCTCAGACACTGCCTCTCAAACACCCTTATCTTTTCCATTTGAGATGGGGCAACGTTGAACCACACCAGGCACCCATAGGCAATCATCGGCCTAATGAGGGCCATATAGCAAATCACCTTCACCCTGCTGTCAAGACGACTGCTATAAAACAATCGTCCTGTGAGGGCAAATGCTCCCCTAGCTCTCGCCAGAGCAGCATCTACATGTCTTCCGAAATTACTTTCAAACTCATTTTTTATTTACTTAAAATATTAACTTACTACTAGACAAAAATGCTTAAATCTAACTTATCAATAACTGGTTTACTTAATCTAACTTATCGGCACTTAGTGGGCACTGTAAGCTTATATTTAGCTCTTTTATTTTGCCTTTAGGCTTAGATTTGTCGGTTTTTTGGTTTTATATTTAATTTTAATTTAGAAAGAAAAAATTTAAAACTTTGTTTAGTGACTTTTTTTGTTTTATATAAAAGCGTCTTTCGGTCCCACGGCAGCCTGCGTTCAACCATATTGTACGCCAATATGGTGCACAAGCCCCGCCCCAGACCTTGTTCCTAATTTAAAATCTTACCTATGGAGTTGGACTAAAAGTCAGCAAAGCCCTGAGGAAGTGCAGAATCACCTTCCTCATATAGCCACCAGAATTCAGTGCGCTGTTTTGCAGCATCGATCCTATCGCGATCCGATACCGCCGTGCTAAAGCGGAGGAGCTCCGGAGCATTGTCGACGTACCCGTCGCGGATTAGCCGTTTGTCCCGCGCGTCACGATAGCGGTGGTATAAAACCGGGATACCGTTCCTGTCTTGTACTAACCCTAACGAATCGATGTAAATGAATGCCTCTGGTGGAATAAAGCCCGATATGAGCGTGCTCTCCATGTATAAATCATTGGGATAATAAGCCCCAAAGATCAGGCTGTTGTCGCTAGCCATCGCCCTTGCAGCGTGCCTTCGAGTCACCTTAATTAGGAAATTGTCAATTCTATTCAACTGAGCCCCATTGTATAGAACCTCGTTGCGATAATATTTTATGTACTCGGAGTCCGGCGTTCGGTACAATCCTAAGCAGGATCGGAGATAACGTCTCTCAAACAGCCGTATCCTTTCCATGAAGGATGGTGATACATTGAACCACACGGGTCAACCGTAAGCGATGATCGGCCTTATGAGGGCCATGTAGCAAATGACTTTCACCCTTGAACCAAGTTGACTGCTATGATACAATCTTCTTGTCAGAGCATAAGCCCCCCTAGGCCTGGCCAGACAAGCATCCACATTTTTATTAAAATACAGAAACTTGTCAAGCCAGATGCCCAGGTATTTGACTTCACTTCTCACCGCCAACGGCCGTCCATGCTGTCCCATGATACAAAATTTTTTCCAGTTTTTTCTGGTATCGTAAAACGTTATTTCAAATACTTTACTCGAAGTTACGTTGCCACATTTGACAACGAACTTCTTTAACATAAGCATTTCATAAATCATATATAGCAAGGGTTTACGCATGCCCAGTCTGGTCAGCTTGTAGAAAAGCCCCTCTAACCATACGGTGTCGAAGGCCTTCTCAAAGTCAACCAGAGAGGCCCCTGTGCATTGTTTTTTTGACTTATTCCATTGGATGTCGGACACTAGTTTCGACGCGGCATGAATGGTATCATGCCTCGCTCGAAAACCAAACTGATTATCCGGAATAATTTTGTTTTCCTCAACCCACTTAAGCAGAGCTCTATTGACTATCTTCTCGAATACCTTGCTTACATTCGGCAGAAGGCTTATTGACCGAAGATTTGCAGGGTTTGTTTTGTCCTTGTCCTTTTTGGGGATAGGATGTACCACCGCCGTTTTCCAGTGCACCGGATAATGTGCATTATTCTGTGCATTGTTAAACAGGGTGGTGAAGATATCGAACACCGTCCTCTCCTGCCGAATTTTTATTTTGCAATGATACCAAGGGGCTATTGGCGACTATGCCATTGGAAGGGTTTTCGTCATTGAATACGGAAAAACCGTGATTCTCAGATCGCCAAGCTTGAAGTTCAGTGCGCAGATAAAAGTGATTCAGAAAGGCTCTTTCCTCAATATCGCGATTTGGGCGAACAGGATTATTCACCGTATACACGGTCTCGAAAATAGCGCCTATCGAATTCGCCTTCTCTTCGATGAGGATCTTCGATCGTGAAAAAACCGTCGTTCAAGTCAACGTTTTCCGGACTTATACCAACAGCCGTGAGTGTCTGTCTGTGTTCTGTCGTTTTGGAAATTCGGACACATGGAATGTCGTTATGATCTTTTCGCCTGAATATTTTATTTATTTGGGGAAACATATTCGGTCTACTGGTTTTTATAGCCCGAATTTTGTTGCCCCAGTAAGAATTTATAGATTTTCTGTAATTCTCCGATATTAATTTTTTAAGATTTTTGATCAGTGACTTGAGTGTCCGAACCTCCGGGTCTTGTCTGTCAGTGAATTGTCTACGCAGCCGTTTAAGCCTCGAGACCAGTCTGCTTTTGTGTCGGTGGAGTGCATCGATTGTTGGCGTTCGATATTTCTCCGTCTCCGTAATTCTCGCTTTACAATTCTGGTGAAACGCGGCCAGTTCGTCTTTCGGTATTCGAAAGAACGCACTTGGTCGAACTCCTCCAGTTGAGTTTGCTCGTTTGGGATACTAAATACGGCATCAAGTCCGAGGTGGTCACTATCGTAATCGAATGCTATCACACAGTTCCGCGCGTGTTCCTTATTTTTTAGTTCTAGTCTATTGTCCATAAGCGCGTAGTCCAGAAAAGAGTTTCCTCTTGGGAAGGACGGGATATCCGTCGCGTACAAACTAAGTTTGTACTCAATCATATTTTGCTCCCACCAATTCTGAAGCAGTCGACCTCTAGTGTTCTCGATTGTATTTCCACAAGCCGCATGCTTAGCGTTAAAGTCGCCGGCCAAAAAGTAATAATTTTCAACCGATTCAAGCTGTAGGCAACGAAAAAGTGTCTCGAGCTCTGCTATAAATTGAGTTTGTTGAGTTGCTTCAGGTGCATAAAGCGACCCACATACATTCTCCTCTGACTATGGAGAGGAATGCATACGATGCATGCTTCCAGCACCTGGAACCTACGTACTTCCCTGCTATATATGATGCTATGGCGTAAGCCCTTGCGTAATAAAAAAGCGACCCCACCCCCTTGGGAGGAGTGGGTTCGGTCTCTTCTTACTACATGGTAGTTGCTGTATCCCAATTTGTGTCTCTGGTTTAGCTTAGTTTCGCTGACCAAAAGTACATCCAGGGGTGGCAGCACGTAACTTGATACAATCGAGGATTGTTCATCGTCAGCCAACTCGTTACAAGGAAATTTCGGTAGCACGTAAATTGTAACGAGTTTCATTGTGACTTGTACTTAAAAAACCATTGTGAATTATGAAGTGAAATGTCAAATGCATTGGTCAGATGTGTATTGTTTAATTAAAAGTTGTAATAAATTGTAATAGGCATGTATAAGGATAAGCGGATTTTTGGAAGGTGAAATTGTCAGGAAACCGGATCTGGATATGGATGCGGATCGGAGTTGACAAGGGAGGGGATGAATGTTGTGTGCGAAGGCGGCACGCTTGCCTCGCTCGACTTAACTCGCCGGATGGGTGAGGTTCTTGCCATCGCACAACAACTATACCTACACAAAACATAAATCGTGCCTAATTGACAATTATTCTTTTTCTAGATTCGGACGGACTACCACATCGAGAGGGCGCTGTAGCTGTTGTAAGCGCGGCCTGGACATTTTCCCTCCCAACCTGGAGGTTCTTCGGCCATGGTGAACCTCCCCAACGACGCTGATGCCTCAGCTGATCAGTCCATTAGCCGAAAGATCTAAAGATCACCGCTCCACACCCCCTGAAAATTTAAATTATCACACCATATTAATTAAAAGAATTGTTTGTTCCTTAATTGGTCCAAGCGTGATGAACATTTCATTTATTTAAATTTTCCAAGACTAAACATAAACTATTTTGGTAATAAATTAACTTAAGACTACAAAAAAAATGACAAATAAATTTAACTAACATAATACAAAGAATAAAAAAGGGTTTTACGATTAAATACTATTTTCCCGGTTTCGAATAACATAAACTGTGTGTCCTTTATTTGTGCTGGCAATTTTCACCTACGGTTTTAACTCAAAGACGACCTAACCTCTCGCTATTCGATTTCCTACCTAACTCGAGCTCGCTTTAGATAAGAAATTTGTCTAGCAGGCTTTTCCGCGTATGACTACCCGATAGGGGACTGTCACTTTTGAAATTCTCCTGCCCGGGAATTACAATTACAACGAACGAAATTAAATTTATCTTATCACGCTAGGAAGACAAAAAAAAATCTATATTTACAATAGAGAAATTAACACTTAAGACAATAATAGACAACCGATGATCCAGCAAACAATAACGGCTGACGAGTGCAGGGGACCGTTTTCGTACTGTTTCACACAGCACGGTTGCGTACGACGGTAACTGGACAGTTGAATTATATTGTGTGTGAGGGGGTATTCTATTCTACCCATCCTTTATGTTTCCGATTCCGTACTCAATATAATCGTTCGGTGTCACTATTAGTCAGTAGTCTCACACAGAAAATTTTGGCGGTCATGACTTTTATGTTCTTGTAGTTTATTCTAACTTCTATTTGTCAATGACCGCCTTTATGTGTTCACTTTGCACTACAAAACAAGAAAAAAGACAATCTAACGATTTTTTGTTTCTATCCTAATCCTAAGAACTCACCACTTTTTCTGGATTAACCTTTTTATTTTCCTTTTGTTTGTCCTGGGACTGATCTCTCAAAATTTATTTCTTATTTGAATTTTAAAGACTTAAATTAAATTTTTATGTTGGCACTGTCTCCATTACGACACTTCACTTAGCGTTGCTCACTAGCCAATGAAGCTATCATTCTTTCTTTTGTCCCACTTCATGTTTAACGCCCCCTATTTCTCCACCAGCATTACCACTAACTCTTCTGTCCAGTCCAAGATCCGTTTCTAGATCGTGCTACCTTCCTCAGATTCTCCTAACGTCCTGCTCTTTGGATATTCGAATTATTTTCATCTTCGTTTAGTCGTTTTCGCAACCTATTTACGAAGTTTACAAACACTTCCTAATTCTGGGCTCCTCCTAATTGTATACCCATGACATTTGACAGTTGTTGACAGTGACAGTTGTCGAAAGGAAACTAGCCGATGTAGGTAATTCATTTTTTTTGTTGTGTATTTTGTTGTTAATTTAATTTGTCTCTTTTATTTTCATTAGACTGTTTGTTTGTCCAACATTTGGAGGGAGACAGTGCCTCGTCGTTAGGGATTGTCGGTGTACAGTCAGGTAAGTAAATATATACATCCATATCCACCTAACTGATTGACAACAAAACTCCACAGATGACAAAAACAGTAAGTTTATTTCTGTGGGTTTAAAATATTGATGTTGTTACTGACGTGTTTTCATTATCAGATAACCGCCCTTAAGTATGTGGACATAACAAAACACTGTACATGGTGGAGGGCCATCGACAACAAGGACAGTGGATTACATACTAGGGCCTAGGGGTTAAAGAAGCCGTCACCCAACGTGGTGAAGAACCCACTTATTGTTAGCCGGGCCAATTTTAAGGTAAGTTTTGTGCTTGGATAAAACAAATACATAATATACATAAACCTTAATATAAAATAAGTTAATATAAATAACACAATAATAAATTAAGTAGCATAGTTTGTACAAATAACATATATATCACAGTGTGAACATGTGTGTTTGTAACAACCAAAGACAATATAGTACTACCTACGATAAATAACATACAAGTGGATACATAATTAATAATCTTATCTATTTTTATAAATAAAAGTATATATGCCTTACTAACTAACTTATTATCTATATATGTAGACAAAATAAAAAAAATATTTAGTTTTACTAGGAATAAATATACAAAAAAAAAACAAATAAGTAACATAGATATTGCGATAAAAATTTTAACTTAAAACAATTAATACAAGATAAATAACATAGATATTGCGATTAAAATTTTAACTTAAAACAATTAATACAAGATAAATAACATAGATATTTATATGACAATCAAATAAGATAGAATAAACAACATTAATATTGCGATCAGATACAGATAGATAACTTATAAATAACATTCATATTGCAGGTATATACATAAACTATATGAACAATCACATGATGAATCATTTTAATTAATCAATTATACAAATACTTGTTAGTTATTGTTTTAAGTCCTTTGCATGAAAAACTCCTACCTTCTTACCACCCAAGTTTTCCAATTCATACATATTGTTACCGACCGACTTGACTACTCTACATTTAACAAATTTAGGACAGAGTTTTGCGGACAAAAGATAAAATTTCTTCTAAATACTTCTTGTCCTGGTAGATAGGAAACATTTCGTGTCCTAGTATTATATGTTCGTGCGTTTTTTTCATTTGCCTTGACTATATTTTGTTTTATCTTCTCACGAAGACACGAAGAGGGGATGAATGTTGTGTGCGAAGGCGGCACGCTTGCCTCGCTCGACTTAACTCGCCGGATGGGTGAGGTTCTTGCCATCGCACAACAACTATACCTACACAAAACATAAATCGTGCCTAATTGACAATTATTCTTTTTCTAGATTCGGACGGACTACCACATCGAGAGGGCGCTGTAGCTGTTGTAAGCGCGGCCTGGACATTTTCCCTCCCAACCTGGAGGTTCTTCGGCCATGGTGAACCTCCCCAACGACGCTGATGCCTCAGCTGATCAGTCCATTAGCCGAAAGATCTAAAGATCACCGCTCCACACCCCCTGAAAATTTAAATTATCACACCATATTAATTAAAAGAATTGTTTGTTCCTTAATTGGTCCAAGCGTGATGAACATTTCATTTATTTAAATTTTCCAAGACTAAACATAAACTATTTTGGTAATAAATTAACTTAAGACTACAAAAAAAATGACAAATAAATTTAACTAACATAATACAAAGAATAAAAAAGGGTTTTACGATTAAATACTATTTTCCCGGTTTCGAATAACATAAACTGTGTGTCCTTTATTTGTGCTGGCAATTTTCACCTACGGTTTTAACTCAAAGACGACCTAACCTCTCGCTATTCGATTTCCTACCTAACTCGAGCTCGCTTTAGATAAGAAATTTGTCTAGCAGGCTTTTCCGCGTATGACTACCCGATAGGGGACTGTCACTTTTGAAATTCTCCTGCCCGGGAATTACAATTACAACGAACGAAATTAAATTTATCTTATCACGCTAGGAAGACAAAAAAAAATCTATATTTACAATAGAGAAATTAACACTTAAGACAATAATAGACAACCGATGATCCAGCAAACAATAACGGCTGACGAGTGCAGGGGACCGTTTTCGTACTGTTTCACACAGCACGGTTGCGTACGACGGTAACTGGACAGTTGAATTATATTGTGTGTGAGGGGGTATTCTATTCTACCCATCCTTTATGTTTCCGATTCCGTACTCAATATAATCGTTCGGTGTCACTATTAGTCAGTAGTCTCACACAGAAAATTTTGGCGGTCATGACTTTTATGTTCTTGTAGTTTATTCTAACTTCTATTTGTCAATGACCGCCTTTATGTGTTCACTTTGCACTACAAAACAAGAAAAAAGACAATCTAACGATTTTTTGTTTCTATCCTAATCCTAAGAACTCACCACTTTTTCTGGATTAACCTTTTTATTTTCCTTTTGTTTGTCCTGGGACTGATCTCTCAAAATTTATTTCTTATTTGAATTTTAAAGACTTAAATTAAATTTTTATGTTGGCACTGTCTCCATTACGACACTTCACTTAGCGTTGCTCACTAGCCAATGAAGCTATCATTCTTTCTTTTGTCCCACTTCATGTTTAACGCCCCCTATTTCTCCACCAGCATTACCACTAACTCTTCTGTCCAGTCCAAGATCCGTTTCTAGATCGTGCTACCTTCCTCAGATTCTCCTAACGTCCTGCTCTTTGGATATTCGAATTATTTTCATCTTCGTTTAGTCGTTTTCGCAACCTATTTACGAAGTTTACAAACACTTCCTAATTCTGGGCTCCTCCTAATTGTATACCCATGACATTTGACAGTTGTTGACAGTGACAGTTGTCGAAAGGAAACTAGCCGATGTAGGTAATTCATTTTTTTTGTTGTGTATTTTGTTGTTAATTTAATTTGTCTCTTTTATTTTCATTAGACTGTTTGTTTGTCCAACATTTGGAGGGAGACAGTGCCTCGTCGTTAGGGATTGTCGGTGTACAGTCAGGTAAGTAAATATATACATCCATATCCACCTAACTGATTGACAACAAAACTCCACAGATGACAAAAACAGTAAGTTTATTTCTGTGGGTTTAAAATATTGATGTTGTTACTGACGTGTTTTCATTATCAGATAACCGCCCTTAAGTATGTGGACATAACAAAACACTGTACATGGTGGAGGGCCATCGACAACAAGGACAGTGGATTACATACTAGGGCCTAGGGGTTAAAGAAGCCGTCACCCAACGTGGTGAAGAACCCACTTATTGTTAGCCGGGCCAATTTTAAGGTAAGTTTTGTGCTTGGATAAAACAAATACATAATATACATAAACCTTAATATAAAATAAGTTAATATAAATAACACAATAATAAATTAAGTAGCATAGTTTGTACAAATAACATATATATCACAGTGTGAACATGTGTGTTTGTAACAACCAAAGACAATATAGTACTACCTACGATAAATAACATACAAGTGGATACATAATTAATAATCTTATCTATTTTTATAAATAAAAGTATATATGCCTTACTAACTAACTTATTATCTATATATGTAGACAAAATAAAAAAAATATTTAGTTTTACTAGGAATAAATATACAAAAAAAAAACAAATAAGTAACATAGATATTGCGATAAAAATTTTAACTTAAAACAATTAATACAAGATAAATAACATAGATATTGCGATTAAAATTTTAACTTAAAACAATTAATACAAGATAAATAACATAGATATTTATATGACAATCAAATAAGATAGAATAAACAACATTAATATTGCGATCAGATACAGATAGATAACTTATAAATAACATTCATATTGCAGGTATATACATAAACTATATGAACAATCACATGATGAATCATTTTAATTAATCAATTATACAAATACTTGTTAGTTATTGTTTTAAGTCCTTTGCATGAAAAACTCCTACCTTCTTACCACCCAAGTTTTCCAATTCATACATATTGTTACCGACCGACTTGACTACTCTACATTTAACAAATTTAGGACAGAGTTTTGCGGACAAAAGATAAAATTTCTTCTAAATACTTCTTGTCCTGGTAGATAGGAAACATTTCGTGTCCTAGTATTATATGTTCGTGCGTTTTTTTCATTTGCCTTGACTATATTTTGTTTTATCTTCTCACGAAGACACTGTAATCGCTCCTGTCGTGAGATAGTTAAAAGTTCTCCGTCATTAACTGCATCTAATTTCTCCGTCAGTTCATATGAACTGCCGTGAGTTATCATATTTATGCCAAAAGGAGCGAAATATGGCGATACTGCAGTTGATGTATGGACAGAGCTTCTTAGCGCACAGGCAATGTCACTCAAGTGGCAATCCCAATCTCGTTGATAGTCTTTCACATATGAACGAATTGCAGCCTTTCAGACGCATTGGATTGTGGCGCATAGTTTGCGGTTTTGAAATGTTTTATTCCGTAAGTCTTTAACATATCTTGAAATAGTTTAGCTTCAAACTGCTTTCCATTATCTGAGTGGATTACTTGTGGTACACCAAACATATTAAAAACGTTAACGCGTAAGAAGTTGACGACATTTATTGCATTAGCATTTTTTAACGCTTTTAACAAGACAAATTTTGAAAGATGGTCAAGGACGACAAATATATAACAATTATTAGATTTTGATCTAGGATATGGGCCTAGGAAGTCAATATAAAGCTTTTGAAATGGTCGGTCAGTACAATAACTATTTGAAATTGGAGGGCGTAACACTTTATTGGACGATTTGCATTGCTTGCACACATCACAATTAGACACATAACTTCGGATTTGTACCGTCGTATTTGGCCAGTAAAAATATTGGCGAACTCGATGCAAGGTTCGTGCAATACCACCGTGAGAAGCCTGTGGAGGATCGTGAGCCCGAGTAATAATATCCTCGGTTAATGCGGATGGGATCCACAACCTCCACGTATGTTCCGCAGTTTCTTCTCCGGTGGGTAGCTGTGCACGCATGTATACGAATTTTTCCTCTACTTTTAAATCTGGCAGCTCTTGTTGGTGTTCTTTGATTGTGGCTATTAGGTCTAGATATTCTTCGGAGAGAAACTCTTCTGACTCTACATCCACCCACGGAGCGATGTCTTGGATATCAAGACTATCTAAATGCACTCTAGATAGTGTATCAGGCACCACGTTCAATGAGCCTTTTCTGTGCTCAACTTCAAATGTGAACGCTTGTAGTTTGAGGCTCCATCGCGCTAGTCTTCCATTCAAGTCCTTTAGACTCATGAGCCATCGTAGACTTGAGTGGTCCGTTATGATGGTGAAGTCCATTCCTTCCACATATGGCCTGAATTTTTGTACAGCCATAACTGCTGCTAAGCATTCTTTTTCAGTAACGGAGAGAAACTCTTCTGACTCTAGATCCACCCACGGAGCGATGTCTTGGATATCAAGACTATCTAAATGCACTCTAGATAGTGTATTAGGCACCACGTTCAATGAGCCTTTTCTGTGCTCAACTTCAAATGTGAACGCTTGTAGTTTGAGGCTCCATCGCGCTAGTCTTCCATTCAAGTCCTTTAGACTCATGAGCCATCGTAGACTTGAGTGGTCCGTTATGATGGTGAAGTCCATTCCTTCCACATATGGCCTGAATTTTTGTACAGCCATAACTGCTGCTAAGCATTCTTTTTCAGTAACGCTGTAATTTTTTTGACACGCATTCATCTTTTGGGAAAAGTAGGATAACGGTGTCTCTTCGTCATTGTCAGTTCGTTGGAACAAAACTGCTCCTATTCCAGATTCCGACGCATCACATTGGATGAAAAAGCGTCGCGAAAAATCTGGATGAGTAAGTACTGGTGCAGTTGTTAATGCACTTTTTAATTTTTGAAATGATTCTAAAGCCTCATTCGTCATCACAAATTTTTCATTTCTCTTTTTCAAAGTGTCCGCAATGGGAGCAGTTAAGCTAGAAAAATCCTTTATGAATCGACGGTACCACCCCGCAAGACCAAGAAGCCTGCGTACCTGTCGTTGATTTTTGGGAACAGGATAATCCACGATCGCCTCAATCCTTGACGGATCGGTTTTCAGCATCCCACCACCAACTATGAAACCCAAATACTTCAATTCCTTAAAGCAAAATTTGGATTTGCTTAAGTTGATGGTAAGATTTGCTTTCCGAAGACACTGGGAAACTTCATCTAGTAAGGCTAAATGGGTCTCGAAGTCAGGAGCAATAATGAGCAGATCATCAAGATACACGAAGACACGATCCTTTAACCTTGAAGGGATTACCTTGTCCATTAGTCGGCACATCCTTTGGGCTGCATTGCACAGCCCAAAAGGCATGACCTTGAAATGGTACAAGGGTCTCCCAGGCACTGTGAAAGCAGTCTTCTCCCTACTCTGTATCTCCAGCGGTATTTGCCAGAATGCATCTTTCAGATCTACACTACTTATAAAGTAGGTATCCTGTAGACGACTGAGAAGCCCGTCGATATGGGGGTGAGGATAAGCGTACTTTTTTGTCAAAGTGTTCACTTTTCGAGAATCCAAACAAAGTCGATTTTTGCCTGGTTTCCGAATAAGGACTACTGGTGAACACCAAGGACTCTCACTCTCCTCGATAATGCCAAGGCTAATCATTCTATCTATTTCCTCATACAAAAGGTCTTGTATCGCAGGCGATACGGGGTAGTGACGCTGCTTTACTGGGGCCGCATCTCCGGTATTAATGATATGCTCTTCTAGCTGTGTTCTTCCGAGCCCATGTTTGGTAAAACATAAGAATTTCAGCTTAACTGCTTCCAATTCGGACTGCTGTCGGAGAGAAAGCTGACGAACGTCGATATCTGTTGGTTCGGTTATCGTAATCAAGCTTGTAGTGTATGCAAGTGATGCATGACAAACAACATAATGCATACTCACTTCATTGCACTTATGATAAGACATGTAATAACCAGTTTAACTTACTGTCTCGGGCACTCGTACAAGTACAAAGAGAGCAGTCGACCAGTTGTGGTCCAGACTCTGATTGTACAAGTTGTGCGTGCGTTGGCGAGCCGGTGAACACGACAGAGCTGATTATGTTTGGGGCTATGTGGAACGCTTTCCAAAAATCTATACCCAAATACAAATTATGGTCTAAGCTCGGTACCATGTATAATGTTAAAATTTGTTTTTCATTTTTGTATATGACTGAAACGCGCACTTTACCAAAGATCGACTGACATTTACCATCGGCTGTTTTGACATCAGACTTAAACGGACAGACGGACACGTCTATAGATTGGATAAATTCAACACAGTTTTTTCCTAAGATACTGACACTGGCTCCGCTATCTAATAGGCCAAAGATACTTTCTCCACCTACATCAACTTTAGCGTAAGGCCTTGGATCACGCACACCTGCATACTGCATAGCATATATGCCAGAATTTCGAGGAAAACTGTCTTCTTGAAATCCAAGCTCATGCACTGTGTGTCTCGAATGCTGTCGGAATGGTTTATGAATGTCCGCAGTTGGGAAAACATTTTCTGCCTCCTTACATACATGTTTCAACTGTTCTGCGGTAAATATAGACATCGGATACACTAACATACACAATTTTTCATTCAGATTTCTTTTCAGGATTGAAACCAATTCCATTTCCGGAATCGGTGCACTGAGCTGCGATTTTAGTTTGGATATCACTGAAAAGAATTCATCACTACCCTCTCGGGGACCTTGCTTTCGATCCATTATCTCCCTTACGATCTCATAATGCGATTTCGAGTTCCTGAACTGACGCATTTATGCGTCACGCAGCACAGGCCACTCAGGAAGATAATGGGATCTCTTAAACTCTCGCCAGTACCACTCAGAACTGTACCTGAGAGCAATAGGTGAAAATCTCTTAGGATATCTGACCATGGACATTGGTAATTGCCTTGGAGACTTTCTATGCGAAAGATAAAATCTTCAACGTCTAATATTTCAGGCTTACCTTCAAACCTAATGCCCCATTTGTCTATTTTTATAGGCCATGCAGAGTTGCCGAAATGTGCAGAGGGAGATGTATTGGAGACATTTGGAGGAGTTTGTTTAATTTGCTGAAAAGCATTTTGACCATACTCGTTGGTATAACTAGTGGGTCTTACATTTGCCCACCAATTATTATTAGTTGGTTGGTGAACATGTTTCTGATTGTTTATAGGAATAAATGCATTTGCCCCTGGATCCATTTGACGATGTGCTTTATGGACGGTTTGTACACTAGAGACTGTTTTCGTATGGCACCTGTGTTCCTAACATCCTTTAGAACGGACTCTTCTTGCCTACCAGGTACTATATTTTCTTCTCGCAGAACTTCAAGAATATTTTTCTTCATATCTCTTTGATAATTTTCAGAAATGTTCTCCCTAATGGATATCTCAAGAGAAGAAAAACGCTGATCTAAAACCTGATTGAACAGATCCCTTATATCAGATAAGTTTCCTATCGCGCCACCATTGTTCTGTCGTTGGTCATGGGCATGGTTATTTACTTCAAAGGCTGTTTCAGTACTTGTTGCCCCGAGTTGGTTAAGAGGACTGTATCTAGGAGCTGGGATAGAATCTAAGGAAGTAGTAGATTGGCTATTCGCTTTTGCACCAGCTCTATCAGATGGTATCTCTACGGACAATTTTGGCTGCTCAAAACGTTTGCCAGGTGGGGGAGAATGCTGTATAGGGTGTGACATTTTGATTGTATTAAACAGTGCTTGAGAACGAGTAAGTATTTCATTTTGAGAAATATCGAATTGTCGTTTATATTTTTGCTTATTTGATTTATTTTCATCTGAATTCATAATTCGCTTTGGGCACAAAATTGATTTAAAAAAAACTAAAGACTAATCCGGAAATGGTAAATCAGAAGAATTAATTAGGTAAACAAAAAATACTAAAAGAATCAACATATCAAGGAAATTACTAAACAAACGAAAAAATAGAATAAAAAAAACTAACACTAATGTGTGATTAAATAAAAGAAAATAAAATCGTAAATAAATAAAAGAAAAATATGAACGTAACTACAGATAAAATATGTTTTGAACTTATAATTGTGGACACCACAATGTATAGATAACAAACAAAGAAAAATAATAGAAAAATTATAAATGTATTTTCAAATTTGAATATTTATAGTTATTTTATATGTGTTTTTCATTTCAGAACGGGGGTGCTTCGGGTGTCTATCTTCGGCGGTCTCTTCTTTCCCTACCATGGACTGATAAGCTTCATCACAAAAAAAAAGTACTGCAGACGGACGAAAACAACTCTCGATAGTAGTAATGAGTTTCTTTTCATTCCCGCAATTTCAGCTTAAACTTCAGGAGCATTACTGAAAGTCATGAAATGAATAGAAACTCATCAACAAATAGAAGAAAGCTAAAGATGGAGTAATGCAACGGGTTATGACGTACGACATCAAACACGGCCATTACATCCATAAAAAAAAGGCAAAATTAAGAGGAAAGAAATTAAAGATTGGACAGAAAAGTAAAATGCACAGATAATAGTAAAAGATAAAACGGACGACACACAAGAGATTTCAATTGTTTTGTTTTCAACAACAAAATCGCTCGTCGCAATTCGGACTGACATCCATTATTCAGTCGAAGACTTACGGGCTTTTGTTGTTAAGAACAAAAACAATTGAGGACTTCACAACACTAAGGACATGTAACAAGGACAAACAAATACGTTGGGCGCCATTTGTAATAGGCATGTATAAGGATAAGCGGATTTTTGGAAGGTGAAATTGTCAGGAAACCGGATCTGGATATGGATGCGGATCGGAGTTGACAAGGGAGGGGATGAATGTTGTGTGCGAAGGCGGCACGCTTGCCTCGCTCGACTTAACTCGCCGGATGGGTGAGGTTCTTGCCATCGCATAACAACTATACCTACACAAAACATAAATCGTGCCTAATTGACAATTATTCTTTTTCTAGATTCGGACGGACTACCACATCAAGAGGGCGCTGTAGCTGTTGTAAGCGCGGCCTGGACATTTTCCCTCCCAACCTGGAGGTTCTTCGGCCATGGTGAACCTCCCCAACGACGCTGATGCCTCAGCTGATCAGTCCATCAGCCGAAAGATCTAAAGATCACCGCTCCACACCCCCTGAAAATTTAAATTATCACACCATATTAATTAAAAGAATTGTTTGTTCCTTAATTGGTCCAAGCGTGATGAACATTTCATTTATTTAAATTTTCCAAGACTAAACATAAACTATTTTGGTAATAAATTAACTTAAGACTACAAAAAAAATGACAAATAAATTTAACTAACATAATACAAAGAATAAAAAAGGGTTTTACGATTAAATACTATTTTCCCGGTTTCGAATAACATAAACTGTGTGTCCTTTATTTGTGCTGGCAATTTTCACCTACGGTTTTAACTCAAAGACGACCTAACCTCTCGCTATTCGATTTCCTACCTAACTCGAGCTCGCTTTAGATAAGAAATTTGTCTAGCAGGCTTTTCCGCGTATGACTACCCGATAGGGGACTGTCACTTTTGAAATTCTCCTGCCCGGGAATTACAATTACAACGAACGAAATTAAATTTATCTTATCACGCTAGGAAGACAAAAAAAAATCTATATTTACAATAGAGAAATTAACACTTAAGACAATAATAGACAACTGATTATCCAGCAAACAATAACGGCTGACGAGTGCAGGGGACCGTTTTCGTACCGTTTCACACAGCACGGTTGCGTACGACGGTAACTGGACAGTTGAATTATATTGTGTGTGAGGGGTATTCTATTCTACCCATCCTTTATGTTTCCGATTCCGTACTCAATATAATCGTTCGGTCTCACTATTAGTCAGTAGTCTCACACAGAAAATTTTGGCGGTCATGACTTTTATGTTCTTGTAGTTTATTCTAACTTCTATTTGTCAATGACCGCCTTTATGTGTTCACTTTGCACTACAAAATAAGAAAAAAGACAATCTAACAATTTTTTGTTTCTATCCTAATCCTAAGAGCTCACCACTTTTTCTGGATTAACCTTTTTATTTTCCTTTTGTTTGTCCTGGTACTGATCTCTCAAAATTTATTTCTTATTTGAATTTTAACGACTTAAATTAAATTTTTATGTTGGCACTGTGGCCATTACGACACTTCACTTAGCGTTGCTCACTAGCCAATGAAGCTATCATTCTTTCTTTTGTCCCACTTCATGTTTAATGCCCCCTATTTCTCCACCAGCATTACCACTAACTCTTCTGTCCAGTCCAAGATCCGTTTCTAGATCGTGATCTTTGGATATTCGAATTATTTTCATCTTCGTTTAGTCGTTTTCGCAACCTATTCACGAAGTTTACAAACACTTCCTATTTCTGGGCTCGTCCAAATTGTATACCCATGACATTTGACAGTTGTTGACAGTGACAGTTGTCGAAAGGAAACTAGCCGATGTAGGTAATTCATTTTTTTTTGTGTATTTTGTTGTTAATTTAATTTGTCTCTTTTATTTTCATTAGACTGTTTGTTTGCCCAACATTTGGAGGGAGACAGTGCCTCGTCGTTAGGGATTGTCGGTGTACAGTCAGGTAAGTAGATATATACATCCATATCCACCTAACTGATTGACAACAAAACTCCACAGATGAAAAAAACAACCTTCCACAATTTCACAACAGTAAGTTTATTTCTGTGGGTTTAAAATATTGATGTTGTTACTGACGTGTTTTCATTATCAGATAACCGCCCTTAAGTATGTGGACATAACAAAATATGATTTTCTTTGATTCAAGTGATGAGGATGAGGATATTCAATTTATTATTAATGCTTTCTGTTGCAGTAACATATTGATTCATTAAATTTTCTTTGTTCTCTTTCTTACTGACTCGAACATTTCTCGTAGAAGTCGATGGGTTGCCTTAAAAAAAATGATTTATCAAAATTAAAAAACAATATCAATCCATACAAATTACCTTCAATTTCACCAAACAGCAGTTCTTCTTGACGGCTATCCTCGTCGTTGTCGACCTCATTTTGAAGGGCCATATTTATACATTCTTGAATAATCATGGGCGAAGGTTCAACGTTGTTACTATTTGCATTCACAACTCCTCTATTGTTATTGTTTGAAGCTCCAAATAATTTTGCTATTGGGACTCCTTCAACAGCTGCTTCTAGACCGGCGCACTCTATTATTCTTTCTTCATAATCATCGGTCTTTTTTGCATAAGCGGACCTCCGCCCGTGCCCTTTAAATGTCGTTTGTTGTTTCTTAATTTGGTTTTTACTTTATACTTCAGATCGCTCCACGTCTAAAAACAAATAATTTGGTATGTGTTGAAAAATGCATACCAATGCATAACACAAATCACTAATCCACTCATTCATTAACACAGATACACAAAAGCATTAAGTTTATATACATTACACACCAGTAGCTTAACAAAACAACACACAGAGTAAACTCACACCCACACAACAAACATTGTTTATATTCCTTTTCGTTTTCTAACAATAGTTGATTTTGAACACTTGTGGTTGAAGGACCGCTTTCCTTTTAAATAAATATATATTCAACTTAATCTAAAGGATCGTTTCACTCTTTATTCGCTTTTATCAGTTTTGTCAACCGTGGAATTTTCAACAGTATGTGTACAAATAACTTTTTTTTTACAATAAATACCTTTTTCCAATCTTTCACATCTTTTTGAGGAGGACCATCTGTATTGAGAGAGTTGGAAATCTTTTCCCAAAGAAAACCACTGTTTTTCCTTCATTTGCCGATTTTAAAATCCCCCTGGCAAGATCGTGGTGACCACACATAAAATTTGTTAAAATTTCAATTTGTTTTTTATTGATTGACATGTTTTGCTTATTTTCCATTTTCGCTGCAAAAAAATACACTGCCGACGACAACTATTTGCTATCGAGTATGATGCTTTGTTTCAATCGTCATTTTCGAGTTTGTGTGCTGCCAACTCGGACGATACAATCGAGGGTAGTTGATTGTGACAAATTAGGTGCTGCCAGAGCTCGATTGTGTCGACTGAACTCGATTGTATCAAGTTACGTGCTGCCACCCCGGGAGTTGGTTTTTCAACAGATTTGGAAGGACGGTTCTTCTCTCGACCCTGACTAATGAATTAACATTCACAGCTAGGATCCTAAAGTTTACCTCATCCAACGTACTCATCATGTTCATGGCGCGCTAGACTGGGCAAACATCGAATAGATATAATCTATTCGTGCTGCTTGGTCGTGCAATTGTTTTTGGAACTGTTCGATCTTGCTATTCAACGACAGCAAGAACCTTTTCAGATCCAAATCTGCTTCAGGTGGTTTCTCAGCAACCGTAGGCATTTTTGATGTCTGGGGTTTACCCGGTCCAGCTGCCATTTGGGCAAAGGACACGTTGGGATCTACCCTATTTGTAAAAGAGTGACTTTTAGATCGCTTTTCTTCTTCAGCAGCCTGTTTGCGAGCTAGCATACTCTTTCTCTTCTGTGGGAACACAGGACATCCCTTATAATTAGCAGGGTGCCCCGCGTTTCCACAAAGAACACATGTGAGCTTGCTCATGTCTTCAACCCTTTCCCTTCCTAGAGGACACTCATTTATAATGTGTTTCTTGTCGCACTTAACGCATCTAATCCGCATGTTGCAGTTAGAAGCGGCGTGCCCGAACCTCTGGCAGCGCATACATTGCAGTATGCGATCTGTCCTTTTTAATTTTTCCCAATGGACAGCGTGATAGTATACGCGATTAATTCTGCGTACACTATCGATTTTGCTATTGGGGGTTATTTGTACAAGGAAAAATGGTAACCTTCGGTTACCACCTCTACCATTGACCGCGGTAAACGGCTTTACGCCGACGAACTTTACATCGTCGCTCTCAAAATACTTGAGCTCGTTTAGGAGCTCCTCTGCATCAACCCTGGGATCGATTCCCTTAAGGATGAGTGTTTTTAATTTCTCTGCTTTCGGCGTATACGTGAAGTATTCTACCTTTAGCTCCTCTAGTTCTTTGCGGACTTTTTTATAGTCCTCCATATTATTGCATATAATCTTATGCTGTGTGGCCGAAATATGTTTGACCACGAAGTCCTTAATAAATATTTGCTTACATAATTTTATACTATCGCTTGTAGGCAAGTCACTTACATTAATCGGGGGTACATCTTCCCTCTTTTCCTGTTGTTTTTGCTGCTGCTGCGATTGTTGCTGCTGCCTTTGTTGTTGCTGCTGATGCGATTGTTGCTGCTGCCTTTGTTGTTGTTGTTGCTGTAGCTGTTGTTGATGCTGCTGCTGTTGTTGCGGCTGCTTATATCGCTGCTGCTGTTGCTGTTGCGGCTTCTGTCGCCTCCTCTGCTTCTGTTGTTGTTGTTGTTGTTGCTGCTTCTGTTGTTGTTGTTGCTGAAGCATTTGCTGCGCTTTCAGCTCGTATCGCTGTTTCTGCTCTTGTCGCCTTCTTTTTTCTTCGAGGGCTTCTTGTTCCCTTGCCTCTCGAATCCTCTCCAGCTTAGCAGTTAATTCTGCGATGAGGAGCTTTAATTTGGCCTCGTCATCGTTTAAAGCCGGCTGAACATCCTCAACTTCCGCTAGTTCTCTGAATGGGTTTCCCTCACCAACGTAGCGGGGTTCCCCATCATCAAACTCAGATTCCTCGAGGTCAGAGTTGCACTCCTCCTCTTCTTCCATTGTTGTTGGCAGCGGTGTATTTTCCGCTACCTGCATACATCTCCGCACGTTCAGATTAGGCATCGGATTTAGCTTCCTCCGCCTTCCCATTTGGGTTGTTGCCATTGCACTTGCTGCTGCTGTTGTTGTTGGTGCAGCCTCTTTTCTTGTCGCTGGTACCAGTTTTTGTTGGCATACCTACCGTCGCAGATGCCGATGATGTTGTTGCTGTTGATGGCGATGCAGGCATCGAGATCGATTTCGAGAATCGATACATGATTTGCTTAATACTATTTCTTAAAATTTAAAATACATTACTGCTTAATTGACAATATAGAATTGTGTGGGAAAGGAAATGGAAAATGCACAACTGCTTAATTGGCAGTATCGAATTATATGGGAAATGGGAATGGAAAGTATATCAAGTTTTTAGGTTTTAACTTCCATGAGCCGCTATTAGGAAAACATGTCTGAAAGAGTTTATTGTTTTAGGTATAACTAAAAGCAATGAGATGTGCTGGTGGGTACATTAAATCGTATGATTTTATTTTACATTGCGTGTGTTACTTATCCTTATTAAAGCTACTTACGATTGGAATAAGAGTAAGTGTTCTTAGATTCTTAATTTGAAGGTTACAGTAATTTAGTAGAAGAAGTAGAAAATAAAAAAAAACTAGTGGTGGGTGCACGACTTTCTCTTTCACAGCGAGTTAATTTGACGTTTCTAACAATTTAGCCAAAATACTAATAATATATATTTTGATTAATGATGCTATAAATGATATAAATAATGTCGAAATGTGATTATACGAACGTTTATTCCATCATTGAAAGTAATCTGTGTCCATGTGAATAATAATGATTTTCCGTTATTGGCCAAAACTGAAAATTCCGTTTAGAGATAATTGGGCCAAAACCAATTACGCGTAACTAATAAAAACTGTAATTGTAGTATACTAATTAAATTTCATTCATTCATCCTGTACCAGCTCCATTTTCTACTAAAGAAGGAGGGAGAAGTCTAAATCTTATTTTATTTATTAGAGGGAAGGCTATATCCGAGGCTCCTTATATTAATGGTATTAATCAATTTCCGACTCCTCCAATTATGATTGGTAGAACTGTGGTGGGTGCACGACTGGGTCGTGCGCAACTTACTCTTTCATAGCGAGTTTATTTGACGTTTGTAACAATTTGGCCAAAATACACAATAGTATTTATTTCGATTAATGATGCTAGAATTATATAAATAATGTCGAAATGGGATTGTACGAACGTCTATTCCGTAATTGATAATAATTGCTGTTCATGTGAATAATAAATATTTTCCGTTAATGGCCAAAACAAAATATTGCGTTTGTGGATAATTGGGCCAATACCAATCATGTGGAACTCATAAAAACAGTGAAAGTAGTATACAAAATAAATTTCATTCAATTTGGCAAAATAGTTTGCGAGAAATTGAAATTTTTCTTTATATGGCCTATATGTGCGAAAATCCGTTATATGGATTTTCTCAAAAACACTTGGTCTGTAGTTTTGTTGGAACTAATATGCTTATAAGGCATTTAAACAAAATCGTTAGAGCCGTTTTCGAGAAAATTGAGGCTATGTATGATTTTTATATGGTAGTTACCGGTAATATATATATACATTGTAATATAGAAAATATTGTTTGTAATCTGTTGCAAAATCAGTACCCATTTATTGTTAGGGATTTTAATCTATGAAACGTAACATAGAATTATTCAAATGAAGATAAATGTCTTATTTCTTATAATATGAAAAAAGATTATGAGTTTAGTTTTATTGATTCAATGTTTTCTATGGATATTTTTCAAGTAAATCATGTTCACAATTCTTTAAATAGATTGTTAGACTTAATTTTTATAAATAATACTAAATTTCCATTGCTAAGAAACTCAGTTCATCATGCTGCAATATGCTCAATTTTAAGATTCGAAAACCATGTCAAAAAGTCTTTACTTTTATCAAATGATGATTTCTTGGATATTAACAAAGGAGATTTCATTGCACTAAATAATTGCATTGCCTCAATTGACTAGGAGCATATACTTGCCGATATATCTTAACAAGGTGCGTACAACAATTTCGTGGATATTTTATATATCGGGTTAAATCTATACATTCCAAAAAGAAAGTCTTGGAAATCATTTAAAACTCCTTGATTTAATAAGCATTAGGTTAATTTAAAAAATGTACAAAATAAAGCCCTTAAAAAAATCAGAAAATCAAATTCCGCAGCTGACAAAAATCTTTTCTGCCAGTTGCGAAAGGAATATGATTTTCTAAACAAATATTTCCGCAAGCAATATGTACTGAATATTCAAACCCGCATTTCATGTAATCCAAAAGCTTTTTGGACTTTTTTGAATAGTAAGAACCGATCTGCTACTCTTCACGAAAATATGGAATTCAATGGTCAAATATCAAATGACATACAAAGTTCGTATGAACTTTTCTCTAAATTCTTCAAATTAGTTTATGTTGAACATTCCGTATTAAATATCGGTCAAACAGAAAGCTATTCTACCAGTAATGCTAATATTTCCACTCTCAATGTTTCCGAAAAAGATATCCTCAATGGTATTTCTAAATTAAAAGACATCTCAGCAATCCCTAAACTATTTGAGCTTATAGTTAAAGATCATCTATTTTTAATATAAAAGTCACATTTGTGATAACCAAAATGGATTTATGTAAGGTAAATCTACCGCAATAAATGTAATGCTTTGCTGTAGATATGTCACGGATTCCTTTGAATCTGGCTACCAGGTTGACACTATCTACGGATTTTGTCAAAGCTTTCGATTCAATTTGTCATAAAATACTTATAGCTAAAATTAAAGATTTCGGTATTCATGGTTTGCTGCTGAAATTGATATCCTTGGAGTCAATTTTAATCCAAAGTTGTCATATTCGTTCAATGTAGGCCAGGGAAAATTCAATGCTTGGTTTCGTTAAGCGAAACTGCAATGAATTCTCTAACCCCTATGCTTTAAAATCGGTTTATATGTCTTTAGTTAGTCCAATTCTTAAGTATTGTTCAATTATATGGTGTCCTTCTTCCTCTATTGAGATAACACGTAATGAAAGAGTTCAAAAAGCTTTTTCAAGATTTGTAGTTAGGTAGCTGAGGTGGAGAATTGATTCTCCATCATATGCATCTATGTGTGCCTTTATTGGTCTTGATTCATTAAAAAAACGACGTTCTGTACAGTGTATATTATTTGTTCATGATGTACATTCATATCGTATTAAGTGTCCACATATTCTTTCCTATTTTGAAATCTATATTCCGGAGAGAAGATTGCGTCTTCGTCATTTTATTAACAATCCTAAACATAGATACACTTATGTCTGCAATGAATCTTTTTCTAGATGTATACAACTTTTTAACTCTAAATGTAATGAACTTGATCTCTCTATAAATAGATTGGAATTTAAAACAAAATTTTGAAACATTTTACATTAGCTTTATGTTATCTTTTATATTCGATATCTAATAACTTATTATGAATTGTTAGTAATCTGTAAGATTTTATATCCGTAGATGAATAAATAAAGAAAACAAATAAACTAATAACATGGCTAAAAGAAAAAAAAATGGCCTAAAATTATGACCAAACAAACGCTGGATACGAAGTTTGAAGAAGATCGATTAAGTCGTTTATGCTTGTACGGACAGACGTGTTGTATGCTATGTTATGTATGTATGTTAAACATGCACATGTTTAACATGTGTCAAATTATCAATTAGTAGTATATAAATTAAATTTACTGACTACGAAATTTCTAAAAAAAACTTTATTATCTCGACCGGCAGCGATTCTGCCTACAAATGAACTGAACAACTTTGACTAAAAATCTATGGCTTAAATACTACTCTAAATCTAACGTCGGCGATGTGTTCCCACGCTGGAGTGCGGTGTCGGATTGTGGAATGTCTGCGGTGTCGGATGAGTATGGGAGTTGAGACGCTTTGTCAGCAACATGACTCTAAAGCGTGTTTTGTCGTTGCTCGTGGTGGAATGCGCTGACTTATATGTTGGGCGTGATATTTGAGTGTGTTTATCGTTAACTCCTCCCTTCTTAAATGCAAACGTCCTAGTTTGCAAAAATATCTAGAATAGTGGAATCTGGCTTATTCTAGATGGTCCTGGGTTTTTGTTGACCATCTCTTTGTGACCTGTGTTAGTTATTGGTGATGGCTCTGTAGTTGGTTCTGTGGCTGGTCCTATGGTTGATTCCTTTTTATCGATTATTGTGGTAACCTGGAGGTGTGCCGAGCTCTTTTCCTTGACAAATCGTATTATAAAGATGAGGATCAATATTGATATTGTTATTATTAATCCAGAGTTAATGGTTGTGTTTGTTCTGTGTCCCGATTCTAGCTGCTTTATTTCTTTTGTGTTGACGTTATGGAGTTCTTTCAGCATCTCTAGGGACACTAATTCTTCGGTGTCTTCGGTCATTGAAATCTGCGTGGTTGCAGGTAGCGGCTTGAATGTTGATATTACTGTGGATACATACGTTTTATTTTGTACGTTCACTGTTGAATTTTGAAATTTAATGATGAAAGTTCCGGTTAAGCTTATTGTTTCGTTGTTGTAAGAGATGAAACCGTTAAATTGGTTTAAAAGGAGCATTCCTGGTGTTACTTCTTCTATTGCTGGGATGTGCTGGTTGTTTATCCTGGTGCAGTTTGCTTTTGTGCTTTTCAGTAAGTTGGGTATACATGACGTGCCACTTAAATCTACAACATCACTATCTGGACATATTGTTTTACATTCTAATTTAATACCATATATCGTATTTGAACATTTTAAAATATTTTCGTATTCGATTTTATTTATAAAATTGTTTTTCTTAACTGGTTTTATTAAAATTTTCTTATAAGTTTCTACGAGTAGGAATTGTAATGGTATTAACTCTGTATTCCTAATTAACACTTATGTGTAATTTCCTTAAAATATGCGTCACTTAAGTTCAATTTTTATGTCTCAATTAATTTATATGTAATTTCACTTAAATTCAATTTTTTTATGTCTTAGTTAAATTATATGTAATTTCATTAAAATATATGTCACTTAAAATATTACTAATCTAGCTTACAACATGAAGAACTTCATTATCCTTGTGGTGGTGGTGGAGCGGCTAAGTTGTGTGAACTTCCTGTTCCTCCGTCCTTGTCTGGGAGCGGCTACTGAGCTTTTCTCCACACTGAGGTCCTCCTTTCTTAAAACGGACCCGGCACAAACTATTAACTATGTCACACACGACGGGCTGTTTTAGGCCGATTTACGTAGACGGACTTGTTTCTCGAACGCACTGTTTACTACACGCGGCGAGCTACTTTAGGTCGACTAACACGCGTTTTCGCTTTTTCCACCGGGTCCCTGCTCGGGCGCCAATTAAATTTACTGACTACGAAATTTCTAAATTTCTAGAAGCTTATGGTGGTCACCGTCTGAGATCAATGGGAACGGTGGTTCTTACAGTAAACCATAGAGGAGTATTGAAGAAAGCGAATTTTGTTGTTGCTGATGTAAAAGCAAAGCCAATACTTGGCTTACGCACGTGTGAGGAACTAGGTCTCATTAAAAGAGTACATGCCATTAATTCAATTACGAAGGAAGAGTTTGTTGCTCAAAATATGGATGTATTTAGTGGATTAGGTAGATTCCCAGAAACATGCACTATTGAATTGAAGGCAACTGCTAAACCAAAACACAATCCTCCACTTCGTGTTCCAATTTGCTCAAAGCTAAGCTTGATGCAATGGAGGCACGGAAAATTATCAAAAAAAAATGGGCCATCAGAATGGGCACATAATTTAGTTGTCGTTGAAAAAGCAGATGGTTCTCTACGATTATGTCTAGACCCAAAAAACTTGAATGACAATATTATTCATTAACCGTTTTTAATACCAAAACTAGATGATTTTAGGTATAAAATGAGAAACATGACAGTTTTTTCAGTTCTAGACCTAAAGGAAGGGTTTTGGCAGTTAGCATTAAATGAAGCTTCCAAACATTTAACAGTGTTTAGTACCCCATTCGTACCCCATTGAATTTAACGTTCTTCCATTTGGTATCAGCACTGCCACTGAAAAGTGCCAAGAAATGAATGAAAAATACTTCGGGGACCTAGAGGGATGTTTTATTTATATTGATGATTTTATTATTGGAGGTAGAACTGAAGAAGAGCATGAAATTAATTTAATGAAGTTTTTAGAAAGAGCTAGAAAAGTAAATGTCAAATTTAATCCTAATAAATTTCAATACAAATTCAAAAAAAATAAAATATTTAGGGAATGAATTCTCAATCGATGGTATGTCGCCAGATCCTGAGAGAATCAAGGCTATTCAAGCCATTTCAGATCCCGAAAATAAAAAGGAATTGGAAAAGACATTGGGAACACTAAACTACTTAAGAGCTTTTATATCCAATTTTTCTGAGCTAAATTCTCCGTTGAGGGCATTGCTTAAGAAAAATGTAATTTTTCAATGGAATCCTTTGCATACGCAGGTGCTAAAACAAATTAAAAAAGTTTTAAGTGATGCTACAATTTTACATTCGTTTTCTCCAGACAAGGAAACAGTTATTCAAACAAATGCATCTAGTAAAGGGCTAGGATGCTGTTTGATGCAAGAAGGTAAGCCCGTATCGTTTGCTTCTAGAAGTCTTAGTCCGACAGAAATAAATTACTCCCAGATAGAAAACGAATTCTTGGCAGTTGTATTTGCATGCGATAAATTTCACGAGTATATTTATGGACATATGGTTTTTATAAAAACTGATCATAAACCATTGTTAGTTATTATGAACAAACAGATTAGCCAAATACCCTCGAATAGATTGCAGCGCATGAGAATAAAACTTCTGAAATATAATTTGAAGTTTAATTACATACCAGGAAAGGATTTGCATGTACCTGACCTGCTTTCAAAAAATCTGAAAAATCGCATGTTGAAAAGGAAGATCTATTTAGGGATGTTGTTCATAGCATAAACATGTGTAGTTTTAAAAGGAAACGATTTGAAAAAGCCACTCTCGAAGATTCAAAGTTGCAAAATTTAGTTTCAATTGTTAAGAAAGGTTGGCCAAACAGTAAAGCAAAAGTGCCTGAGGAACTTAAACGGTTTTGGAATGAAAAGCATAAGATTTATTTTGTACCAGATTCTTTGCAAACCGAAATGTTAAATTTACTGCACGAAGCACATTTAGGAGTGGTGAAAACAGTTTCTAGGTCAAAAACATTATTTTATTGGCCTTTTATGTACAGAGATATAGAGAATGTTATTAGAAAATGCCAAACGTGTGAAAAATTTCAACCTGCCAATCGAAATCATTCTCTGCTAACTCATGAGATTCCTCAAAGACCGTTCCAGAAAGTGGGAACAGATATATTTGAGCTTGGGGCAAAAACGTACCTTGTGCTGATCGATTATTTTTCTAATTGGTTAGAAATACAGCAGGTTAAAGGCAAAAAGGCAACAGATGTTATTACAGTACTCAAAAAGATTTTTCCAACACACGGTATCCCTGAAACAGTGGTTTCAGACAACCAACAATTTAATTCGTTCGCACTTAAGGAATTTGCTGAAGCATGGAATTTTGAATATGTTTACTCCAGTCCTAAATACCCTAGACCAAACGGACTTTCTGAAAAGGGGGTGCATATAGCTAAAATGCTAAAAAAAAACTCAAGATCAGGGTAAAGATTTCTATGCAGCTCTGTTGGAGCAGAGATCCACTATAGTACCGAGATTAGGATATTCGCCATCAGAGATTTTAATGAGTACAAAGTTAAGAACTAAACTTCCCATAGATAGTTTACAGTTAATTCCTCGAATTTTAGAAGATGTACATGAATAACATCAAATATCAAGAGGTGATCAAAAGAAAACTCACGAATTCAATGGAAGTCGAAAAGAGATTTCCTTTGAACCAGGAGATAATGTTACTTATAGAGTGGATAGGTCTTGGAGACCAGCCCAAATAGTAGAGAAACACAGATCACCTAGGTCGTTTATAATAAAGAATGAAGAGCAGGAACTTATGCGACGAAATACGTCACATTTAAGAAAATCGTTAAGTAAACCTTGTTTTAGAGATACAGATACAGATATGTTAGATCATCACAATGTTTTAGATTTACATGTTAATTTTGAACAGCATAAACCAAACACAACTGAATCCAATTCTACAAGACCTGATCCCATTACACAGACAAATACGAATTATAAAACACGATATAGACGTGAAATCAAGAAACCAGATTTCTATAGAGCACACCACAGCAAATGAAAGTCTAAGTAGAATAAACTCTATGATGCCTTTGAGTATCTTTTGACAAAAACTCATTGCACTATTAATCATTGCAAGCTAAAAAATAAATAAAATAAAATGTATTAACATTATCCTTAACATTTATATACCTACTTTAACACTCACTATGAAATATGTTATTATAGTTACATAAGTCATACATGAATCTCATATCTATTGAATTTATGTTTAATATCTGGTTACCTACATTTATTTATTTCTTTCGAATTACTTTATTTCTTATTATGTTAATTAAATTGTTTTCTTGAATTTTCTAAATTATGTTCGACTTGAAGTCACCCAAAAATGAAAAAAGGGAGATGTTGTATATAATGCACATGCACATGTTTAACATGTGTCAAACTATCAATTAGTAGTATATATGTGTGTGTGTCAATAACACAAAGTCATGAAGCAGGGGATTCTCTGGGGCAGTCAATAAACTAACTTGAACCAAGAAGGTTGTCTTTTATTATTGAGCAATAACAACACATCAGACGGACCGACGAATAGACGAACCGACGGACGGTATTCCAAAAACCAATTTTTTAGTTCCGCTATCACCGTAATGTTAAAATCAATCAAAATCTCGAGGTCGAAAATTTTCACGAAAAAAATACCCTTCTCTTTATAAGAGATATTATCATTAGTCTTAATGTTTTAACAAAAACATTGGCCTTGTTAATCAAAAATAAGAATTTTTCTATTTAAACTTTAATAAATAAGAAATATTTTTATTTTTAATCTCCAAAACTAATATCTTAAATAAACTATTTCTTGATATTATACAACTTACATTAAATAGATTAACTTCCATAATTATATTTGCACTTTTACAAATAAATCATACCCTTAATATAGGATTAATACTTTTAATTCAAACAGTTATAATTTGTTATATTTCTGAATTAATGACAAAAAGATTTTGATTTTCTTATATTTTACTTTTAATTTTTATTTATTTATGTTACATCACTAGTATAAACTGAATAATATAAAACAATATAAAATACCTTATCGTCGAAGGTGAACTTGGACATACGTCTATCGTTGGCGCGTGTAGGGATTGAACTGAACAATTCCTTTCACACACTCATATGCCCGAGCTACCATACTATATAAAATTATAGTAGTTAATACTTTTTGTTTTCGTATCATGTGTTTACATTCGGCCATCCGACATTACACTGTCCTCAGTGTAGCCTCGTAACATCTTCTCAATGTATGCATTTCATCTTCTTTCGAAGGTAACCGTTTCATCTTCTTTCGAAGGTAACCGTTTCATCTTCTTTCGAAGGTATCCTTTTCATCTTCTTACGAAGGTAACCGTTTCATCTTCTTTCGAAGGTTACCGTTTCATCTTCTTTCGAAGGTATCCTTTTCATCTTCTTACGAAGGTAACCGTTTCATCTTCTTTCGAAGGTATCCTTTTCATCTTCTTACGAAGGTAACCGTTTCATCTTCTTTCGAAGGTAACCGTTTCATCTTCTTTCGAAGGTATCCTTTTCATCTTCTTACGAAGGTAACCGTTTCATCTTCTTTCGAAGGTAACCGTTTCATCTTCTTTCGAAGGTATGCTTTTCATCTTCTTACGAAGGTAACCGTTTCATCTTCTTTCGAAGGTATTCTTTTCATCTTCTTACGAAGGTAACCGTTTCATCTTCTTTCGAAGGTATCCTTTTCATCTTCTTACGAAGGTAACCGTTTCATCCTTAACATCATCCGACTCATCATTTCATTTTTCTTTTTTTTTTTAAAAAAACTCCTAATTTTCACACAGGCTGATTCCTCTACATAGAAGCAATAATAACGTCAAATTCAACCCAATGATATCGGCCACTGCGACAGTAATCAACAAAACTCCGGCGATCCCCTTCAGAAATTCATTAAAGCACCACGTCTGATGTGCTTCATGTTAACGAATCAACCCTCTCAAAAGCGGCGTAGAAAAGTGGAGCTCTGTCTTCCAAACCAGAACGCCGACATAGAACTAAATCAGAAATAAAAACAACACTGTCCAAGACTTCCAGTAAATTCCACCATCACTTATGAGGAACAAGCGATAATCAAAAGTTTCGTCACACGAATCCTCAGAGTGTAAGCAATTCTCAAACAGCTCAGTATATCCAAAGAAAAACACTTAATGCGCCGTTCAAAGCACATCAAAACGCGAAAACTCGTGAATCAAAATACCCCTTATTTATAAAAGCACCTTACATAAAACACCTACAACAATTATTGTTGAATATTCCATCCTTATTATGACATCATCTACTTAATACCCTCAACAGAATTACGCCTACACTGTACAGTCCATTCACTCAAAACAGTGTGTTTTACAACCACTTAATTTTCAACTAAAAACTCAATTTGTTGGGTTATACATACCTCGGGTAACTTATAGTTGAAAACAAAACATGTCCTCACCCGTCAATATCTATGTACATATATCGTATAGAAGCCGTCAGTCATTACGGCTACTATCGACCTGAAAACGATTCAAATAAGTTACTGCGAATTCTTCCTTTTCATTAATTCAACTTTATTAACAAAATAGCCAAAGAAAAACAAACAAACTACAATAGAATTCAAATTCATGTAAGTAGGCTATGGAAAATAATTCATTTATAAATCAAAAATAAATCCAATTGATTTTATTTTCGTATTTCATTTTCAATTGTCATCGTCAACCGTCAAGGCGTCAAGAAACGAAGACTCTGAAAAGTATTGTTGAGATTATTATTTTATTTTTATTAATTGTCTGTAATTTCTAGATTTTAATGTTCTGCTTGTATGAGAACTAAATCTCCAAGCTCATAATTTTGAGGACTCTGATGAGCATTATTAAATTTGTTGGCTTGCGTCGTTTGCAACTGTTCCATCAGCTGCAATGCTTTTTCACGGAGCTCGGAAAGAGGAATATTTTCATCGCAATCTTCATCGGAGTCATCTTCTTGTAATGCTATATTAAGATGGTTTGCCAAACCATTCCTGGGTTTGAAATCAAACATCAATTCCTGTGGAGTACGATTTGTTACTCGATGTTTTAATGAGTTTAGTCCCCATTGGACAGCTGACAGATGATCTTGCCAGTCTTTGCCATCATTTCGTTTAGTCATTGCTGAGATTGATGAGCTTATAGTTCTAAAATATCTTTCAATCTGCCCATTCGCTCTTGGAGTTCGTACAGCATTTAAAATATGACGAATGTTATTTGGGCACAATAACTTTCAAACATTTTAGATGTAAAGGCGGTGCCTCTATCGCTGATGATTTGCACGGGACTTCCGAAAAATTGTGATAGTTCTTCCAGTGTTCGCACAACAGCGTTAGACGACGTATTTTTTTACAGCTCGTAATATTAAGAATTTAGTGAAGGCATCAATAATTCCCAATATGTAAAAATTACCTTTATTACTTTTTGGTAGTGGTCCTAAGTGGTCTATATGGATAGTGTGAAATGGAGTGGGATGTTTTTTAATAGGGTGAATGTGATAACGAGTTTCGTCCTTTGATCTTTTGTTGTATAAACAAGGAACGCAACTGTTTAAGTATTTCAATACGGTATGTCGCATCCTGGGAAACCAATACATTTTTCTTATTTCTTCTATCGATCTATCTAGACCACAATGACCAATGTCGTCGTGAGCAGACTTGATGATACGCCAACGTACCCCTTGTGGTACCGCGAAGCGGGGACCATCTGCCGTTTTTTTTGAAGACACGTCCGGATTTTAGTACATAGTTACTTTCAATATCTTTCCATTTAGGACCTTTGTCAACATCATGATTAAGAACTTGAAATATTTCTTTTAATTGGTTATCTTGCCGCTGCATGGCTGAAATCCAATCATCTTCCTGCATGCCAATTATGTTCATGTTTAAACCCACTTCTTCTACGTCAACGGGTTTTTCAGCAGGATTACGACTCAGCGTGCAACATTTGAGATGCTGGCCTATACTCGAGATCATAATCAAAATCTTGTATTTTTAACCACCATCTAGCTATTCTTGGTATTAAATCTCTTTTGTTTTGCGTCAGTTTAAGTGAGTTACAATCGGTGTATATAGTGATCTTCTTACCTAACAAGTAGTATCGAAATCTTTGGAGGCTCTCAACGACTGCAAGGGCTTCCAGCTCGTAACTGTGGTACTTCTTTTCCAATTCGGTTGTTGCTCTACTGAAGAAAGATACTGCTTTTTTTTGTATCACCATCCTCAAGTTGTATCAGTACTCCAGCAAGACCCGAAGAACAAGCATCTGTGTGAAGCTGATGATTTCTTGAAGGATTATATATTGTAAGAATTGGAGAAGTGGATAGTTTTTCTTTTAAATTTTCGAAAGAAGCCTGCTCAACTGGTGTCCATATAAAAGTGGCATCCTTCTTCAAAAGCGCATTTAGAGGTGCAGCTATTGTGGCGAAATTGGGAACAAAACGTCGAAAGTATCCGGATAAACCGAGAAATTGTTTGATATGCTTAGGTTCACAGGGAACTGGAAATGCTTTAATGGCTTCCGCTTTACAATTTCCTGGTTTTATCCCATCGGCACTAATTTCGTGGCCCAGATATGTTATTGTTTCAGAAAAGAAGTTGCACTTCTTTAGATTAAGAGTTAGTTTTGTTTCTCTTAGTACTTCTGTGAAACGAAACGGGAAAACTGGAACGTCGGAGACCAACGAGGAATGGGGTAGTCGGCAATCGTATCTCGTGGCGAGTGTTTCTTTTAAACGTTAGGCCCTTCTGGCATTTTAATATATATATATACCGACTAATAAAGTTTTCATTGTAGATCAAAAGCTACATATCGTATATCTTGGTTTTTCTTTATATAATTGCTTGACAGTTTTCAGAAGTGGGATCTACCATGCCTAAGCTGCGAGGACTTAAAGTGGATGCATTGCGGAAAAAGTGTAGAGACGCCGGTATGTCTGACAAAGGAAACAAAAATGATCTTGTTCAACGTTTAATGGAGGTAGACAGTGAAGATGAATGTACGTCATTGCCCGAAAATTCTATTCTAGTTAACCGAATTAAAGAGCTAGAAAAAGAAATATCAAAATTAAAAACGAATTCAATCGCAGCAGATGCTGATAATTTCCAAGCAGTTATGTCTTCTACAACAAACGTCGACAGACAGTCGCCATCTCCTTTACTCCTTCAGTCACATCATTCGACACAACAGTTTCAGTCATTTACATCGCCATATACATCTGCAAGTGTAGTGACTCATGAGCCGTTTTTGCCATCCATGCAGCCGCATTCGGGAATTAATGTTTCATGTCCATCCGTTCCTGTATCAAATCATGTACATTTTAGCACACAGCAGCCGCCTTTTTCTCCGTATGCATTCGCACCAATTTCGTCTGTATCAGCATATCCTCACAGTCATGCACATTCATTGCCGTATAGTTCATCTACGCACACCCAAACGACTCAAAATAACGGAACGTATTTTCCTTCGAACCAAATTTATACACATACACCGACACAGCCACATTTGCCCTTCGTATCAACTTCAATCGCACAAACTCCGTTACCTCAAATTTCAACAATGCCGTCGTCAAACCTATTTGGTAATGTACGTGATATTGTCGCGCTTTTACCAGAATTTGATCCATCGTCTGAGAAAACACTAAATTCCGAGCAATTTATACGTCGAGTGGAATCTCTTAAAACCGCATATAAATGGGATGATCAAATTGTGGTATTCGCAGTACAGCAGAAGTTGCAGGGTGCCGCAAAATATTGGGTGGATTCGATTCATGAGGTTTTCTTAACGTGGTCGAATTTTGCTACGCGGTTTGTTTCGGATTTTCCTTGCATCGAAAACGCAGCCGATGTGCACATAAATATGGCACAAACCCGCCGACAACATAACGAGACACCGCAAGAGTATTACTACAAGATGCTTGCCTTGGGGACAAAGGGATCTCTTCCAGAATCTGCTATCGCTCGACATATAATAAATGGGGTAAGTGAGCCCGATTTAAAAAAGAAGATATCTAATCAATATTTTTTTTGTAACGACTTGCTTCGCGATATCAACAACTATTGCAAGCACAACGAAATAAAATCACCGCTGGAAATATGTACGAATATATATCCTACAACAACATCGAACGTATCGACAAAACTCACGATTCCTGTAAATAAAGCAGCGCGTAAATCCGATGACAAGGGTACTAAATGTTTCAATTGTTTTAAATACGGACATTATTCCATCAAGTGTCCTGAACCGCAGAGGAGGGAACGTTGCCAACTTTGTAATCGTACTAACCATCAAACGGCAAATTGTCCAGAGAATAATAAAAAAACATCTAATCAAAAACCGGAGGCAAGAGTAAATAAGGTCGAGGAAAATACTCCACCTAAGAAAAACCTCGATGATTTGATTACTAAGGATATTAAAGTTAATGGCATCAGAACTAAATCATTAGTCGATCCCGGCAGTAATCGTAGTCTTATCCGGAAAACGTTCGCTGCGACATTTGGATACCACATTGAATGTTCGATTGTATTAATGGGATTCGCTGGTGGCCAATATACTTGTAAATCGAAAATCAATGCAAGTTTAGATATCGACGACAACATCTACGATGTGGAATTACTGTTTGTTGAAGACAGTTTTATTAGTGAAAATGTCCTTCTTGGTAAAGATGCGTTATGTCGGAATGGAAGTCGCCTGATCATCGAAGGTGAAGATTGTTGGATCGAGAATGCTGACCAAATACGGAGTGGCAACAATCTGATAGCAGACGAGATGAGCCAACTAAAGTCAACTCTTTCTAACCATCGCAGATGTTTCGCCAAAAGTATAACGGATCTGGGAAAATGTACCGTAGCTAAAATGGATATCAAAGTCACGACAGATGTGCCCGTCAAAACGAAACCATATAGAATAGCTTTTGCTAAACGTACCATCATAGCAGGAATCGTATCGGAGCTGCTCGAAAATGAAATTATTCGCGCATCGGATTCACCATACGCAGCTGGAGTTGTTTTGGTTGATAAAAAGAACGGTGAACACCGTCTCTGCGTGGATTATAGAAGGCTCAATCAAATAACTTTAAAATTCCGTATCCGATGCCAAATATGGAGGAGCAATTTGCTCAACTAGCCGGAAGTAAATTCTTTTCGACATTGGATTTACGTATGGGATATCATCAAATTGAAATCCAGGAATGTTCGAAGAAATACACAGCATTTGTTACCACCGATGGCCATTACGAGTATAACCGAATGCCGTTTGGGCTCGTAAATGCGCCAGCTATTTTCCAAGCCGTAATGGATAAAATATCGTCGAAAATGCAAACTGGGGAAGTGCTTGTGTATCTGGATGATGTTATTATCCCAAGCAAAACGTTTGACGAAGGCCTTTATCGTTTAAATAAATTTCTTTTAGTGTTGGAAGAAAGTGGTCTTACGCTTCGTCTTGACAAGTGCACGTTCATGGCCACTGAGATTAAACACTTGGGTCACGTAGTCAACTCTGAAGGTATTTTTCCTGGAGACGAGAAAACTAGAGCGATAAAAAACTTCAAGCGTCCGGCGAGTGTGACTGAGGTTCGAAGGTTCCTGGGCCTCACTGGATTTTTCCGGAAGTTCGTTTCTGGCTATTCGCTTATATCAAAACCATTAACTTGTCTGTTGCGAAAATCGGAAAAGGAACAATTCGATTGGAACGATACTCAGGAGCAAGCTTTCGAAAAGCTGATTGAAATTTTGTGCAACAAACCTGTGCTGGCACTTTACGATTTTTCTGCGGAACACGAAGTTCATACAGATGCCAGTAGTGTGGGTTTGGCCGGAGTACTACTTCAATCAACGGATGCTCAAATTTGGCAGCCTGTATTTTACTACAGTCGTCACTGTACGGACACTGAAAGCAAGTATCACAGTTACGAACTGGAGGTGCTTGCCATCGTCGAAACTCTGAATCGATTCCGTGTTTATCTACTAGGAAAACATTTTCGATTGATTACTGACTGTTCCGCAATCACAAAAATGAAAACGACTAAGGAACTAATACCAAAAGTTGCTCGCTGGTGGATGAGGTTATTGGAGTTTGACTTTACAATGTCACATCGTGAAGGAAGTCGTATGTCTCACGTCGATGCTTTAAGCAGATCTCCAGACCAGCCCGCTAGTGAAGTGGAACCGGCCGGATTCGTTATGAAGGTAACCGTTGATACAGATAATTGGTTGTTAACGATGCAATTACAGGACGAAAAGCTGCATAGTATTATTTCCGTTTTAAATGGTCAATGCAAATCGGATCAAGAACAACAACTGCGAAATGATTATCGTCTCAAGAATCATCGGTTGTACAGGAAAGAAGGTGGTGAACTCAAGTTTGTCGTACCCAAATCAGTCCGATGGCGTATCGTGAAAATATACCATGATGATATGGGACATTTTGCATTAGAGAAATCCATTCAACGCATTAAGAAACTATTTTGGTTTCCGAAGATCCGGAAATACGTGAAGGATTATATAGCTGCTTGCACCCAGTGTTGTTATTTTAAGTCAAGGGGCGGAAAACCTGAAGGGCGTCTACACTACGACGAAGTTTCACCAATTCCTTTTCGTTTATTGCATATGGACCATCTTGGACCGTTTGTTCGCAGTAAGAGAGGCAATTGCTATGTTTTGGCAATATCTGATGCGTTTAGTAAGTTTTTGCTCGTGAAACCTGTTCGTAACACTAAGACTTCATCGGTTATAAATACCATCAACGAGATGACCAGTTATTTCGGTCTACCTAAGCAGATTGTGACTGATCGAGGAACTGCGTTCACCTCTAAGACATTCGAAGAGTTTTGCGATCACAACTGCATACATCACATTAAGACAGCGGTGAGAACCCCACGTGCTAACGGGCAAGTGGAAAGGGCAAACCAAACTATTCTTTCGTATATTCGAACATCCGTCAACGATGCCAAGGATTGGGATTTGACTCTGCGTGACCTTCAGTGGGCAGTAAATACTCAAATAAATACGACAACTGGATTCAGTCCATATGAACTCGTATTCGACTTCAAGTTAATTGACATCATTCAAAACCGTCTCATCGCCGCAGTAAATGATGACACCAATGGTAATGACAGTTGTATTCCAATACGCGAGAAAAGGGAACAGGCAGTTGTCCGGATTCAAGATGAGAGAGCTAAGTGGAAGGATCGCTTTGACCAAAAACACTCCGAACCGACAAGTTATTGTGTGAACGATCTAGTAGTCCTTGAGAATGTATCTGCAGCAACCGGCGAGTCAAGAAAACTAGAACCTAAATTCCGTGGACCGTATATCGTTACTAAGGTGTTAGACAAAAATCGCTATGTGGTTGAAGATATACCGGGAATGCAAGTTACTTCACATAAATTTTGTTCAATCTTTTCCTCAGATAAAATGAAATTGTGGTGCCAGAACTCTCCAGAGCTTGATGACAATGACGAATCTGAAGACGACGAAATCGAGGACGATTCCATGTCAGGATCTGCCGAATTGTGAAACGAAACGGGAAAACTGGAACGTCGGAGACCAACGAGGAATGGGGTAGTCGGCAATCGTATCTCGTGGCGAGTGTTTCTTTTAAACGTTAGGCCCTTCTGGCATTTTAATATATATATATACCGACTAATAAAGTTTTCATTGTAGATCAAAAGCTACATATCGTATATCTTGGTTTTTCTTTATATAATTGCTTGACACTTCCAAAAGGTTTTTGAATGTTTGTAAAATTGTGTTGGTGTTTTCTCCAAATATAACGATGTCGTCCATGTATATACATATGTTGCCATGTGGTAATTTTCGTGTGAGTGAATTCATTAGTCGAAGGAAAATTGATGGGGCGTTGGTTAAACCAAATGGGACTCTTTTATACTGATACTGACCTTGAGGAGTTACGAATGCTGTGAGGTGTCTGGAACTTACATCCACCGGAATTTGATGATAACCGCTCATTAGATCTAATATTATGAACACGCGAGCATTTACCATTGAATTAATTAGTTCCTCGATGTTGGGTGTCGGAAAGTTTTCTCGTAATGTTATCGAGTTAAGTTGTCTATAGTCGATGACCATTCTATAAGTTCCATTTTTCTTTTTTACTAACAGAGCTGGACTAGCATATTCTGAATTGGACTCTTCAATAATATCATTTTTTAATAGTTCATCGACTATAGTATTTAGGTGCGCAACTTCATTGTATGCTACTCGATAAGGCTTGTAGCGAATGATTTTGTTTTCCTTAAGTGTGATTGTCATTGTTACGAGACTTGTTTTACCGAGCTCCTTAAGGTGATTGCTATGCAATCTCGATATTGATTAAGTAGAACAATTAAATTGTTCTTGTCTGATTCGCAGTATTGGAAGTTGCCGATGTTGATATCGTTTTGGTTTATTGGAGAATAACAGGCATTGATGTTTGTATCCGAGGGTTTGGGACAATTTCTCAGTCAAGAATTCTGAGTAACGACGTCATCATTTGCATTTTTTATTAGTAGACTACCGTATTTTTTTATTAAGCATACGTTAGGAGAGTCAAGAAAATTTCGCCCAAGAATCATAGATACGTCTTGTGCGGAATCGTTGAGTCTAATTTGGCATGGCTTCATTTCCCAGTCATTTTTGACTACTTCAGCCATTGTCAGCGTTGTACAATCACTTCCGAGGTCAACAAAGGCTTTAACAGGCTGGTTGTCTACAGTTACCGTTTTAAGAAGTCCACTATCGTCGCCGGATTCGAGTAAGCGACGCATTTTTCGAGCAGGTTCATATGGTTGTTGACGACGTCTTTCAGCAGTGCAGTTATATGATATGTGCCCATATTTGTTGCAGTTATAGCATTTTGTGTTGGAAAGGTCATTGCTTTGCAGACGATAGTTGGTTGATCTTATCAAACTTGAAGGAGTAGACCGTCTTCGGTCGGGACTAGATTGTCGTATATTAGATCGATGTGGAGCGTTATGCCTCTGCTCGAATTTACTTCGAACTTCATGCTGTATTTCAACTATGTTGTATGTTTTGATTTTCGAAAGAAGGTCTGTAATATTTGTGCAATTACTAGCGGTCAAGTAAGTGCGTAGGTCACGGTTCATTAACCCTGAGATTATATATTTTATTACTGTGTCATTGCCGAAGTGTGCTCTTTTCGCTGTCTCTTCAATGTCGTATGCGTAATTTTCATAGCTTTCGTTTGCTTCCTTACGACGAACCATTAATTTTGATATAATTTCGGACTCATCAACTAAGCTTGGAAAGTCTTCCATTATTTTGGTCTTGAATTCACCCCACCCAGTAAGATTATGCTGTTTGTTAGAAAACCACTTACGTGCTCCTTCCTCAAGTCGCAAGGATGCATATATACAAGTTGAACGATCATCCCAGTTGTAAAGATGGCTGATATTGTCAATGGTTTCTACCCACTGAGAAGCACTCAAACCAGAGCTGCATGCTGGGTTAAAAGGAGGGATTACATTTTTTACTTCTTCTGGTCCTAACCTGATAGCTTGCTGTGGTAGGCCCGTTGATATTGCTGAACACTCAGTTGAGTTACTATTAGAACGGTTGTTGACTGCAATTTCTCTTCCCAGCTCTACATTTTGAGCTTTAAGCGTATTTATTTCCTGTCTTAGCTCTTCAATAAGTTCGTTGCTGCTTTTAGTTGTCACTCGTTTTTTTCCATCTCTCCTTTCCATTTTGTCGAGTAAGTGGTGAGCAATTTGGTGAAAAATTAAGATTTATTACTGTACCGCGTGCTAACGATGGAAATGTTCAACTGTTGAAATATTTTTGAAGTTTCCCTATACAGAGAGAGAGAGAGAGAGACAAATCTCTGTCTGTACATGATTATGTATCCAGAACTGTATGCGAAGAATAAATCACGTTGAGTTGAAAGAGACAAACCAATGTTTATAAGGTTAGGTATTCATTTCACATTCACAATATAGATACGAAAACCACGTGGATTGTGTGAGCGAAAAAACTATACAGTGTATTGCACGATAGGTGTGGGTAATTCGAATTGCGTTGCGATAAATATATGCATGTACTTTTAATAAGTTAGATAGTAAAGGTAATTTATGCGATAATAATAAATAAGAAAACTAGCATTGTGCGGCCAGGATTATCCCACTTCTGAGTTATAAACTGAATAATATAAAACAATATAAAATACCTTATCGTCGAAGGTGAACTTGGACATACGTCTATCGTTGGCGCGTGTAGGGATTGAACTGAACAATTCCTTTCACACACTCATATGCCCGAGCTACCATACTATATAAAATTATAGTAGTTAATACTTTTTGTTTTCGTATCATGTGTTTACACTAGCTTCAAACGAAACCTTTTCATTTTCAATAAAAATAGCTATAACATTAATAATTAACTTTATTTTGCAAATAGCTATTATATTTTTTATAGTTTCTGGTTCTTTATTAGTGCTATGTTTAATTATTCAAATCCTTACAGGATCATTTTTAGCTATAAATTATGCTGCTGATATTACCTTAGCTTTTAATAGAGTTGAACATATTTGTCGAAATGTAAATTATGGTTGATTATTACGAACTTTACATGCTAATGGTGCATCTCTTTTGGCCTTCTCTTATATAAGAGAAAGATATTGTTTTCGTGAACATTTTCGAATATGAGATTTTTATTGATTCTAACATTACGATGGTAGCGGAACTCAATTGATTCTAACATTACGATGGTAGCGGAATTCAAAAAAGTTATTTTTGGTTCGTCGGTCCGTCTGTCCGTACACGTCTCTCAATCCTAAGCGACTTGAAGGGTAGTCGATATTCTGATTATCCAGATTTATATACAACATGAAATGATACTTCAACTATTGAATCTACAATTTCATTAATAGGAATTATTATATGTATAATTATTGTTTGAAAAACTTGAATTAAACAAAGACAAGTAAATTATCCTATACAATTAAAATCTTCAATTGAATGATACCAACATATTCCACTAGCAGAACATACTTTTATTAGAAAAATGTCAACATGAGCAAATTTAAATTTTCAAGATAGAGCATCCCCTTTAATAGAACAATTAATATTTTTTTTATGATCAAATTATATTATCTTTAACTATAATTACAATAATATAATTACATATATAATTACAATAATAATATATGTTATATTTATGTTATTTTTTAATACCCAAATAAACCGATTTTTATTATATGGACAAATAATTGAGTTAATTTGAACATTATTACCAACTTTTATTTATTAAGTATTTAATGCTTTTCCCTGCTTAAATTTACTTTATTTATTAGATGAAATTAGTGATCCTCTAATTACATCAAAAGCAATTGGTCATCAATGATATTGAAGTTATGAATATTCAGATTTTCTTAGTATTGAATTTGATTCATATATAATCCCCACTGATGAGTCAGAACTGAATAGTTTTCGATTACTAGAGGAAGATAATCGAGTTGTTATCCCCATAAATCTTCAAACTCGAATCTTAGTTTCTGCTGCAGATTTAATTCACTCATGAACTGTTCCCTCCTTAGTAGTAAAAGTTGATGCAACTCCTGGTCGATTGAACCAAACTAATTTCTTTACTAATCGACCTGGAGTATTTTTCCGGCAATGTTCAGAAATTTGTGGAGCAAACCATAGTTTTATACCATTGTAATTGAAAGAGTACCCTCAAATTATTTCATTGAGTGAATTTCTAAATTAAATTAAACATAAAACATTAAATGACTTAAAGCAAGTACTGGTCTCTTAAGCCATGTTATTGTAATCTATCAATTACTTTGAATGAAACAAAAATATTAGTTAAAATATAACATTAGTATGTCAAGCTAAAATTATTATAATTCCGAATATTTTGTAATTTCACAAATAGCCCCTATTAGATGACTAAGCTTATTTTAATTATCCTCCTTAATTTATATATTATATAATATTATAAATTATTATATTTACTTATCTTCAACATCTTAACATAAAAGTTTAAATAAAATTTTGAAAAATTCAATAAATTGGAAATGATAACTAATTTATTTTCTGTGTTTGACCATGCGTCTAGTATTTTTAATCTGTCTTTAAATTGATTAAGTACTTTTATTGGATTATTAATATTTCCTTCTATATATTGATTTGTACCTTCTCGTTACCATATTATTTGAAATAAAGTTTTAACTACATTACAAAAACAATTTAAAAGTTTATAAGGAAATCCTAATCAAAAGGGAACAACTCTTATTTTTATTTCATTATTTAGTTTAATTTCATTTAATATTTTTTTAGGTTTATTTCCTTATATTTTTACAAGTTCAAGTCATTTAGTAATAACTTTAACATTAGCTTTACCTTAATGATTATCTTTTACAATTTATATTTACAACATATATTTACTCACTTAGTTCCCCAAGGAACTCCTTCTATAAGTATTATTATCCGTAATGGAACTTTAGCTGTTCGATCAACTGCTAATATAAATACAGGACATTTATAAACAACTTTATTATTAAATACAGATCCTGCCTTAGCTTCTTTAGTTGTAGCAATTTGTTAATAGTACAAATTGCTTTATTAATATTTTAATCAGTCGTTGCATTTATTCAATCATTAACAACAGAATTAACAACACTATGCACTAGTGAAGGAATTTAATTAAAAAGTCAACACATTCAAATCACCCATTTCATTGAGTTGATTATAGTCCATGACCATTAATAGAAGCTATTGGTTCTATAACTTTAGTTTCAGGGATAGTAAAATGATTTCATCAATATAGAATAATTTTAATTATTTTAGGAATAACAATTGCTATTTTAACTGTTTACCGATGATGACGAGTTGTTTCAAGAAAGGCAACTTTTCAAGGTTTACATACATACATAGTTACAACAGGTTTACGATGAGAAATAATTTTATTTATTTTATCAGAAGTATTATTTTCTTTATACTTTTTTTTTCTTTTTTTCATAGTAGTCTATCTCCATCAATTGAGTTATGATCTTTATGACTTCCAATAAGAATTATTCCTTTTAATCCTTTTCAAATTCCATTATTAAATACATCTATTTTATTAGCATCAGGTATTATTGTTACATGACCTCATCATAGTTTAATAGAAAATAATCATACTCAAGCAACACAAGGATTATATTTTACAGTAAATATTATTAGGGTTACAGTATTATTCATGTTTTAATTGGGACTTCATATTTATTAATTCGACATTTATATGGTTAATTTTCAAAATATCATCGTTTTGGATTTGAAGCAGCAGCATGGTATTGACATTTTTGGATATTGTTTGATTATTTTTATATGTATCAATACATTGATGAGGAGGATAATATATATTTATGTAGTAAAAAAGTAGATACGAATTGCAATCATAAAGTCTATTTATTTAATAGTATAAATAATCTTTTCAATTCTATTAATATCTTTAATTATTGCAATACTAACAATTTTTGTTATATTATTAGCAACTTTTTTTTATCTAAAAACATGTGAGAAGGCTACAATCCACTGAGTGGATCGTTTTATACCCTATCACATCCCATCCTTTAAATTAATATCCCTTTAATGTGGGTTTTATGACAAAGAAATATTAAAATTGAAATTGTCGCAACATATTGTTCAGACAGCTTAAAAAAAACTTGTATGGTTCGACCAAAAACAACGTTTTTCTCCTGCATATGGTATGGCGTAGGGTATACAAATGGTTTATGTATGAAAACGTCTCCAAAAAAAAAGGCGTGAGAAAAATGATTTATGGAAGAAATGCTTACATTACCAAAACCACTTATTATGCATCAAATTTTTTATCAAAATTTTTAAAAATTTACCGAAAAACGTTTTTTTACTAAAAACGCCCCCAAAAAGTATTGAGAAAATACAGACATCAGGATTATCTAGATATCTTATTCAGACACTTTTTCAAATTTTTAAACGGTTTGGCCTAAAATTAGGTTTTACAAAAAAGAGGGCGTGGCAGTAGGCGGATTTAAAAAATTGTTACACTTGTTCGAACAGCACGTACAAGGATAACATGTACCAAATTTTATTACCCTAACTAAGAATTTATAATATATTTATAAGATCCATATACTTTGAGGTATACCTAGCTAAATTATTTCACTATGTTACAAACTATGCATCAAAACTGAGATACCCCTAAGGGATAGGGTATAAAAAGGTAAAGAGATCAAGAAAAAAGGCTTCCTTTTGAACGTCGATTTGATCCTATATCTTCTTCTCGTTCCCCTTTTTTTTTTAACTTTTTTTTAATTACAATTATTTTCTTTATTTTCGATGTAGAAATTTCATTAATTTTACCTATAATTTGAATTTTAAATTATTCAAACTTAATAATTTGAACATTAACTTCTGTTATCTTTATTTTATTATTAGGATTATATCATGAAAAAAAGCTGCTGCCTTTTTTATTTAATGGTTAATTTTCATTTAAATTTCTTTTACTTATATAGTTTAATTTTAAAACATTACATTTTCATTGTAAAATAAAATATTTTTTTTAATTGTTTAAATTATTTGAAGATAAATAAATCTCCATGACATCATCAATGTTGTACTCTAAATATAAGCTATTTAAATATAAAAAAAATATTATTATTTTGTAATATATAATTATATTGAGAACAAACAATTAATTGTTTGTATAAATTTTGACTCCCAATAAATTCTGATCATCCTTGATCAAAATTATTAAATACGAATATGCCAAGCATTAAAGAATAATAATTAACTCCAATAAAATTATTAAAAGATTTATTAGAAAAAAAAGAGGTACTTTTATACAAAAAATATTCTATTAACACTCCAATAATACAAACAAATAAAGTTATAAATTGTAAATAATAAGGAAAGACAATAGTTGAAGGAGTTATGAAAATAATTCAACTTAATGTTCTTCCTCCAATAACTCTTATTATTATTAATACTAATATTATTTTTTATATAATTCAAGTTTCATCATTTTAAACATTTAATGAATTACCATTGAAATCTCCAGTGTAGCAGTGCTTATCTTAAGTTATATATATACCATAAAATATGCAACACTAAATTATATGTTGTAGCATTGCTTATCTTAAGTTATGTATATACCATAAAAATATGCAACACTAAATTATATGTTTAAACACATTAAAGTAAACTTTTAGGTTAAACAGTATAATTCACACATTATGTCGATATCTATAAAACAATAATAGTAGTATAAAAATTAAAATTCATTCAATTTGGCAAAATAGTTTGCGAGAAATTGCCAACTTTCTTAATATGGTCTATATGCAAAAATCCGTTATATCAGTCATCGGCTGACCTTCGAACCGTTCAGACCTAGCTAGTGAGTTGAAAAGTAGTCGTTGCGATTCTCCTTTTTTTCTTTTTTCAAATTATCACTTGAATCACTTTTTTAGTATCAGCAATAAATACATATATACAAAAAAAGGTGATTTTTTAATAAGTAAAACATTATCTCTCGCGATGGCGTCGAAGCGTATTCGCCAATCGGGCAACCGATATGGCATTCTCGATGAATGTTCGCTCTCTGATCCCCCTGATCCCCCTGATCCCCCTTCACCACCATCCCAGAAAAGACTAAAAAAATCCAATAATGTGTTCACAGATTTCCCAGACCTACCAACAAAATCAATTTTAAAAAATCCGCGTTTTGTGCATATAACGTCAAAAGACGAGGCCAAATCTTTAACATCAATCAGTGTTTTCATATTGAAAAAACTGTTCAAGTTAGATTCAATTGATATAATGTAACCGCACTTAATGTAATCCACACCTAAAATTGCACCTGAAAACTAGAGGGCGTTTTCTTCACCCTGAAGTTAGTTTCAATTAAGTAATTGTTATAAAACCGGCCCCGCCATAACTTTTGGTCTCTTCCGTTTGTAACCTTTTTGCTGAGCACAAGTACTACACAATCCTACCGCCTAATAAAGTTAATTTTAAAACATTAAAGCGCGTATTATTTCGTCCGCAAACTCTCGCACTCCCTCATACAAACATTTGGTCCATTCGAGTCGGGATTTCTATTAAAAAAGTGAAAATTACGCCAACACCACCATCACACACCATCTCTACCATCGCCACCTACCGTCAGCCACAGCAACATCGCAGTTCGATCGGCTTGAAACGGCACAGCGCGAGCCTCCACCAACACCACCACCACACACCATCTCTACCATCGCCACCGACCGTCAGCCACAGCAACATCGCAGTTCGATCGGCTTGAAACGGCACAGCGCGAGCCTCCACCAACACCACCATCACACACACCGTGATCATTTTCACCATCATATGCATAACCTGCAGAAGCAGAAAGCACCCCGTCTTTCTCAGCAGATACAGTTTCGCCTCACCATCAGCATCAGCGATATCAAGCGGTAGCTTCACCACCATTTCAACAGCCTACCGTTCGTCGTCATCATCATCATCATCATCAGCATCTTCATCATCTTTAACAACCACCTAGCCAACAGAGCGAAGTTGTCACGTCATCAATCTCAAAAGGAATACACCTCCGTCTCATCTTCAACATCATCATCATCATCAGCATCTTCAACATATATAACAATCCAGTAACAAAAAGATTAGTGTGGTGCATTCATTCATATAAAAAAAAAAAAATTAAATTATAACAAAAAAAAAAAAAAGGGACAAATTGTGATTTGATATAAATAACACACATACATAGTTGCATATTCTTTTGGTTTTTTTTACCAATTCCATTCTCAATTGTTCCTATGAGAACACCTCATTAATTTGTGGAATATTTTCGGGTTCAAATCAGAGTTGCCACTTTGCAAACTCGTTAATCCATACTACTTTTTGTATACACCTATTAAAACAATATTACCGTCGTGCATTTATGCCTCGTGTTTATAATAAAGTATTTTATATTAAAAATTAGTTTTTTTTTTCAAGCTTGTTTTGTTTTGTCGTTCACACAATTCCTTTAATTAAAGATGAATTCATCAATTTCGAATTTTATATTTGCGGCGGATCAACTCGTGGATTTTTTTGCTACTTTTAAAGAAATCCCTAGTACTAAACATACAGCTTCTACTCTAGAAGCCCGTCAAATCGAATTAAAGGAATTGTGGTGCGCGGTAAAGCTAACTTTTGCTAGTTGCACTCGCGATGCCACTGAAGAAGAAAAAGTGGATTTGGATATCGGTACTATAAAGGCAAAATACTCTCTATCTAACGAAACGTACATTTCTTGTCTCGGTAGTATTTTAGATTATAATTCAAAACTTAAAGAGTCACACGCGATTTTCAACGTTCCTTCCTTATCCAATACCGGTGCATCGACGTCTACCGTTGATAACGGATTGTATTCGGTTGCGGTTGATAACGGGACACCCTCTTTCCAGTGCGTCAAACTACCTCCTTGCGACACTGAGGTTTTCCACGGTGATTATCTCTCGTGGCCATCTTTTCGTGACATGTTTGATGCTGTCTACAAGCAACATCCCAAACTAGGCCCTGTACAAAAGCTTTTTCATCTAAGGTCGAAAACCAAAGGTAATGCCTTTAATATAGTGAGTAAGTTTCCACTTACAAATGATAGTTTTGAATTGGCTTGGGAAGCATTAAAAAATAACTACGAAAATAAACGCATCCTAGTTAATAATCAAATAAAAATTCTTTTTCAACTTCCGGTTATTCACAATGAATCTGCTAAAGCCTTGAAGTTGCTACAAAGTTCTATCAACGATTCAATTGCAGCACTTCAATCTCAACAAATTGATACCAAGAACTGGGATCCAATTTTGATCTACGCTTGCTCAAATCGATTACCAAAATCTACTCTTGCTCTATGGGAACAATCAATTGATAAGCCAACTGAAGTTCCCACATGGGATCAATTGAACTGTTTTTTAGATTCTCGGTATAGAATCTTAGAATCTATCTCAGACGTAATGTCAGGCCCATGCGAAACCATAAACAAACGTCAAACTTCTAAAACGAATGCATCTAATAACAATAACGTTCGCTCGTATCATACAAAGTCGTACAATTTCACGTGTAAACTATGCAATGAACAACATCCTATACGTAATTGCTTAAAATTTAAGGAAATGGCTGTGCAGTCTCGTATCAACTTCGTTGAGAATAACAACATGTGTACAAATTGCTTAGCATCAAGCCATTTGTGTAATGCTTGTCGAAGCACATACAATTGCAACGCATGCAGAGGCCGCCACCATACGCTTTTACATATGGTTTCCAATGTAGTGTCTCGACCTCAGCCAGTTTCTTCAAACAATATCGTTTCTAATCAATCTACTAGTTCTTTACCTCCTTCAAATATACAGTCCACTTCACAGCAAAGGGTAAATTCTCCGAATATTCAAACCTTCTTTACGGTCAACGGCAGATCTGTTTTACTTGCAACTGCCTTGATCAAAGTAATACATCAAGACTCTATTTTTGTTCTTCGAGCTATGGTTGATCCGGGATCTGAGATATCGTTCATTTCAGAAGCAGTTCAAAACCGTCTTCGATTACAAACTCAACCCATCAACGCTCATATCTCGGGAATAAACTCGGCCTACGCTGCCACATCAAAAAAAATGTGTTCACTCTCATTGGTTAATGATGAACACCCGAACAAACCCATCTCAGCTCAAGCCATTGTTTTAAAAAAGTTGACCGGCCATCTACTTGCGTCCTCCTTTCGGCTTGATGATATAGATCAATTATCCGGGCTTAGGCTAGCTGACCCAACCTTTCACAAGTCTTCTCAAGTCGATTTCCTCATAGGAGCAGATCTATATCCTATAATACTTCGACCTGGAGTTTTAAGTATATCTGATTCAATGGTAGCGCAGAACACTGTTTTCGGGTGGATTCTGTCAGGCCCGCTTACCCAATATGTGAACTCATTTACTACATCTGTAATAGATTGCTCATCAACTACACTTGATCAACAAATAAAGAAATTTTGGGAACTTGAAGAAATCCCCAATGTTTCTCCCTCTCTTTCGGCTGAGGATCAGTATTGCGAAGATCTTTATCAACGGACTACTGAAAGAAGCACTGATGGAAGATATATCGTAAGATTGCCATTTAAGACTGAAACTGATAAAAGTAATAAACTTGGTTTCTCGCGATATATTGCTTTGAATCAACTCACGCGCTCTGAAAAATCACTTACTAAGAACCCGGACCTTAAATTGGCATACTCAAACGTTTTTAAGAAATATCTCTTATTAGGTCATATGCGCAAAGTTGAACCCGTCGAAAAGGTAAAGGATAATTTTGTTTCATCCTTTTATCTTCCCCATCACGCAGTTCTCAAGCCAGAAAGTACTTCTACTAAAGTTCGAGTCGTCTTTAATGCCTCAAGTTTATCCAGTAATGGAAACAGTCTAAACAATCTCTTGCATGCAGGTCCAGCTCTTCAACGCGATCTTCCATCCTTAATTTTAAGATGGCGGTTTTTTAAATTCGTTTTTAATGGAGACATTGAAAAAATGTATCGCCAAATTTGGGTACATCCAGATGAAACCTCCTTTCAGAGAATACTTTTTAGAGAATTATCTGGTTCAAACATAGATGCCTATGAACTTTTGACTGTTACTTTCGGTGTGAATTGCGCACCTTATCTTGCACTCCGTACGATGCGACAATTAGCTGAAGACGCTAAAGTCAAGTACCCGATTGCTTCAAGGATCTTAGAGGAAGAATTTTATTTTGACGACTTGATGTCCGGTGCACATGATCTAACTACAGCTCGAAAATCTCAACTTGAATTAATTGAAGCTCTTTCTTCTGCTGGATTTTCGATCCGAAAATGGACATCAAATTCTTCAGATCTTTTGAAACATCTCCCTCCCGAGCAAGTCCTTAGTGACAGTTTTCTTAACCTCAAAGAGGATAGCACTGTAAAAACTCTTGGCGTCCGCTGGAATGCTAAAGGTGATTATTTCTACTTCACTGTTCAGCCTAATCCTATTTCAAGCACCCCAACCAAACGCAACGTATTCTCAACAATAGCCCGTCTTTTCGATCCCGCAGGATGGCTAGCACCAGTAATTGTTGTGGCTAAGATTCTGATGCAACAAATTTGGTCTGACGGTACTGATTGGGACGAATGTCTGCAATTAGAAACTGCTGAACGGTGGAACGCCTTTATAAAAACCTTACCTGATATTCAAACGATAAAAATTCATCGTTGGGTTAATTATCAACCTGCGGCTAGTATTCGATTCCATGGATTCTGTGACGCGTCTGAAAGCGCGTTTTCTGCTGCTCTCTATATTCAAGTCACCAATGCAGATTCTACGATTTGTTCACAGCTGATATGTGCCAAAACCAAAGTAGCACCCATTACACAAATATCAGTACCGCACTTAGAATTGAGTGGTGCTGTTCTTCTGTCTAAGCTTGTTAAGTTTTATCTTCCAAATTTTCCTGTTATCTCTTATAATCTTTTTTTATGGACCGATTCATCGATTGTTCTAGCTTGGTTGAATAAACCACCTCGGACTTGGAAGACTTTCGTTGCTAATCGCATAACTACTATTATGAATAACGTGGGCAATACCAAGTGGAGACATGTCAGATCTCTTGATAATCCCGCCGATCTTGCGACACGTGGCCTTTTTCCCCTTGATCTTAAAACCAATTCTCTTTGGTGGAAGGGGCCAACCTGGCTCCAAAAGCCAGAATGTTATTGGCCCAAAAACAATTGACTCTATTAGCACCCAATATGAAAAAAATTCGCAGTTAAGAGAAGGCTCAATTTTAAATTTAACAAAAGATCAAACTATAGCCGATAAATTTATCCGATCAAAAACACTAGACAACATTTGCCCGGTAAATATAAAAATTCACTCTAACCTCAACCTCTCAAAGGGCATCGCATACGCGCCTTGCCTAATAAATGTCCCTGAGATAGAAATTATATCAGAACTAAGAAGTCAGAACGTAACTTACGTATATAAATTCACGAAAATGCAAGATAACAAAAGAATCCCCACTGGTCTCATGATTCTTACTTTCGACTTATTTAGAATTCCTAACACAATCGAAATTGGCTGGTACAAAACCAAAATATCAGAATACGTCCCAAGCCCAATGCGTTGTCGTCAATGTCAATTACTGGGACACACAACCAAAGGGTGCAAACGTGCCGCCTCATGCGATATATGCAATTTCCCCCCTCACGACGACACAAGTTGATCTCGGACACTATGTGCCAATTGTTCCGGTCCTCACCCCGCCTCCTCTAAAACCTGCCCAAAATATATTCAAAGCAAAGAAACACTTGTAATAAAAACCAGAAACAAGTGCACCTTAGCCGACGCTAGACGTATCCAAAAAGAACGCAACCCAATACCTACCACTCTTTCCCCTGATCTCTACTCAGAAAAACTTAAGCTGACACCCACGATACTTCCGACTCTATGCCCTCCACATCTTTTTCTTCCATTGAACATAACATTGTAAACAAAGAGAATTCAATCAATCAAACCCCTTTAAAACAAAAAAAATATAAACTCTAAATTTACTTAAAATGCAGAGAACTCATATCCCATTAAAATTACGAATACATACAAAGAAAAAATACTGAAAGCTCAAATATAACTCAAAGAGAAAATATTTGAAAAGTCTCAAACACAAGCCCTGATAACGATACAACTCTAACATCCTACAGCCAATTAAGAACACAAATAACTCCAAGTGAACTGCAAATACCCAAACAGCAAACACAATCAATTCAAAATGCTCCAACCAAAACAACTCCTTTCCAAAACTGTACACTGTAAACAATACTCAATGAATATTGATGATGAACATGACAACTCTTAACGTAACTAATAACCCATTCACACCCCGCGCCTTTTAGCGATGGTTATAGTCTCCGTCATGTCGGGAGGGACACTCGCCATCGATGGGGGCGGGGGAACACTATTTCTTCAGGTGGCAGTCGCTCTTCTGTCTGTACATTAAACTGTACAGATAACAAGACCGACTCCACCGCCTATAATGATATAAAGATTCGGCAATGGAACATGAATGGTTACTTCAATAACTATCATGCCCTCCAATTGCTAATAAAAGAACAAAATCCATACATTATTGCCATACAAGGAACACACATAAAACATAATCAACAACCTTTTCCACCAAATAAATATTCATCTTTCTTTCATAATTTAGACTGTAACACAACTTCAAAACAAGGTAAATGCCTTCTTGTTCATAAAACAATCCCCCATAGATTCATCAATATAAACTCCAACATATCTGCGATTGTAGTTGAAATAAAACTAAAATTCAAACTAACTATTATATCAATTTACATTCCACCACACCAAAAATTTGAAACTAGTGATCTTGAAAATATTTTAGTCAACATCTCGACACCTGTCGTTCTAACAGGAGACTTTAATTCATGGAGCCCCGCTTGGGGACCTCCTACCATGGACAGACGTGGCAAATTGGTTGAGAACTTCATAGCAAACAATGGATTTGTAACTTTGAATGTCGGAAGTCCGACCCATTTCTCCACTCATAGAACGTATTCCCACATCGACCTTACTCTTATATCCCCACAACTCACTCCAAAATCAGTCTGGAATGTCTCCGATGACTTATGCGGTAGTGACCACTTCCCAATTTTTACCACAATATCTTTAGGTAACAGCCTCAAACTACCAAAAACCCGCCCCAAATTCTTAACAAACTTAGCCCCAAACCGAAGTCTCGAAACAAATATCATTCAGACCAACTTACTCCAATATTAACAGAGACGCTGCTAGTGTTGTCAAATCAATCCGCTCTACAGCAAACCTGTCTATTCCCCAGACAACTAACAAAGCACACAATAAAACAGTTCCCTGGTGGAATAAAAATTTAAGCAACCTCCGCCTAATAAAGCAAAATGCGTGGAAAACATTCAAAAAATCACCAAATGATTATAACCTCATAAGTTACCGTAAGGCAAATGCACAATTCCGTAAAGCTGCTAAGTTGGAAAAAACTGCTTCTTTCAATAAATTTATCGCAGAAATAAACCAAAACTCCTCCCCCAAAAATATGTGGGCTGATATAAAAACATAACTTGCCCAGTAGAAATAAATGAATACTTTGCAGAGTGTTGGGAAAAATCTCATCACGATATAAATTTTCATCCAAAGTACATTAAAGAAAAGTACCAAACGCTTAACAAAGTTTTACCACGCTACACGGTTTCACCTTCAGCAAAGCTGATTGAATTTCCCATCAGTATTTTAGAGTTTGAAAGTAGTATGAGCTCAGTTAAGGGTCAAACCCCAGGCTTTGATAGGATATCTTACTCAATGCTTACTCAAGGTGGACTGTTTACCTTGCTTTAAAACTAAATTGTTATCCTTATACAACAACATCTTTGACAAAGGAATAATCCCCCAAACATGGAAAATTGAAACTTGCGTGCCAATACCAAAACCCAAAAAAGATCATTCGACTACATTAGGGTACCGACCAATTTCCCTCCTTCCTTGCACTTCGCGCATTTTCTGGCTAATGGAAAAAAACAAACTTATAGACAAAAATTAACTAGCGTTTATCTACATCTGGATACATTTATTTATTCTGCTCTTTCTGTAAAAAAAACCATGCTTCGATTTTGTCAATCGACTTTGAACAAGCATTCGATAGAATTGGCCCACATGTTATCATAAATCAACTCATACAATGGAAAATTGGACCTAAAATATTGAGCTACGTTAAAGCGTTCCTAACCAACCGCAAATTTCGGGTTAAAACTAACAACATATATTCTAATATTCACAATATGAAAAACGGCATCCCTCAAGGATCTCCTTTATCGGTTACTTTATTTATAATAGCTTTTACCGAAGTTAGTAGAATTGTTCGTAGTCACTCACAATTAAGCCACACCCTTTATGCGGATGACCTAATTCTGTTCCCAAAATGTAAGGAGTTAGTACACCTAGCTACGATTTTCTCAAACATAATTAAAAACTTAACAAAATGGGGTGACACATCTGGCTACAAAATTTCGTTTTCTAAATGTGAACTTTTACATATATGCAAAAAATACAAATGTCAAAAAAAGTATAGAAGGAGTTAACTTTAACAACCTATGTATTAATAACGTAAGCCACTCAAAGATATTAGGCATAATATTTGATTCAAAATATAATTTTAAGGATCACTGTAATTACATTAATAAGAGACTTACTACCAGGATTAACTTAGTTGAATTCTTGTCCTCAAAAAAAAGTAGCTGCAATGTAAATATTATTGTTAATGTGGTTAGATCTATTGTTCTTTCTAAAATTGACTATGGTTTACCAATCTTCAGCAAATGTTCAAAATCATCTATGCAACTCATTTCAAAACCATACCATACAGCAGCTTGGACCAGCCTAGGAGCGTTTCGTACAACGCCTAAAAAAAACATTTTAACCGAAACCGGACTTCCTCATTTAAGTACTAGAACCGAGTTTCTTACCTGGCAAATCATGCAAAAAGTTAACTCAGCATTCATAACACCTATTCATGACGATGTCAAAAAAATACTGAAGTGGAAAAAATCGCCAAAATACCCCTCAGCGCTACAAAAATTATTGGAATCCGCGCTAAACTGAACATCCAAATCTCCATAACAAACAAATCAAAAATCAACCTCCCTCATTGGAATCTAGCCAACGATTCTGTTGTTTCTCACCTCTCAGAATATAGAAAAGAATCCACCAGCAACGAAGTATATAAATCATTGTTCCAAGAATTAAGGGATAAATATGTAAGACTCGGATGGCAGTCTTTGTTTACTGATGCCTCGAAAACAATAGACGGAGCCTCCTTCGCTGTTGTGAACGAAAATGGTTGTATTATCAGCAAGGGCCTACTTCATTTTACTTCATCTATCTTCACGGCAGAAGCATTCGCTATTCTAAAACCAGTTCAAGCTGCAAAAGGCAGAAAAACAATCATTTTTACTGATAGCCTGTCTTCAATCAATGCGATAAAAAAACACCAATATTGTTGCTGACATCCGTGACAAACTTATAGCGAATAAAAATAAACTAAGATTAGCCTGGATACCGGGGCATGCTGACATCGTTGGTAACGAATACGCCGATGCAGAAGCTAAACTGACACATAAACAACCTCTTATCTCATTTTACCAATTCAACCAAATAACCTAAAAAAACATCTCAAAACGTCTATGAATATTAAGTTTAAGAACGGTTGGTCCGAATACCAACACCTATATTCAATGCTTAATCCAACACCTGTAAAGGCCATTTATCGTACTCATATACCAAACTCAATTATAAAAATCTACATAAGACTCAAAATGGGACTCCCCAACATAACCCACAAGCATTTAATAACCAAGGAAGCTGTCCCACTTTGTGAATTCTGCGACAGAAAATCAACACTTACTGTGTCACACATGCTACAATGTGTAAACATCTCTTCAATCAGCAAAATCATATCCGGTAAAAATCTTCAAGAACTTCTAACATTTATCTCTGACACCAATATAAAATCCATATATGAAATTATTTTAAAACTTAAGTTACAAAAGTTTATTTAATTTTTTTTTCTTAACTTTAACTAGCCTACAGCCCTAGTAGCTAGTGCTGTACTTATAAAGTTATAATAATAATAAATCCGTTATATGGATTTTCTCGAAAAAACTGTGTATGCAGTTTTATTGGAACTAATATGTTTTTAGCATATACGAAGTTTAATCAAAATCGTTATAGGCGATTTCGAGCAAATTGAGGTTATGTATGATTTTTATATGGCAGGTACTGGTAATAACATCAACGAACTTGGAGTGCGCAACTGGAGGCAATTAGCTAAGGACAGGGCTAATTGGTGGGGCATGTTGGTTGAGGCGCTGGTTCATTGCGGACTGTAGCGCACCTAAGTAAGTAAGTAAGTATTCGAAATCGACGGAACTGGTACGTCAACTGAATGTTGTACGTCACTCTAGACAGTCGTAGTACTTGGGTACATCCGTTTACCTCGATTTTGACTATTAATACCCTTTATGTCAACACTACAACAATAGCATTCGTGTAGATGTTTTTTTTTCGCCAAATAGTAAAAGATGTACAGAGACATAAAGCTAGCTCCTGAAATATGTGTAACGTTAAAGCGTTCCTAACCAACCGCAAATTTCGGGTTAAAACTAACAACATATATTCTAATATTCACAATATGAAAAACGGCATCCCTCAAGGATCTCCTTTATCGGTTACTTTATTTATAAAAGCTTTTACCGAAGTTAGTAGAATTGTTCGTAGTCACTCACAATTAAGCCATATCCTTTATGCGGATGACCTAATTCTGTTCCCAAAATGTAAAGGGTTAGTACACCTAGCTACGATTTTCTCAAACATAATTAAAAACTTAACAAAATGGGGTGACACATCTGGCTCCAAAATTTCGTTTTCTAAATGTGAACTTTTACATATATGCAAAAAATACAAATTGTAGCGGCCACCCTAAATATAAATTATTTCTATCCATATTTTGTTTTACATTATTATTCTGCTTGAATCGAATTATTTATTTAACATAATATATGAATTAAATTTATAAACAGCACATTTTCTAAAATCATGTAAAAGTTCTAAAATGTTAAGAACACATAACAAAGCACATTTTATTTGTATTAAAAATGAATTGTAATGTGCTACCGAAAATGAGTATATAAGAGAGAACGAAATGTGAAAATGTTGCAGTCTGTCAAATAAAGTAAGCTGGTAGCATACATCATTTGGAGCATCAACTTCTAATTTTCTTTGACAAATTGTTTTGCGCCGCCGGAAGTAGACAGGCTGAACAAATTCGTTTGGTCGCCTGGCTCTTCACTCTTCGCCGTTTTTCCTCTCGCCGCCGCTGGTAGTAGACAGGCTGAACATTTTTTGGTCGCCTGGCTCCTCCCACATCGTCGCCTATCAACAGCAGTAGACAGGTTGAACATTTTTGGTCACCTGGCTCTGCTCTGCCCCGCTTCGTGCCATCTTCATCACCAACATCACACGTACGTGACACCCGACCACACAGACGAACTAGGTACACTATTCCACGCTTTATCCAAAAAAAAAATTCGCAACGAGCACAACAACAACGCTTCAATTGACGCCCAACAGTGTGGCTATTGTTTACTGTTACACCATTCATTTGGTAAACAGCACAGTAGTACCCAGATAAAGTGGACTACAGTAGAACCCAGAAAAGGTGAACAAAAAAAAAAAGGTGTACTGCGCGTTTTGACGGTGAAAGAAACACTTCAAAACTAGAAGACTTCATCGCAACCATAACGGTGTACAAAGAAGCAGAGAATGTTTCTGACAAAAACGCATTAATTGGTTTTCCTCTCCTGTTGGAAGGTTTTGCATCAAACTGGTGGCAAGGTGTGAAGAGTGAAGCTAGAATCTTCAATGGCGCAATAAAATTACTGCGTTCGTCGTTTGCTCCTCCAAAACCTGCATGGAGAATTTATGTCGAACTTTTTGAAGACAAACAAAAACATAATGAGTCGACTGACTAGTTCATCTGCAAGAAACGGTCACTCTTTTCTCAACTGACCGATGAAATTTCGGAAGAAATCATGATAAACATGAAATATAATTGAATATAAGAGAAAAAGTTCCTAGAAACTCGGTGAAGACCTTCCAAGATCTTTTGAAGGAAGCCCGAGAAGCCGAGATCTTAAATAAAGAGGCCAGACCTCAAAGAAAACCTTACGAAGATTTCAAAAAGAAACGTTGCACTTTCTGCAGGAAACAAGGACATTTAGTTGAACAGTGTTTCAAAAAAGCAAACAACCAGACCGAACACAAAAGGACAACCCTTAATTGTTACGGTTGTGGAGCAGCTGGTTATTGCAGAACAAATTGTCCTAACTGTAGCAACAAAAACGCAAATAGTCCAACGATGCTAGACTTTAATTTGATTGAGTCAACAATCATTGGAAGAAATGTTCCAACCATCGACATTAATATAAACGGTCTTAAAGGTGAAGCATACATTGATACGGCAGCTAGAACCAGTGTCGCGGGAGCACGTTTATATCAACAGCTCATTAAGAAAGGATGTACGTTCCAAAAAGTTAATGCAGAAGTTACTTTGGCCGACGGAATCCCGAAAAAGGAAACAGTATATTCCACGGTGGTGGATATTATCATTGGAAAAAGACTTCGAAAGATCCGTTTCATCGCATTACCAAGGGCCAAAGATAATCGAACTCTACTTGGTATCGACTTCCTGGAACAATGCGGACTAGTTTTGAACATCGCCCAGAGAGCTTATCATTTCATTGATGACCCAGAAACCAGATTTGACTTTAAGCTTGCAAAATGCATTGCAACAAAGCACGTGAAGCAAAAGCCAAATTATCAGAAAGTGTTAATGGGTGGAAAGTCGTGAGAGTTTAAGTCCTATTGGTAACACTCCAAAAAGGAAAAGGGACAATGACTACTCTCCACATGCGATCCAAGCCATTTTTTCGGATGCGATTCCACAAAATATGAGAACACAAAAAAAACTCCAAGAAGACCTATTTAGCGAACCAACAAGGAAAAAATCAAATGTTGATGATTGGTTTGTGTTCAACTCAATTGATATCAAATTACGTCCAGAAGAAGGTTGCGCGATCAGTTCACATGAAAAATTACAACTTGAGAATGTACTCAAAGAACAAAATGTTTTATTTGGAGAAATCACAAAACCTATACCCTTCATTGAACACAAAATCAATACAGGGACACATAAACCAATTTCGAATATGCCCTACAGAATATCACCTGCCAGGAAAATCCAACTTAAAGCCGAAATTGACGATATGTTGCTGAAAGGGATTATTGAAGAAAAGGAATCTCCTTGGGCGTTTCCAGTCGTTATGGTCCCAAAGAGTGATGGTAGCATACGAGTTTGTGTTGACTACCGAAAGCTCAACGCCATTACAATCCCGGATCGCTATCCACTACCACGAATGGATGACCTTCTTCATGCAGCTAAAAGCACTCCATATATGTCTACACTCGATCTTCGTTCTGGATATTGGCAGATAAAGGTAGCAGAAGAGGACCAACAAAAAACCGCTTTCATAACGCCATTTGGATCTTTCGTTTTCAGTCGAATGCCGTTTGGATTGCGAAATGCACCAGCAACATTTCAACGATTGATCGACAAGTTTAGAAACGGCCTACCACAAATTCTGATCCTTGCTTACCTCGATGACATCATTATTTGCTCTGAAAACTTTAAGAATCATTTGGTGGATATTCGAAAAGTTTTTCAACGGTTAATGCAGTTTGGATTTCGTCTTAATCGCGGAAAATGCAAATTTTGCTGCTCCGAAATAAAATATTTGGGTCATATTTTGACGCCAAATGGATTTAAAGTCGATCCTGAAAAGACAAATGCTATTTTAACACGTCCAAGACCTAAAAATCAAAAACAGGTTTTATCGTTTTTACAAACTTGTTCGTGGTACAGAAGGTTCATACCCAATTTTGCTAATGTTTCAAAACCTCTGTCCAATCTTACAAAAAAGAAAGCCATATGGAAATGGGAAAATGAAGAGCAATCTTCTTTTGAAAAACTAAAAAGGCTTCTAACCACTGCTCCTATACTACAACAAGTTAAAGAAGGAATTCCATTCACTCTGAAAACCGATGCTAGTAGTTATGCTATCGGTGCTGTTTTGCTCCAGGGGGAGAATGAGATGGAACATCCTGTTGAGTATGCAAGTCGCTTACTCTTACCTGCTGAATGCAACTACTCGACAACCGAACGAGAAGCTCTAGCTGTAGTATGGGCAGTTGAAAAATTCCGAGGATACATAGAAGGTTCTGAGGTAAAAATATTAACCGATCACCAGCCGTTGAAATGGTTGATGACCTTAAAGTCTCCAACCGGTAGACTTGCCAGATGGGCACTTCAACTACAGCCATATAATATTAATATAGGTTACAATCCTGGGAAAAATAACGCCGTTGCCGATACGCTTTCGAGACCACCTTGTCCTGATAAAGACCATACGCAAGAAAGCTGTAATATTTGTTCAGTAGACGTAGACATGCCACGACGAGGAACAAAGGAGTTAAGAGAAGAACAATTAGCCGACCCAGACTTGAAAACAATCATTGATTCATTCGAAAATAACGACGATAATTTACTTCGCTGGACCAATCGTGGATACATGTTAATAGATGGTGTCTTATATCGTTACTGCTCCGAAGAAGACTCAGAAAATGGTCAATTAGCTGTTCCCAAAACGATGAAATCAATGGTGTTGAAGAAGTACCATGATGATTCTACAGCTGGACATTATGGCATTGACAAGACATTAGCTCGAATTTCTAGGCGTTACTATTGGCCTGGGATGAGATCTGACGTAGCTAATCATGTCAAAGGTTGCCTTGAGTGTCAAAGATACAAATCTTCGAACTTAAAACCAGCCGGACTGCTACAGACAACTCCAAGCAGTCAAAGATTCGAGATCATAGCAGTAGATCTTTTTGGACCACTACCTGTAACTGCCAGTGGTCAGCAATGGATTTTTATTGTTGAAGATTTATGCAGCCGTTGGGTGGAGTTATTTTCGCTAAAAGAAGGCACAGCAGAAAACTGTGCCCTTACTTTATTGAATGAAGTTTTTCTACGTTACGGTGTTCCACGGAGACTTCATAGCGATAATGGAACACAATTCATATCTTCTCTTATGCAGAAACTTACCTTTTGCTTGGGGATAAAACAATCTTTTACTCCAGTTTATCACCCAGAAGCAAACCCTGTCGAGAGAAAGAATCGTGATCTGAAGACCCAGCTATCGATACTAGTTGAAAACCAACACACATCATGGAATCTCAAACTTCCAGCAATACGATTCGCAATGAACTCAGCAAAATGTGAAAGCACTGGATTTTCACCAGCATTTCTGACCTTTGGACGAGAATTGCGAACTCCTGACGATGTCAATAACGATTTGAAAATGATAATTCAGTCAGAAAATTTTATACCACAAATCACACCGTATTTGCTGAAGATGGCTGATACCTTAAAAGAAGCAAAAGAATTATCTGAAAAGGCAGAAGATCGAAACAAAGTGTACGCAGATAAGAAGAGAAGAGTCCACGAAAAATTTAAAATTGGCGATATAGTTCTTGTCAAAACTCACCCTATTATCAAAACATCAAAGGGATTTACATCCAAGTTTGCACCGAAGAGAGATGGACCATACATCATTTTTGCAAAGAAGGGATCTAGTAGCTTTACTATTGCCAAAGAAGACGATCCTTCAGTACCATTGGGTACATACCATGCATCGATGATTACATCACTTTCTGTTTGTTCAGATGAACTCACTCAACCCCTTATACCTTTCAGAAAAAGAGGAAGACCTGCGAAGACCACTAGCCCTAAATCTAAAAGAAGGACGACATCACCTGTTCCTGCCACATCATCGGGACGATCTCTGAGGCAGAGGGGGAGATTGTAGCGGCCACCCTAAATATAAATTATTTCTATCCTTATTTTGTCTTACATTATTATTCTGCTTGAATCGAATTATTTATTTAACATAATATATGAATTAAATTTATAAACAGCACATTTTCTAAAATCATGTAAAAGTTCTAAAATGTTAAGAACACATAACAAAGCACATTTTATTTGTATTAAAAATGAATTGTAATGTGCTACCGAAAATTAGTATATAAGAGAGAACGAAATGTGAAAATGTTGCAGTCTGTCAAATAAAGTAAGCTGGTAGCATACATCATTTGGAGCATCAACTTCTAATTTTCTTTGACAAATTGTTTTGCGCCGCCGGAAGTAGACAGGCTGAACAAATTCGTTTGGTCGCCTGGCTCTTCACTCTTCGCCGTTTTTCCTCTCGCCGCCGCTGGTAGTAGACAGGCTGAACATTTTTTGGTCGCCTGGCTCTACCCACAACGTCGCCTATCAACAGCAGTAGACAGGTTGAACATTTTTGGTCACCTGGCTCTGCTCTGCCCCGCTTCGTGCCATCTTCATCGCCAACATCACACGTACGTGACACCCGACCACACACACGGACTAGGTACACTATTCCACGCTTTATCCAAAAAAAACATCCGCAACGAGCACAACAACAACGCTTCAAAATGTCAAAAAAGTATAGAAGGAGTTAACTTTAACAACCTATGTATTAATAACGTAAGCCACTCAAAGATATTAGGCATAATATTTGATTCAAAATATAATTTTAAGGATCACTGTACTTACATTAATAAGAGACTTACTACCAGGATTAACTTAGTTGAATTCTTGTCCTCAAAAAAAAGGAGCTGCAATGTAAATATTATTGTTAATGTGGTTAGATCTATTGTTCTTTCTAAAATTGACTATGGTTTACCAATCTTCAGCAAATGTTCAAAATCATCTATGCAACTCATTTCAAACCCATACCATACAGCAGCTTGGACCAGCCTAGGAGCGTTTCGTACAACGCCTATAAAAAACATTTTAACCGAAACCGGACTTCCTCATTTAAGTACTAGAACCGAGTTTCTTACCTGGCAAATCATGCAAAAAGTTAACTCAGCATTCATAACACCTATTCATGACGATGTCAAAAAAATACTGAAGTGGAAAAAATCGCCAAAATACCCCTCAGCGCTACAAAAATTATTGGAATCCGCCGCTAAACTGAACATCCAAATCTCCATAACAAACAAATCAAAAATCAACCTCCCTCCTTGGAATCTAGCCAACGATTCTGTTGTTTCTCACCTCTCAGAATATAGAAAAGAATCCACCAGCAACGAAGTATATAAATCATTGTTCCAAGAATTAAGGGATAAATATGTAAGACTCGGATGGCAGTCTTTGTTTACTGATGCCTCGAAAACAATAGACGGAGCCTCCTTCGCTGTTGTGAACGAAAATGGTTGTATTATCAGCAAGGGCCTACTTCATTTTACTTCATCTATCTTCACGGCAGAAGCATTCGCTATTCTAAAACCAGTTCAAGCTGCAAAAGGCAGAAAAACAATCATTTTTACTGATAGCCTGTCTTCAATCAATGCGATAAAAAAACACCAATATTGTTGCTGACATCCGTGACAAACTTATAGCGAATAAAAATAAACTAAGATTAGCCTGGATACCGGGGCATGCTGACATCGTTGGTAACGAATACGCCGATGCAGAAGCTAAACTGACACATAAACAACCTCTCATCTCATTTTACCAATTCAACCAAATAACCTAAAAAACATCTCAAAACGTCTATGAATATTAAGTTTAAGAACGGTTGGTCCGAATACCAACACCTATATTCAATGCTTAATCCAACACCTGTAAAGGCCATTTATCCTACTCATATACCAAACTCAATTATAAAAATCTGCATAAGACTCAAAATGGGACACCCCAACATAACCCACAAGCATTTAATAACCAAGGAAGCTGTCCCACTTTGTGAATTCTGCGACAGAAAACCAACACTTACTGTATCACACATGCTACAATGTGTAAACATCTCTTCAATCAGCAAAATCATATCCGGTAAAAATCTTCAAGAACTTCTAACATTTATCTCTGACACCAATATAAAATCCATATATGAAATTATTTTAAAACTTAAGTTACAAAAGTTTATTTAATTTTTTTTTCTTAACTTTAACTAGCCTAAAGCCCTAGTAGCTAGTGCTGTACTTATAAAGTTATAATAATAATAAATCCGTTATATGGATTTTCTCGAAAAAACTGTGTATGCAGTTTTATTGGAACTAATATGTTTTTAGCATATACGAAGTTTAATCAAAATCGTTAGAGGCGATTTCGAGCAAACTGAGGTTATGTATGATTCTTATATGGCAGGTACTGGTAATAACAATAACAAACTTGGAGTGCGCAACTGGAGGCAATTAGCTAAGGACAGGGCTAATTGGTGGGGCATGTTGGTTGAGGCGCTGGTTCATTGCGGACTGTAGCGCACCTAAGTAAGTAAGTAAGTATTCGAAATCGACGGAACTGGTACGTCAACTGAATGTTGTACGTCACTCTAGACAGTCGTAGTACTTGGGTACATCCGTTTACCTCGATTTTGACTATTAATACCCTTTATGTCAACACTACAACAATAGCATTCGTGTAGATGTTTTTTTTTCGCCAAATAGTAAAAGATGTACAGAGACATAAAGCTAGCTCCTGAAATATGTGTAACGTTAAAGCGTTCCTAACCAACCGCAAATTTCGGGTTAAAACTAACAACATATATTCTAATATTCACAATATGAAAAACGGCATCCCTCAAGGATCTCCTTTATCGGTTACTTTATTTATAATAGCTTTTACCGAAGTTAGTAGAATTGTTCGTAGTCACTCACAATTAAGCCATATCCTTTATGCGGATGACCTAATTCTGTTCCCAAAATGTAAAGAGTTAGTACACCTAGCTACGATTTTCTCAAACATAATTAAAAACTTAACAAAATGGGGTGACACATCTGGCTCCAAAATTTCGTTTTCTAAATGTGAACTTTTACATATATGCAAAAAATACAAATTGTAGCGGCCACCCTAAATATAAATTATTTCTATCCTTATTTTGTTTTACATTATTATTCTGCTTGAATCGAATTATTTATTTAACATAATATATGAATTAAATTTATAAACAGCACATTTTCTAAAATCATGTAAAAGTTCTAAAATGTTAAGAACACATAACAAAGCACATTTTATTTGTATTAAAAATGAATTGTAATGTGCTACCGAAAATGAGTATATAAGAGAGAACGAAATGTGAAAATGTTGCAGTCTGTCAAATAAAGTAAGCTGGTAGCATACATCATTTGGAGCATCAACTTCTAATTTTCTTTGACAAATTGTTTTGCGCCGCCGGAAGTAGACAGGCTGAACAAATTCGTTTGGTCGCCTGGCTCTTCACTCTTCGCCGTTTTTCCTCTCGCCGCCGCTGGTAGTAGACAGGCTGAACATTTTTTGGTCGCCTGGCTCCTCCCACATCGTCGCCTATCAACAGCAGTAGACAGGTTGAACATTTTTGGTCACCTGGCTCTGCTCTGCCCCGCTTCGTGCCATCTTCATCACCAACATCACACGTACGTGACACCCGACCACACAGACGAACTAGGTACACTATTCCACGCTTTATCCAAAAAAAAAATTCGCAACGAGCACAACAACAACGCTTCAATTGACGCCCAACAGTGTGGCTATTGTTTACTGTTACACCATTCATTTGGTAAACAGCACAGTAGTACCCAGATAAAGTGGACTACAGTAGAACCCATAAAAGGTGAACTAAAAAAAAAAAGGTGTACTGCGCGTTTTGACGGTGAAAGAAACACTTCAAAACTAGAAGACTTCATCGCAACCATAACGGTGTACAAAGAAGCAGAGAATGTTTCTGACAAAAACGCATTAATTGGTTTTCCTCTCCTGTTGGAAGGTTTTGCATCAAACTGGTGGCAAGGTGTGAAGAGTGAAGCTAGAATCTTCAATGACGCAATAAAATTACTGCGTTCGTCGTTTGCTCCTCCAAAACCTGCATGGAGAATTTATGTCGAACTTTTTGAAGACAAACAAAGACATAATGAGTCGACTGACTAGTTCATCTGCAAGAAACGGTCACTCTTTTCTCAACTGACCGATGAAATTTCGGAAGAAATCATGATAAACATGAAATATAATTGAATATAAGAGAAAAAGTTCCTAGAAACTCGGTGAAGACCTTCCAAGATCTTTTGAAGGAAGCCCGAGAAGCCGAGATCTTAAATAAAGAGGCCAGACCTCAAAGAAAACCTTACGAAGATTTCAAAAAGAAACGTTGCACTTTCTGCAGGAAACAAGGACATTTAGTTGAACAGTGTTTCAAAAAAGCAAACAACCAGACCGAACACAAAAGGACAACCCTTAATTGTTACGGTTGTGGAGCAGCTGGTTATTGCAGAACAAATTGTCCTAACTGTAGCAACAAAAACGCAAATAGTCCAACGATGCTAGACTTTAATTTGATTGAGTCAACAATCATTGGAAGAAATGTTCCAACCATCGACATTAATATAAACGGTCTTAAAGGTGAAGCATACATTGATACGGCAGCTAGAACCAGTGTCGCGGGAGCACGTTTATATCAACAGCTCATTAAGAAAGGATGTACGTTCCAAAAAGTTAATGCAGAAGTTACTTTGGCCGACGGAATCCCGAAAAAGGAAACAGTATATTCCACGGTGGTGGATATTATCATTGGAAAAAGACTTCGAAAGATCCGTTTCATCGCATTACCAAGGGCCAAAGATAATCGAACTCTACTTGGTATCGACTTCCTGGAACAATGCGGACTAGTTTTGAACATCGCCCAGAGAGCTTATCATTTCATTGATGACCCAGAAACCAGATTTGACTTTAAGCTTGCAAAATGCATTGCAACAAAGCACGTGAAGCAAAAGCCAAATTATCAGAAAGTGTTAATGGGAGACGATAAGTTGAAGGAAGTCTCTGCATATCTAACTTGGGTGGAAAGTCGTGAGAGTTTAAGTCCTATTGGTAACACTCCAAAAAGGAAAAGGGACAATGACTACTCTCCACATGCGATCCAAGCCATTTTTTCGGATGCGATTCCACAAAATATGAGAACACCAAAAAAACTCCAAGAAGACCTATTTAGCGAACCAACAAGGAAAAAATCAAATGTTGATGATTGGTTTGTGTTCAACTCAATTGATATCAAATTACGTCCAGAAGAAGGTTGCGCGATCAGTTCACATGAAAAATTACAACTTGAGAATGTACTCAAAGAACAAAATGTTTTATTTGGAGAAATCACAAAACCTATACCCTTCATTGAACACAAAATCAATACAGGGACACATAAACCAATTTCGAATATGCCCTACAGAATATCACCTGCCAGGAAAATCCAACTTAAAGCCGAAATTGACGATATGTTGCTGAAAGGGATTATTGAAGAAAAGGAATCTCCTTGGGCGTTTCCAGTCGTTATGGTCCCAAAGAGTGATGGTAGTATACGAGTTTGTGTTGACTACCGAAAGCTCAACGCCATTACAATCCCGGATCGCTATCCACTACCACGAATGGATGACCTTCTTCATGCAGCTAAAAGCACTCCATATATGTCTACACTCGATCTTCGTTCTGGATATTGGCAGATAAAGGTAGCAGAAGAGGACCAACAAAAAACCGCTTTCATAACGCCATTTGGATCTTTCGTTTTCAGTCGAATGCCGTTTGGATTGCGAAATGCACCAGCAACATTTCAACGATTGATCGACAAGTTTAGAAACGGCCTACCACAAATTCTGATCCTTGCTTACCTCGATGACATCATTATTTGCTCTGAAAACTTTAAGAATCATTTGGTGGATATTCGAAAAGTTTTTCAACGGTTAATGCAGTTTGGATTTCGTCTTAATCGCGGAAAATGCAAATTTTGCTGCTCCGAAATAAAATATTTGGGTCATATTTTGACGCCAAATGGATTTAAAGTCGATCCTGAAAAGACAAATGCTATTTTAACACGTCCAAGACCTAAAAATCAAAAACAGGTTTTATCGTTTTTACAAACTTGTTCGTGGTACAGAAGGTTCATACCCAATTTTGCTAATGTTTCAAAACCTCTGTCCAATCTTACAAAAAAGAAAGCCATATGGAAATGGGAAAATGAAGAGCAATCTTCTTTTGAAAAACTAAAAAGGCTTCTAACCACTGCTCCTATACTACAACAAGTTAAAGAAGGAATTCCATTCACTCTGAAAACCGATGCTAGTAGTTATGCTATCGGTGCTGTTTTGCTCCAGGGGGAGAATGAGATGGAACATCCTGTTGAGTATGCAAGTCGCTTACTCTTACCTGCTGAATGCAACTACTCGACAACCGAACGAGAAGCTCTAGCTGTAGTATGGGCAGTTGAAAAATTCCGAGGATACATAGAAGGTTCTGAGGTAAAAATATTAACCGATCACCAGCCGTTGAAATGGTTGATGACCTTAAAGTCTCCAACCGGTAGACTTGCCAGATGGGCACTTCAACTACAGCCATATAATATTAATATAGGTTACAATCCTGGGAAAAATAACGCCGTTGCCGATTCGCTTTCGAGACCACCTTGTCCTGATAAAGACCATACGCAAGAAAGCTGTAATATTTGTTCAGTAGACGTAGACATGCCACGACGAGGAACAAAGGAGTTAAGAGAAGAACAATTAGCCGACCCAGACTTGAAAACAATCATTGATTCATTCGAAAATAACGACGATAATTTACTTCGCTGGACCAATCGTGGATACATGTTAATAGATGGTGTCTTATATCGTTACTGCTCCGAAGAAGACTCAGAAAATGGTCAATTAGCTGTTCCCAAAACGATGAAATCAATGGTGTTGAAGAAGTACCATGATGATTCTACAGCTGGACATTATGGCATTGACAAGACATTAGCTCGAATTTCTAGGCGTTACTATTGGCCTGGGATGAGATCTGACGTAGCTAATCATGTCAAAGGTTGCCTTGAGTGTCAAAGATACAAATCTTCGAACTTAAAACCAGCCGGACTGCTACAGACAACTCCAAGCAGTCAAAGATTCGAGATCATAGCAGTAGATCTTTTTGGACCACTACCTGTAACTGCCAGTGGTCAGCAATGGACTTTGATTGTTGAAGATTTATGCAGCCGTTGGGTGGAGTTATTTTCGCTAAAAGAAGGCACAGCAGAAAACTGTGCCCTTACTTTATTGAATGAAGTTTTTCTTCGTTACGGTGTTCCACGGAGACTTCATAGCGATAATGGAACACAATTCATATCTTCTCTTATGAAGAAACTTACCTTTTGCTTGGGGATAAAACAATCTTTTACTCCAGTTTATCACCCAGAAGCAAACCCTGTCGAGAGAAAGAATCGTGATCTGAAGACCCAGCTATCGATACTAGTTGAAAACCAACACACATCATGGAATCTCAAACTTCCAGCAATACGATTCGCAATGAACTCAGCAAAATGTGAAAGCACTGGATTTTCACCAGCATTTCTGACCTTTGGACGAGAATTGCGAACTCCTGACGATGTCAATAACGATTTGAAAATGATAATTCAGTCAGAAAATTTTATACCACAAATCACACCGTATTTGCTGAAGATGGCTGATACCTTAAAAGAAGCAAAAGAATTATCTGAAAAGGCAGAAGATCGAAACAAAGTGTACGCAGATAAGAAGAGAAGAGTCCACGAAAAATTTAAAATTGGCGATATAGTTCTTGTCAAAACTCACCCTATTATCAAAACATCAAAGGGATTTACATCCAAGTTTGCACCGAAGAGAGATGGACCATACATCATTTTTGCAAAGAAGGGATCTAGTAGCTTTACTATTGCCAAAGAAGACGATCCTTCAGTACCATTGGGTACATACCATGCATCGATGATTACATCACTTTCTGTTTGTTCAGATGAACTACCTACCACTCAACCCCTTATACCTTTCAGAAAAAGAGGAAGACCTGCGAAGACCACTAGCCCTAAATCTAAAAGAAGGACGACATCACCTGTTCCTGCCACATCATCGGGACGATCTCTGAGGCAGAGGGGGAGATTGTAGCGGCCACCCTAAATATAAATTATTTCTATCCTTATTTTGTCTTACATTATTATTCTGCTTGAATCGAATTATTTATTTAACATAATATATGAATTAAATTTATAAACAGCACATTTTCTAAAATCATGTAAAAGTTCTAAAATGTTAAGAACACATAACAAAGCACATTTTATTTGTATTAAAAATGAATTGTAATGTGCTACCGAAAATTAGTATATAAGAGAGAACGAAATGTGAAAATGTTGCAGTCTGTCAAATAAAGTAAGCTGGTAGCATACATCATTTGGAGCATCAACTTCTAATTTTCTTTGACAAATTGTTTTGCGCCGCCGGAAGTAGACAGGCTGAACAAATTCGTTTGGTCGCCTGGCTCTTCACTCTTCGCCGTTTTTTCCTCTCGCCGCCGCTGGTAGTAGACAGGCTGAACATTTTTTGGTCGCCTGGCTCTACCCACATCGTCGCCTATCAACAGCAGTAGACAGGTTGAACATTTTTGGTCACCTGGCTCTGCTCTGCCCCGCTTCGTGCCATCTTCATCGCCAACATCACACGTACGTGACACCCGACCACACACACGGACTAGGTACACTATTCCACGCTTTATCCAAAAAAAACATCCGCAACGAGCACAACAACAACGCTTCAAAATGTCAAAAAGTATAGAAGGAGTTAACTTTAACAACCTATGTATTAATAACGTAAGCCACTCAAAGATATTAGGCATAATATTTGATTCAAAATATAATTTTAAGGATCACTGTACTTACATTAATAAGAGACTTACTACCAGGATTAACTTAGTTGAATTCTTGTCCTCAAAAAAAAGTAGCTGCAATGTAAATATTATTGTTAATGTGGTTAGATCTATTGTTCTTTCTAAAATTGACTATGGTTTACCAATCTTCAGCAAATGTTCAAAATCATCTATGCAACTCATTTCAAAACCATACCATACAGCAGCTTGGACCAGCCTAGGAGCGTTTCGTACAACGCCTATAAAAAACATTTTAACCGAAACCGGACTTCCTCATTTAAGTACTAGAACCGAGTTTCTTACCTGGCAAATCATGCAAAAAGTTAACTCAGCATTCATAACACCTATTCATGACGATGTCAAAAAAATACTGAAGTGGAAAAAATCGCCAAAATACCCCTCAGCGCTACAAAAATTATTGGAATCCGCCGCTAAACTGAACATCCAAATCTCCATAACAAACAAATCAAAAATCAACCTCCCTCCTTGGAATCTAGCCAACGATTCTGTTGTTTCTCACCTCTCAGAATATAGAAAAGAATCCACCAGCAACGAAGTATATAAATCATTGTTCCAAGAATTAAGGGATAAATATGTAAGACTCGGATGGCAGTCTTTGTTTACTGATGCCTCGAAAACAATAGACGGAGCCTCCTTCGCTGTTGTGAACGAAAATGGTTGTATTATCAGCAAGGGCCTACTTCATTTTACTTCATCTATCTTCACAGCAGAAGCATTCGCTATTCTAAAACCAGTTCAAGCTGCAAAAGGCAGAAAAACAATCATTTTTACTGATAGCCTGTCTTCAATCAATGCGATAAAAAAAACACCAATATTGTTGCTGACATCCGTGACAAACTTATAGCGAATAAAAATAAACTAAGATTAGTCTGGATACCGGGGCATGCTGACATCGTTGGTAACGAATACGCCGATGCAGAAGCTAAACTGACACATAAACAACCTCTCATCTCATTTTACCAATTCAACCAAATAACCTAAAAAAAACATCTCAAAACGTCTATGAATATTAAGTTTAAGAACGGTTGGTCCGAATACCAACACCTATATTCAATGCTTAATCCAACACCTGTAAAGGCCATTTATCCTACTCATATACCAAACTCAATTATAAAAATCTACATAAGACTCAAAATGGGACACCCCAACATAACCCACAAGCATTTAATAACCAAGGAAGCTGTCCCACTTTGTGAATTCTGCGACAGAAAACCAACACTTACTGTATCACACATGCTACAATGTGTAAACATCTCTTCAATCAGCAAAATCATATCCGGTAAAAATCTTCAAGAACTTCTAACATTTATCTCTGACACCAATATAAAATCCATATATGAAATTATTTTAAAACTTAAGTTACAAAAGTTTATTTCATTTTTTTTTCTTAACTTTAACTAGCCTAAAGCCCTAGTAGCTAGTGCTGTACTTATAAAGTTATAATAATCATTATAATAATAAATCCGTTATATGGATTTTCTCGAAAAAACTGTGTATGCAGTTTTATTGGAACTAATATGTTTTTAGCATATACGAAGTTTAATCAAAATCGTTAGAGGCGATTTCGAGCAAATTGAGGTTATGTATGATTTTTAAATGGCAGGTACTGGTAATAACATCAACGAACTTGGAGTGCGCAACTGGAGGCAGTTAGCTAAGGACAGGGCTAATTGGTGGGGCATGTTGGTTGAGGCGCTGGTTCATTGCGGACTGTAGCGCACCTAAGTAAGTGACTAAGTATTCGAAATCGACGGAACTGGTACGTCAACTGAATGTTGTACGTCACTCTAGACAGTCGTAGTACTTGGGTACATCCGTTTACCTCGATTTTGACTATTAATACCCTTTATGTCAACACTACAACAATAGCATTCGTGTAGATGTTTTTTTTCGCCAAATAGTAAAAGATGTACAGAGACATAAAGCTAGCTCCTGAAATATGTGTAACTTTTTTTAATTAGTATACTCACTTCAAAATGTGATCGATTTGCGTGTACACCGGATAATTTATCATGAAAATCCGCTGAACATTATCCACTTTCATGTTGTTTAATATGTCGACCGCTCGCTTCGCCTTCAGTCGCCGAAACTCATCAAAAGACAAATTAGCACAGATATTGCAGAATCCATTTAAAGTCATCGAATACAACAGCATAGCTTGTAGAAAACTCTTCTAATGTCGGCTGACATTCTGGCTGCTATTTTGGTCCTATGTATTTAGGGCTGTTTACGATTTAAATGATGATTGTCTTATTGTTCAATGTGTTAATGTTATGTGATGTATATATGTGTAATTGTTTGAATGTAATACAACCGTTTTTTTTGTGATTCCGCTTCCTTCTCCTGTGTGAATGATGTGTAATTGTGTATTGTATGATTTAAAAATAAGATGTGTTGTGTATGAATGTATGATATGTGTTTAAGGTGTTTAATTTGTTTAATTATGTTTAAATTACAATAAGCCAACCGAACTCGTTGGCTGTTGAAGAAAGACTGACTATAAAACACTAACTGACTGTTATCGCCAAGACGAAAAAATGTAACGTTAGAGAGTAAGATACAAGTGTGGTGAATTTGTGTAACATTTGCAAAAATTCAATAAGAGAGAGAGACAGTTAATTCTAAACAATATTAAAGGCAATAAATTCAAATATAGGGTGAGCTGTATTGCGGTTGCCAATCGATGGCTCATAGTGATGATAGTTGAGTAAGATCATTTTCCAACATCCAGCCCCCCATGAAAGCCTTTCAGATATAGGCAATGCGGCGACCTTAATTGTTGGCCGAAAGTAATCCCCATGCTGTGTTCGAACAGTGACAACTCTGCACTTGCCATCGCTTCCAGGGTTAGTTTTTACGATTCGTCCGATTATCCATTTAGAGGGTGGCAATTTTGGCTCCTTGAGTAAAACTATGTCGTCAATGGCTAAGTTAGATTCTGGTTTTTGCCACTTGGGTCGTTGCTGCAATGAGGTGAGATATTCAATATGCCAGCGCTGCCAGAATCCTTGAAGCATTGCCTGCAAAAGAGACCAGTTATTACTAATTGACAAAACAGAGCGAGAAATATCTGGTTGGGGAACAGCAGTGTACGCCTCCCCTATTAAAAAATGAGCAGGGGAAAGTGCAACCGGGTCGGTATCAGTCGTTGACCACATTGGCCGTGAATTTAAAAGACCTTCGATTTTAGACAACAGGGTGTACATCTCTTCGTACGTTAGTTTGGTGTCACCGATAACGCGTTTTAGATGCAATTTCACACTTTTCACACCAAACTCCTACAAACCGCCGAAATGAGGTGATGAAGGCGGTATAAAATTCCAGCGTATGTTGTCCTTAGATAAGTGGTCGATGATGATATTGTTGTGTTGTTGGCTGCAAAGATGTCGGAAGAGTTCGTTAAGCAATCGTTTAGCGCCGTGGAAGTTGGTTCCGTTGTCGCTTAGGATTTCGTATGGTTTACCGCGCCGTGCCACAAATCGATCTAGGGCCAGTAAAAATGCCTCAGAAGATAAGTCCCCGACGAGTTCGAGGTGTATAGCCTTACTCACAAAACAAACGAATAATGCTATATATGCTTTCGTAAATTTTGGATTTCTACCGCGGTTCGATCGTAGCGAGATGGGTCCAGCATAGTCGCAGCCCACCTTGCTGAATGGGCGTGAATACCGTATCCTTTCTGAGAGAAGATTTCCCATGATCTGTTTCGAACTGGCCTGTCGTTGGCGAAACCACATTATACACGAATGGACAACCTTTCGTGCGAGGTTTCTACTCCCAAGTATGTAGTAATTTTGTTTCAATAATGCATATAACAGCGTGGCTCCCGGATGCAAATGCGTTTTATGTATATATTCTGCAATTAGTTTAGCGATTATATGGGATTTCCACAATATTATAGGGTGTTTTTCCGAATAAGATAATTCCGAGTGTTCCAAACGACCGCCGACGCGAAGAACACCTTGAGGGTCGATAAAAGGATTTAGTGATAAAAGTCTACACCTTGATGGTAACTGCCGATGGCCTTTTAGAGTTCTGATTTCCTAAGCAAATAGGCACGATTGAGCACTCTTTATTAAATGTGTTTTAGCGACAAAGAATTCTTCGGTATATAGCGAATTTGTGTTACGCGAATCAGCTGCGGACCGACAGTTGTTAATAAAGCGAAAAATGTATGCTATGACACGCACTGCTTTAAGCCAATTCGAAATTTTGTGTATAACATTTTCAAAAAGATTAGGAATTTCAGTATTTGCAGCGAATACCTGGGCATTAGAGGTAGAATTTTTTCTTTCCTCTAGCTGGCTTGAGTCTATGTCCTCCACGATATAGTTCGACAATGGCCATTTCTTTTTGTCCTGGCTTAGCCATCTTGGTCCTTTCCACCATATATCCGATACTGCCAGCGTCGATGGTAACATCCCTCGTGTAGCTGCATCGGCAGGATTCGATGGAGATCTGACGTGGTTCCAGGATTTCCTTGGGATCGATGTTAATATTTCAGATGTTCGATTGCCAATGAAAACAGACCATTTTTTTGGAGCTGCCTCGAGCCAATGAAGAACGATAGACGAGTCTGTCCATGCAAACGTATTAACATCAGGTATCTGCAATGACAGCTTAATTTTGTTTAGAAGACGGGTTAATAATAAGGCTCCACACAGCTCGAGTCTCGGAAGCGATAGAATCTTCAAAGGAGAGACCTTTGTTTTAGCTGCAACCAGCGTTACTGAAATTGAATTATCTGATTTTAGGTTCCTGCAGTAAACAATCGCTGCATAGGCGTCCAAGGATGCGTCACAGAAGCCATGAAGCTCCCAATGACTGTTGTTATGTAGCATTATACGAGGTATGGAAAGTGATTCGACGAGGGGTAGTTCCTTTCTAATTGCTAGCCATCGATGTGCAAGATTCGTGGGAACTGCTTCATCCCAGTTAAGATGGTTTCTCCACAGTTCTTGAAACATGATCTTAATCGCAATCACAATGGGCGCTAGAAATCCTAGAGGATCAAATATTCGACACGCATCTGATAAGATGCTCCGCTTAGTACATGAGTCCGAAAGTCCTAACTTTACTTTGTACGAAAAGGAATCCCTTGATGGACACCATTGCAAGCCAAGAATCTTAATTGTATTTGATGCTTCAAATTCAACTGGAGAAAGCTCCCGCTGATCATCTGGGAAAGATATAAGAAGTGGCCAGCAGTTTGTGGTCCATTTTCTAAGATTAAAACCAGCTGATTTGAGTACATCAACCAGTTCTTCCCGCTTTGCTATGAGATCATCGATAGTATCCGCTCCTGTTATCACGTCGTCAACGTAAAAATCATTTAGGATAGTAGCTGATGCACGAGGATGAGTAATTGCCGAGTCTATAGCTAACTGTTGAAGAGCTCGCACCGCTAAGAATGGAGCCGCAGACGTACCATAGGTTACCGTCAACAAACGGTAGTGTCTAAGGATACCTTCTGGATCGTCACGCCAAGCAATCCGCTGAAAGTCAGTATGCTGTTTCGATATCCAAATCTGCCTATACATTTTCTCTATATCTCCTGTCATAAGATACAAATGACGGCGAGAACGCAAGCAGATTGCAAATATATCTCGCTGTATAGACGGACTGACAAGAAGGGCATTATTTAAAGATATACGTCCGACTGATTGCGCAGAAGCATCAAATACAATCCTAATTTTGGTGGTACTACTATCTCCTTTAAATACTGCATGATGGGGGAGATAACACTGACAATGGTTTGGAGTTGAAAGGATTTCATTTGGATGTATTTCCTCCATATGCCCGAGGGAAAGATATTCATTTATGAATGCCGAGTATTGAGTCTTAAGTTCGTGGTTGGATTTGAATCTACGTTCAATTGATTTAAAACGAGCGAGAGCGGTATTAAACGAATCTCCGAAATCCAATTTTACTGATGGTTTAAATGGCAATTGTACTTCATATCTGCCATCTGCCCGACGAACATGAGTTTTAACGAACCTATCCTCCGGTAATTGCTCCTTCAGAGACAATTGGGGTTGATTGGATACTTCTTCTAGTCTCCAAAATCTCTCCAAATCAAACTCTCGAGTATGATCCAGACTAATACAATATGTTTTTAATGGGGATTCCTCATTAGGTAGCTGTTGATGTCTTCCGGATATTACCCAACCGAAAATTGTTGGTATTGATACAAGGGTTCCTGCGGCGTCTGACCTTGAAGCCCCCAAAATTATATTGAAAAACTTATCAGCACCAATAAGGATGTCGATGGGGCCAGGTAGATTATAGTTAGGATCAGCGAGTTCGGAGGGGATAAATTCTTTGGGAATGTTTTTAATAACAAATGTGGGAAGTTCGGATGTTACAACTGATAACACATAACAGCTGATTTCTATCGAATCTGAATTAAAACGCGATGAAAGGCTGAGAGACACAAGACCATTAGTAACTCCAGCTGATGTGGATGCAATTCCCAATACTGGAATCCGAGAGGATGTGAATGGCTAGAATTGGACGAAGTAGGTATAACAGGAGCAACTTGGGTAGATGAATTGGATGCTATGTTTTCCAATGGATGTACCAAAGAATGATGTCGCGAATTGCATTGTCGACACCGAAACGTTGAATGGCATTTGTTTGACGCGTGGCCTTGACGAAGGCAATTAAAACATAGCGAATTATGTTTAACAAATTCTCGACGAGTCTCAAGATTAAGTGCTTTGAATTCCTGACAATGTGACAAGGTGTGATTGCTTTTGCATTTGGGACATCCTGATGTTGATTCTACTAAATGAGTACGAACTGCATTCGAAGATCGATTACGCGTTTGATTAGGCCGAGAAATTGAAAGACACGATTCGAGATTATTGCAGCGCTTTTGGAGAAACTCTAAGAATTCATCTATGGAACAGTCATCTCTAGACCCTGCCTCCTCAGCCCAAGCCTGCTTAGATTCATGGTCTAACTTTTGTATCAAAAGGAAGATTAACCAAGGGTCTTGAGAGGTTGAATCCAGGGCGTTGAGTCCTCGAACGGCTTCATCTGCTCCGTCGGAAAGCTTACGAAGCAACTGAATATTGGCTGTACTGCATGAAGGGAGTGATACGAATGACTGGATAAAAGATTGTACGATCAGATTCTTCTGATCGTATCGCTTTTCCAACCTATCCCACGCCTCGATGTAGTTTTCTTCAGAACTAGCCATATGCTTAATTAGATTTGCTGCATCTCCGCGAAGAAACGACTTCAAATAATAACACTTTTGCGCGCACGTGATGGTCGTATTTGAATCAACAGACCCGGAAAATAAGTCCCTAAATGCGGGCCAATCTTTGTAATCGCCCGAAAAGACTGGTATGGAAATTTTCGGGAGCTTGATATTTTTTGAGGACGTGGGTTGTTGGTCTTGGGAAGATGAAGTTTGTTGCGAAACGATCTTGTCACTATTATTTTGACCTTTTAGTTTTAGAATGGCGTCTGCAATGAGTGAATGAGTTTCCAAGAATTTTGTCTCGTACTACGCGTATTCAGGTTCGCGATCTACGTAGTCGGGCGACTCCATAAAATCTAGAAGCTCGTTTTGTAATTCTACAAATTCCTTCCAAGCTTCATCAAGCCTTTTGAGTCGGAATTCAAGAGTTGAAAGAGACGTTGTTGCATTGATTGACTTAGCGAATGTTGCAGTAACAGTAATGCAACCTTTTGCGCGACCGCGTTTGGCTATGACCTTGTTCATTTTCATAAAGAAGTCACAAATGTTCGGTTAATCAAGAAGGAAAATAAAAAATGTTTCCGAAAAGAAGAATGTTTCTAATTACCAAAGATCTGTTAGCTAATGTACCGTAGGTGAATCTAACACTGTAACTGTAAGTATATAAATTGTCTGGTCTGGAAACGTAACCGTAAATATAAACTTCACCGTATGTCTTTTTATAAGGTATTAAATCGCGCGACCTACCCTCAAAGCACGTTGTTCTAGTTTGTCTAAGATTTTTTATATTATCGACTACACAGATTAATTAATATATAATCGTTTGATTCATATGTTTAAATGATTCCGGCAAATCCGGACTTGAAGGACCAAAATTATGTTTAGGATTTAAATGATGATTGTCTTATTGTTCAATGTGTTAATGTTATGTGATGTATATATGTGTAATTGTTTGAGTGTAATACAACCGTTTTTTTTTGTGATTCCGCTTCCTTCTCCTGTGTGAATGATGTGTAATTGTGTATTGTGTGATTTAAAAATAAGATGTGTTGTGTATGAATGTATGATATGTGTTTAAGGTGTTTAATGTGTTTAATTATGTTTAAATTACAATAAGCCAACCGAACTCGTTGGCTGTTGAAGAAAGACTGACTATAAAACACTAACTGACTGTTATCGCCAAGACGAAAAAATGTAACGTTAGAGAGTAAGATACAAGTGTGGTGAATTTGTCTAACATTTGCAAAAATTCAATAAGAGAGAGAGACAGTTAATTCTAAACAATATTAAAGGCAATAAATTCAAATATAGGGTGAGCTGTATTGCGATTGCCAATCGATGGCTCATAGTGATGATAGTTGAGTAAGATCATTTTCCAACAAGGGCTAAGAACCTTAGAAAAAATGAATATACACACATACACTTACTCGAACTTACCTAAATGGCTTCACACCTGTCGGAATACTTGAAACCTTATCATTACCGTATGCAAATTTATATCCCAACACAGATAGACAAAGCCGACAAAATTTTTAGAAATCCTGTAAACGTGTCCACCAACGAGTTGATATACTTGATGCCATTCCTTTTTTTTTTTTACTTTTTAAATTCATTTTTATTATCTTAAAATACTAACTTAAAACTAGACAAAAATGACTAAATCTAACTTATAATTAACATTTTTTCTTATACTAACTTATCGGTCCTAAGCGGGCGCTCTAAGCTTAAATTAACTTTTTTATTTGCTTTTCAGCTTTAGTCGTTTTTATTTTATTTTATTATGTAGATCATTTTTTTTTGTTCAAAGAAAATTTAAGAAACTTTGATCCGTAACATTTTTTGTTTTATATAAAAAAGCTTAAACCAGATTAAAAACTAACTTAAGACTACTTAATACTACTTAAGACTACTTAAAACTACTTAAAACTACTTACACCTAACTTAATTATAATCGGGGTGGCGAGCACTAGTTGCAAATGCCCCGAGGGGTCACCATCCCGATCGAGACTTTTGGCCCCCAGGCTGCATGTATTCCACCATATTGTACGCCAATATGGTGCACATTCCCCGCCCCAGACCTCGTTTCTAAATTTTGTTTTTATCTTACAATTAAGGAGTGGTCTAAAAGTCCGCAAAGTCAGGAGGAAGTGCAGAATCACTTCCCTCATGTAGCCACCAAAATTCCATACTCTGCCTTTCAGCATCGGTCCTATCGCGATCCGATACCGAAGTGCTAAAGCGGAGGAGCTCCGGGGCATTGTCGACATACCCGTCGCGGATTAGTCGCTTGTCACGCGCGTCACGGTAGCGGTGGTATAAAACCGGGATACCGTTCCTGTCCTGTACCAACCCTAACGAATCGATATAAATAAACGCCTCTGGTGGAATAAAGCCCGACACGAGCGTACTCTCCATATATGTTTCATTGGGGTAATAAGCCCCAAAGATCAGGCTGTTGTCGCTAGCCATCGCCCTTGCAGCGTGCCTTCGAATCACCTTAATAAGGAAATTGTCGATTCTGTTCAGCTGGACCCCATTGTAAAGAACCTCGTTGCGATAATATTTTATGTACTCGGAGTCCGGCGTTCTTTACAATCCTAAGCAGGATCGGAGACAACGCCTCTCAAACAGCCGTATCCTTTCCATGTAGGATGGTGAAATATTGAACCACACAGGACAACCGTAGGCGATGATCGGCCTTATGAGGGTCATGTAGCAAATGACTTTCACACTTGAATCAAGTTGACTGCTTTGAAACAATCTTCTTGTCAGAGCATAAGCCCCCCTAGCCCTAGCCAGACAAGCATCCACATTTTTATTAAAATACAGAAACTTTTCAAGCCAGATGCCAATGTATTTGACTTCAGTTCTCAGCGCCAACGGCCGTCCATGCTGTCCAATGATGCACAATTTTTTCCAGTTTTTTCTGGTATCGTAAGATGCCCTCTGCACTGGGGTCCTGAACAGAATTGTTTCGGTTTTTTGGAAATTGATCCTCAATTTCCAATCGTCGCAATATCCCTTGATGTGATCGAAGTCACGTTGCAAAAGTATGTTGATGACTCCGATTTTCAGACCTGATCTGTACGCCACCAGATCATCTGCATACGCTATAGCGTGACTAAGGGAACCTACCAGATCACTTGTATAAATGTTAAACAATATCGGGGAGTTCACCGCCCCCTGTTGTAAACCGTTTTTAATTTCAAAGACTTTACTCGAAGTTACGTTGCCACATTTGACGACGAACTTCTTTCCCATAAGCATTTCATAAATCATATATAGCATGGGTTTACGCATGCCAAGTCTGGTTAGCTTGTAGAAAAGCCCTTCTAACCATACGGTGTCGAAGGCCTTCTCAAAGTCAACCAGACAGGCCCCTGTGCATTGTCCTTTGGATTTATTCCATTGGATGTCGGAGACTAGTTTCGACGCGGTATGAATAGTGTCATGCCTCGCTCGAAAACCAAACTGATTTTCCGGGATAATTTTATTTTCCTCGACCCACTCAAGCAGAGCCCTATTGACTATCTTCTCGAATACCTTGCTTACATTCGGCAGAAGGCTTATTGACCGAAGATTTGCAGGGTTTGTTCTGTCCTTGTCCTTTTTGGGGATAGGACGTACCACCGCCGTTTTCCAGTGCACCGGATAATGTGCATTATTCAGTGCATTGTTAAACAGGGTGGTGAAGATATCTACTGCTTCTATTGGCAGGTGTCTCAATACGACGTTTGGGACACCGTCTTCTCCTGCCGACTTTTTATTTTTCAATGATACAAAGATGTCCAGGAGTTCATCTTTTTGCACGAACAGCATCAGGCTATTGGCGACTATGCCATTGGATGGGTTTTCGTCATTGAATACGGAAAAACCGTGATTCTCAGATCGCCAAGCTTGAAGTTCAGTGCGCAGATGAAAATGATTCAGAAAGGCTCTTTCCTCCATGTCACGATTTGGGCGAACAGGATTGTTCACCGTATACACGGTCTCGAAGACAGCGCCTATCGAATTCACCTTCTCCTGAGGACTTCGATCGTGAAAAAACCGTCGTTAGAGTTAACAGTTTCCGGACTTATACCAACAGCTGTGAGTGTCTGTCTGTTCTCTGTCGTTTGGGAAATTCGGACACAAGGAATGTCGTTATGATCCTTTCGCCTGAATTTTTATTTATTTGCGGGAACATATTCGGGCTACTGGTTTTTATAGCCCGAATTTTCTTGCCCCAGTACAAACTTACAGATTGTCTGTAATTCTCCGTGATTAACTGTTTGAGGTTTTTGATCAACGACTTCAATGTCCGAACCTCCGGGTCTTGTCTGTCAGTAAATTGCCTCCGTAGCCGTTTAAGCCTCGAGACCAGTCTGCTTTTGTGTTTATGGAGTGCATCGATTGTTGGCGTTCGAAATTTCTCCGTCTGGTCGTCAGAACTAGTTATCTTAGGGATAGCTAGATCCATTGACCTTGTGAGGACCTCATTCATTTTTAGTAAATTTTGGTCGATTTCGTCGTTCGTAAGGTTTCGGTTTGTCGGAGGGTTGATTTCGCTCAAACGTAATTCTCGCTTTACAACTCAGGCGAAGCGCGGCCAGTTCGTCCTTCGATAGTCGAAAGAACGCACCTAGTCGAACTACTCCAGTTGAGTTTGCTCGTTTGGGATCCTGAATACGGCATCGATTCCGAGGTGGTCACTATCGTAATCGAATGCTATCACAAAGTTCCGCGCGTGTTCGTTATTTGTCAGTTCAAGTCTGTTGTCCATAAGCGCTAAGTCCAAGAAAGAGTTTCCTCTCGGGAAAGACGGGATATCCGTCGCGTACAAACTAAGTTTGTACTCAATCGTATTTTGTTCCCTCCAAATTTGAAGCAGTCGGCCTCTAGTGTTCGCGTTTTTATTTCCCCAAGCCGCATGCTTAGCGTTAAGATCGCCGGCCAAAAAGTAATAGTTTTCAGCCAAATGAAGCTGTAGGCAACGAAAAAGTGTCTCGAGCTCTGCTATAAATTGAGTTTGTTGAGTTGCTTCAGGTGCATAAAGCGACACCACATACATTCTCCTCCCACTGTGGAGAGGAATGCATACGATGCATGCTTCCAGCACCCGGAACCTACTTACTTCCCCGCTATATATGACTTTATGGCGTAAGCCTTTGCGTAATAAGACAGCGACCCCACCCCCTTGGGAGGAGTGGGGTCGGTCTCTTCTCACTACATGGTAGTTGCTGTATCCCAATTTGTGTTTCTGGTTTAGCTTAGTTTCGCTGACCAAAAGTACATCCGGGAGTTGGTTTTTCAACAGATTGGAAAGGACGGTTCTTCTCTCAACCCTGACAAGCGAATAAACATTCAAGGCTAGGATCTTAAAGTTTACCTCGTCGAGCGTAGCCATCATGTTCATGGCGCGCTAGACTTAGCAAACATCGAATAGATATGATCTATTCGGGCTGCTTGCTCGTTCAATTGTTTTTGGAACCGATCGATCTTGCTATCCAATGACAGCAAGATCCTCTTCATGTCCAAATCAGCTTCAGGTGCTATTTCAGCAACCTTAGGCATATTTAATGTCTGGGGCTTACCCGATCCAGCTGCCATTTGGGCAAAGGACACGTTGGGCGCTACCCGATTTGTGTAAGACTGACTTTTCTGTCGCCTTTCTTCTTCAACAGCCTGTTTCCGAGCTAGCATGCTCTTCTTTTTCTGTTGGATTACAGGACATCCCTTATAGTTAGCAGGGTGTCCTGCATTCCCGCAAAGCACACATGTGAGCTTGCTCATGTCTTCAACCCTTTCGTTACCTAGAGGGCATTCATTTAAATTGTGGTCCTCATCGCACTTAACGCATCTAATATACATGTTGCAATTAGAAGCGGCGTGCCCGAACCTTTGGCAGCGCATACATTGCAGTATGCGATCTGACCTTTTTAATTTGTCCCATTTTACAGCATGGTAGTATACGCGATTAATTCTGCGTAGACTATCAATTTTGCTGTTGGGGGTTAGCTGGACGCGTCAACCCCGGGATCGATTCCCTTCAGGACGACCGTTTTCAATTTTTCGGATTTTGGCGTATACGTGAAGTACTCTGCCTTTATTCCTGTAGTGTATGCGAATTGTAGAATGATTACAATGCTCTTGCCAATACAATCTTGTTAATTCACGATCACTATCTCGAGCGCATGTACACACAATGACACGTATGCAAGTAGAGAGAGAGCAATCGGTCGAACCACTCAAGCAGGTCAGTGGTCAGTCGATGCTCAGATATCTTGCGGTGTGGGTGCGTGCGTTGGCGAGCCGGTGAATAGTACAAGTGGCGACGAGGATAAACAAATTAACTGACGTAAGTAATTTGGTGGTGATATTTAATTTTAAACCGCGAATTTCTATAAATTAATTGCTCGCTTTGGTGTGTTTTGTTTAATATTTTGTTTTAAATTTCGTGCAGGAAAATGGTTTTTTCAGTGTTGGTGAGTGGTTTATTAAGGATAAAAACTAAAATTGTAAACTGGTTGTATTTAATGCCTTCATTTAATTGAGAACATTAATAAAACAAGCTCAAAGGAGCTATAAGTTGGGTGGATTCAGGGAATGCTAACCGTTATTAAATTGAAAATATTTGCATGATAATCATGCATGTATGGCAATAAAATGACCTTCATTTAATTGAAAATTACTTGCATGATATTTTCATTAAGGAAACATTAATGGCCAAGTTAATAGAAAGTCTGGTATAGTAAACCAACATTAAATTGGAAACAGTGGTAAAGAAATTATATTTTGGCGGGATGTACCTTCATTCAATTGAAAACAAAATTGGCATGTATTTGTTCTAACATGCACAAATTATATTAACCCATTGTGTATGTATATTGACTTTAAACATATATATACATCGGTTACTGGAAGCGAATGCTCAACTAACTTTGTTTTGGCATGCAATAATAAATAATAGTATGAGAGCGAGAAATCGAAAAGCAGTATGCAGTTCGCTGATTCGTGTAAAATATTTTTGTTTTCCAGTGTCTCCCACTATTTACTATATTGTAAATGACAAGCACTTTACCCAATTTAGAAGTGTTCTCTTTGGAAGGGGACTCTACATCGGTGGGGTTAAGATGGGAGAAATGGAAGAGGGCTTTCAATATATACCTCGAGGCAGCATCTATCGACTAGCTAAAAAAAGAGCAACACTACAACACTTCGGTGGGTTAGAGCTTCAAGAGATTTTCTATAATCTTCCAGGAGCAAATGTCGACATCTCGGACCAAAACGATGTCTTCTCAATTGCCTTAGAGAAATTAGATGATTATTTCTCTCCCAAACAAAGTAAAGTGTATGAGAGACATATATTTAGATTATTAAAGCAGGAGGGAGGTGAAAAGTTCGAAAAATATTTGCTTAGACTGAGAAACCAAGCTGGAAAATGTGGATTCCAAGATTTAGATAACAACTTGATTGACCAGATTACCGAAAAATGTAGTTCAGATGAACTCAGAAAGAAAATATTGACTACTGGTGATAGTATCACGTTAGATTAAATTGTGTTGGAAGCAAACACAAGAAGCAGTAGATCATCAGTTGGAAGGCTATGGTAACAAAAGTAGGATGGAAGCAATCAATCGTATAACAAATAAAAGAAGAGATAGGCCTGCTGCAAATAAAGCATACGATGAAAAACAACAAAAAAGATCGTATACAGGTTCATGTGGGAGATGTGGGAATAGAAGGCATTCCTCGCAAGATATTAAATGCCCAGCTAGTGACAAAAAGTGTCACACGTGTGGTCGTATGGGACATTTTCGGCAGTATTTTAAATCACAGAAACGCGATTCGAATGGGTTCCGTAGGCAAGATGACGGTCCGACTTACAAAAAGGCAAAAAGAGAACCTGAACAAATTGATTGTGTCGAAGATGATAGAAACGAAATAGATTATGTGTTCCACATTGACGACGATGCGACAATTGACTGCGTTGTAGGTGGAGTTGCAATCAAGTTGCTTATCGATTCGGGATGTAAGTTTAACTTATTAACGGATAGATCATGGGATGATTTAAAATGTAAAAAAATAAAAGCATATAATCAAATTCGGAATCCAAACAAAACATTCTTGGCATACGGCAGCCAAACTCCATTGCAGGTTAAAGGATCTTTCGAAGCAGAACTGGAGGCAAACGGTAAAATACAAAAAGCTACATTTTATGTTATTGCGGGCGGAACAAAAGACCTGTTGGGGAAAATAACTGCAGTTTCTTTGGGGGTTTTGAAGATAGGAATTGGAATCAATCAAATTAGCACTACTAAAGCTTTTCCAAAATTAAAGGGTGTACTTATAAACATTCCAGTCGATGACTCCGTTCACCCTGTGTCACAACCATGTAGGAGAATTCCTATTCCTCTGGAAGATTTAGTAGAGAAGAAATTACAGGATTTATTAGATTCTGATATCATCGAAGAAGTCCACGAACCTTCAAAGTGGGTTTCTCCTATTGTTCCGATTCTAAAAAAAATGGAGAATTGCGTTTATGCGTTGACATGAGAAGAGCTAATGCCGCTACCATGATAGAAAATCATCCTTTACCCACAATGACTCAAATGCTGCCGAAGTTTCGAAAAGCTTGTCTTTTTAGCAAATTAGACATAAAAATGCTTTCCACCAACTAGAGATTCACCCGCAATCCAGACATATAACAACTTTTATAACAATGAAAGGGCTATTTCGTTATAAGAGACTGATGTTTGGCATAAATTGTGCCCCCAAAATTTTCCAAAAAACCCTTGAAAAACTTTTATTAGGATGCGAAGGCTGCATTAGTTTTATAGATGACATTTTAATTTTTGCAAAAAATGAACAAGAGCACGATATAAGACTCCAGCGTGTGCTAAAAATCATGAATGATAATGACGTCTTCCTAAATGAAGAAAAATGCATTTACAAAGTAAAAACTGTTCAGTTTTTGGGTCACGAGCTTACGCCAGAGGGTGTTAAGCCACAAAGTAAAAACGTCGAAAGTATCATACAGGTCAGGGCCCCAAAAACACCAGAAGAACTGCAGAGCTTCTTAGGGCTGGTAAATTATATCGGAAAATGGATACCAAATCTAGCAACCTCAACAGAACCGTTAAAAAAACTTTTAAGGAATAAGTTGGGGAGGCATGCTAATTTAGAGAAGCTTTGGGGAAAAGAGCAGGAATTAGCCTTTCTACATTTAAAAAACGTATTGCAAAAAATTCAGTCGTTAGGATATTACGACGTGGATGACAGAACGCAAGTTATCGCGGATGCTAGTCCGGTTGGATTAGGGGCTGTCTTAACACAAACTAATTCCAAAGGTCCTAAAATAATCGCGTATGGTAGTAAAACACTCACTGACTGTGAGCGTCGCTATAGCCAAACTGAAAAAGAGGCACTTGCGTTGGTTTGGGCAGTGGAGCACTTTGATATCTATCTCTTTGGAATCGGTCCCAAACAATAACAAGCTGCCAAATAATAAAAATGCTTAAAGAAATGTTCAGTCGATTAGGTTTTCCCGTTTCTATTACCTCTGATAATGGTAGGCAATTTGTTAGTGAAGAATTGAAATTCTATTGCACAGAATGCAACATAAAATTATACAACACGATTCCATATTGGCCTCAACAGAACGGGGAAGTTGAAAGACAAAATCGTGATATCCTGAAACGACTTAAAATTTGTAAAATTTAGGGGAAAGACATGAAAGATAGCTTATTCGAATACCTTATGATGTATAACAGCACACCACATTCAACGACTGGAAGTTCACCATCCGAACTTTTCTTTAAGAGGCAAAATAGAGATAAAATTCCCTCGATGGAGTCGATACATAGCCAAATCAGTGATTCAGATATAAGAGACAGAGATAAAGCTTACAAGGAGAAAGGCAAAGAATACGCCGATAAAAAGAGAAGGGCTACCGAGAATAATATCTCCCAGGGTGATAAAGTTTATATAAAAATCATGGACAAATCTAATAAGCTAAGCGCGAATTTTGACCCAACACCTCACACTGTAGAAACATCTAAAGGAGGAGATATTACACTAAGGAATGAAAAAACCGGGCAAATAGTGAGAAGAAACGTTGTCCATTTAAAAAAAGTAGAGGGCGAATGGACCATTCAAAATAATAATCATCAGGATGTCGAAAATAATGATGAAGAAATTTATCCGTAATCCTATTATTGGTATTCTGTTTCAAATTGTTAATTTTGTTCTAAAAGAAAAACTTTTGTTTTATGTTGTTATTTGATGTTGTTAAATAAAGGAAAAGTAATGAATTATTGAAAATAAGAAAATAGAGATACATCGATTAATCGCTTTCGATACATATACCAAAAAGGACGCAAATAGTTTATCTTTTAAAAAAAGGAAGGGATGTAGTGTATGCGAATTGTAGAATGATTACAATGCTCTTGCCAATACAATCTTGTTAATTCACGATCACTATCTCGAGCGCATGTACACACAATGACACGTATGCAAGTAGAGAGAGAGCAATCGGTCGAACCACTCAAGCAGGTCAGTGGTCAGTCGATGCTCAGATATCTTGCGGTGTGGGTGCGTGCGTTGGCGAGCCGGTGAATAGTACAATTCCCTCAAGTGCTTTTTGTGGTCCTCCAAATTATTGACTACAATTTTGTGTTTCTGGGCCGAAATATGATTGACCGTGAAGTCCTTAACAGCTACCTTACATAATTCTATAATAAAACTACTAGCTAGATTACTTACACTAATTGGGGGTACTTCCCCCCTTTTTTGTGGTGTATGCTGCTGCTGTTGTTGCTGCTGCTGATGTTGCTGCTGTTGCTGCTGCTGCGGTTGTTGCTGCGGCTTTTTCATCGGCTTCCTCTGCTGCTGTGGTTGTTGTTGCTGCTTTTGTTGCAGTTTCATTCGTTGTTGCTGCCTTGGTTGCATATTTTTAGTTTGTTGGCGCTGAAGCATTTGCTGCGCTTTCAATTCTTCTTGTTGTCTCTGCTGCTGCTTACGTTTTTTTCTTTTCTTCGAGGTCTTCTATTTTTTTTGCCTCTCGAATTTTTTCTAGTTTTTCTAGAAGTTCCGCTATGAGTCGGCTCAGCTTTGCCTCCTCATCATCCGCTGCCGGTATTTCCTCGACCTCGGCTAGCTCTTTGTATGGGTTACCCTCGCCGACGTAGCGGGGTTCCCCTTCTTCCATCGCGGATTCGTCGAGGGAAATTGATTCGAACTCCTCTTCATCCATTTTTTTTTTGGCTGCGGTGTAATTTCCGCCGCATACCTCTTGTTGATGAGATTAGGCGTCGGAATTAAACTCCTCCGCATCTCACCACTATCGGCTGTTGCCGTTGCTCTTGCTGCTGCCGCTGCTGTTGTTGACACAGCTTTTGTTATCGCTGGTACAGTTCCGTGTACCAGCACATTTGTTTCCGCCACTGTGTTAGACGACGATGACGATGAGGACAATTTTGTTGTTGTCGGCTTTGGCTTTGTTGGCGGCGACCCAGGCACCGTCAGCTTCTGCCTTTTGTTTGTGGGTGAATTTCCCCCAGCTTGCGGGGGGGTTTTCTTCCCCGTACCGGTTTCCATCACCGGTGATTCGGTAGAAGACCCTCTTTTTGTATAAATTATTGGTTTTGATAACTTGATTTAAATTAAAAAAAACTAGTGTGATTGGGATCCGAACCCAAGACTCCCACACGGCTGTGTCGGATGATACCTCGACTGCTCCACGTAAACAATAATATTTTGTTTACTTACTTGGCACTTGTCACTTAATTCACTTTGAAAAATACTTCAACACAGACTAGTCAACTAACCACTACAAGAGTTGGAGAGCGACTCGGATGCCATTCCTTTTTACTTTAAATTCCCCGAGAATCTCTTGGACTTGCATCCGAAGCAGATTCGTGTTCCTCAGGATTTGGTTGCTTCTAGAGTTCTGGATTTTGTTCGATTTTGTGCTTCTTCCGGGCAGTAGTATTCGCAGTGGCAGTTGGTTTTCGTTTTTTCGAAGCAGGAGATGGTTCAGTAGAGTAACAGGCCCTTGGACCCTGTGTCAATTTAATTAAAATACATTTGAATCAGTTATTGAAATTAAATTATATAATTTATTATTTCAGAGTCCGAAGAATGGCTTGGATGATGGTTAGTGTGTTGTAGAACGAGGGTAGACTCTGATTGGCTTTAACTTGGCAATGCCCAGTGGTTGTAACTCTGACTAACACAGACGTCAAGGCTTAATTTTAACCTCCAATCGGGTACTGGTCTCATCCGCCCGGATGTGACTTGCTAAACGATAAGCACGAGTGTTGATAACACGACGAAAAACAGCAACACTATAAACAGCCAGGTCAGAATGGCACCGAATGAATACCCGGCCTGCTGTCCCAAGCGAACCTGGAAAATCTGCTTCGACATATTCGGACAACAGGTTGTCTATGAATTTCAAGGGTTAGTCAGGCATCTTGAACAAATATGGTGGCGGATGAACCGAAAAGCCGTCGTGGATACTGATGGCCCCGTATCCTAGAGGTATCTAATAAATTGGAACTGGCCCTCCAGGTTGGGGGTTGTGCTTTCGGTTAACTACTCAACCAGTGAAAAAACTAACGGTTATGAAGCAACCAATAGCCTCCGAAAGCACTGACTTTATAATTGACGACATTGCTAAACGAAAAAAGGACGACGACGTTCGTATCCGCACCTGGAATGTGAGAACATTTAACAGGAGAGGTGCAAGCGAAATATTATAGGATGTCGAATATTTAATGATTCGTCAAGGGACGACCTCTAACTCTCAAAAGTTTGTTGTCATCCAGAAAGGGAACCAGTTCTCTTATCTTAGAGCTCATCAGTATTGCCTTCTCTTCCTGCAACGAGCGAGCAGTATATAGACTGTATATACCTGAGCCAGTAAAGTTCAGCAGACGTAACTTCCTGTGAGCTTAGATATGTAGATGCTGGACCATTCCTGGTACGACAAGTGCTGATAAACCTTTGAACGTACGCTGTCACTCTCATAAGATGCTTCCAAGCACCTTTTCATATGGAAGTAAAGGTGATAATGGTGTTAATTCTGCGCCAATCTCCACAATGTGTGCAACGTTTTTTGCGTGTCCGTGAAGTTGGATAGGGAAATCTCCACTCTTTAGTAAGGATGGTCCATTCTCTTAGAGTAAGGACGCTGACACCTCTCGTCACCAGATCAGCCGGATTTTCCTTGCCGCTACAATGCCGCCACACTGAGACCTTTGTGTGTCGCTTTATTTCCTCTACCCTACCTTGCACATAAGGCTTCCACTTGCTGTCTCTTCCCTGGATCCAGCTCAATGTTATTTTCGAACCGGTCCAAAGATGAAACCCACAAATCGAAATTTTGAGGGACCGCTTTAGATATGCGCAAAGACGAGCGGTTATCAGAGCGGCAGTTAATTCGAGTTTTGGCAATGTAAGGCCATTATCCTTTATACGAGCGACCCGACTCTTCGCGCAAAGAAAAGATGATATGCTGTCCGAAAGTGAATCGACGCTGGTAATGTAGGCAACAGCTCCGGTGTTAATTCTGCGCCAATCTCCACAATGTGTGCAACGTTTTTTGCGTGTCCGTGAAGTTGGATAGGGAAATCTCCACTCTTTAGTCAGGATGGTCCATTCTCTTAGAATGACTTTATGGCGTAAGCCTTTGCGTAATAAGACAGCGACCCCACCCCCTTGGGAGGAGTGGGGTCGGTCTCTTCTCACTACATGGTAGTTGCTGTATCCCAATTTGTGTTTCTGGTTTAGCTTAGTTTCGCTGACCAAAAGTACATCCGGGAGTTGGTTTTTCAACAGATTGGAAAGGACGGTTCTTCTCTCAACCCTGACAAGCGAATAAACATTCAAGGCTAGGATCTTAAAGTTTACCTCGTCGAGCGTAGCCATCATGTTCATGGCGCGCTAGACTTAGCAAACATCGAATAGATATGATCTATTCGGGCTGCTTGCTCGTTCAATTGTTTTTGGAACCGATCGATCTTGCTATCCAATGACAGCAAGATCCTCTTCATGTCCAAATCAGCTTCAGGTGCTATTTCAGCAACCTTAGGCATATTTAATGTCTGGGGCTTACCCGATCCAGCTGCCATTTGGGCAAAGGACACGTTGGGCGCTACCCGATTTGTGTAAGACTGACTTTTCTGTCGCCTTTCTTCTTCAACAGCCTGTTTCCGAGCTAGCATGCTCTTCTTTTTCTGTTGGAATACAGGACATCCCTTATAGTTAGCAGGGTGTCCTGCATTCCCGCAAAGCACACATGTGAGCTTGCTCATGTCTTCAACCCTTTCGTTACCTAGAGGGCATTCATTTAAATTGTGGTCCTCATCGCACTTAACGCATCTAATATACATGTTGCAATTAGAAGCGGCGTGCCCGAACCTTTGGCAGCGCATACATTGCAGTATGCGATCTGACCTTTTTAATTTGTCCCATTTTACAGCATGGTAGTATACGCGATTAATTCTGCGTAGACTATCAATTTTGCTGTTGGGGGTTAGCTGGACGAGGAAAAATGGTAACCTTCGGTTACCACCCCTTCCATTGACCGCGGAAAACGGCTTTATACCGACGAACTTAAGGTCGTCGCTCTCATAACTCTTGAGCTCCTTTAGGAGCTCCTCCGCGTCAACCCCGGGATCGATTCCCTTCAGGACGACCGTTTTCAATTTTTCGGATTTTGGCGTATACGTGAAGTACTCTGCCTTTATTCCCTCAAGTGCTTTTTGTGGTCCTCCAAATTATTGACTACAATTTTGTGTTTCTGGGCCGAAATATGATTGACCGTGAAGTCCTTAACAGCTACCTTACATAATTCTATAATAAAACTACTAGCTAGATTACTTACACTAATTGGGGGTACTTCCCCCCTTTTTTGTTGTGTATGCTGCTGCTGTTGTTGCTGCTGCTGATGTTGCTGCTGTTGCTGCTGCTGCGGTTGTTGCTGCGGCTTTTTCATCGGCTTCCTCTGCTGCTGTGGTTGTTGTTGCTGCTTTTGTTGCAGTTTCATTTGTTGTTGCTGCCTTGGTTGCATATTTTTAGTTTGTTGGCGCTGAAGCATTTGCTGCGCTTTCAATTCTTCTTGTTGTCTCTGCTGCTGCTTACGTTTTTTTCTTTTCTTCGAGGTCTTCTATTTTTTTTGCCTCTCGAATTTTTTCTAGTTTTTCTAGAAGTTCCGCTATGAGTCGGCTCAGCTTTGCCTCCTCATCATCCGCTGCCGGTATTTCCTCGACCTCGGCTAGCTCTTTGTATGGGTTACCCTCGCCGACGTAGCGGGGTTCCCCTTCTTCCATCGCGGATTCGTCGAGGGAAATTGATTCGAACTCCTCTTCATCCATTTTTTTTTTTGGCTGCGGTGTAATTTCCGCCGCATACCTCTTGTTGATGAGATTAGGCGTCGGAATTAAACTCCTCCGCATCTCACCACTATCGGCTGTTGCCGTTGCTCTTGCTGCTGCAGCTGCTGTTGTTGACACAGCTTTTGTTATCGCTGGTACAGTTCCGTGTACCAGCACATTTGTTTCCGCCACTGTGTTAGACGACGATGACGATGAGGACAATTTTGTTGTTGTCGGCTTTGGCTTTGTTGGCGGCGACCCAGGCACCGTCAGCTTCTGCCTTTTGTTTGTGGGTGAATTTCCCCCAGCTTGCGGGGGGGTTTTCTTCCCCGTACCGGTTTCCATCACCGGTGATTCGGTAGAAGACCCTCTTTTTGTATAAATTATTGGTTTTGATAACTTGATTTAAATTAAAAAAAACTAGTGTGATTGGGATCCGAACCCAAGACTCCCACACGGCTGTGTCGGATGATACCTCGACTGCTCCACGTAAACAATAATATTTTGTTTACTTACTTGGCACTTGTCACTTAATTCACTTTGAAAAATACTTCAACACAGACTAGTCAACTAACCACTACAAGAGTTGGAGAGCGACTCGGATGCCATTCCTTTTTACTTTAAATTCCCCGAGAATCTCTTGGACTTGCATCCGAAGCAGATTCGTGTTCCTCAGGATTTGGTTGCTTCTAGAGTTCTGGATTTTGTTCGATTTTGTGCTTCTTCCGGGCAGTAGTATTCGCAGTGGCAGTTGGTTTTCGTTTTTTCGAAGCAGGAGATGGTTCAGTAGAGTAACAGGCCCTTGGACCCTGTGTCAATTTAATTAAAATACATTTGAATCAGTTATTGAAATTAAATTATATAATTTATTATTTCAGAGTCCGAAGAATGGCTTGGATGATGGTTAGTGTGTTGTAGAACGAGGGTAGACTCTGATTGGCTTTAACTTGGCAATGCCCAGTGGTTGTAACTCTGACTAACACAGACGTCAAGGCTTAATTTTAACCTCCAATCGGGTACTGGTCTCATCCGCCCGGATGTGACTTGCTAAACGATAAGCACGAGTGTTGATAACACGACGAAAAACAGCAACACTATAAACAGCCAGGTCAGAATGGCACCGAATGAATACCCGGCCTGCTGTCCCAGGCGAACCTGGAAAATCTGCTTCGACATATTCGGACAACAGGTTGTCTATGAATTTCAAGGGTTAGTCGGGCATCTTGAACAAGTATGGTGGCGGATGAACCGAAAAGCCGTCGTGGATACTGATGGCCCCGTATCCTAGAGGTATCTAATAAATTGGAACTGGCCCTCCAGGTTGGGGGTTGTGCTTTCGGTTAACTACTCAACCAGTGAAAAAACTAACGGTTATGAAGCAACCAATAGCCTCCGAAAGCACTGACTTTATAATTGACGACATTGCTAAACGAAAAAAGGACGACGACGTTCATATCCGCACCTGGAATGTGAGAACATTTAACAGGAGAGGTGCAAGCGAAATATTATAGGATGTCGAATATTTAATGATTCGTCAAGGGACGACCTCTAACTCTCAAAAGTTTGTTGTCATCCAGAAAGGGAACCAGTTCTCTTATCTTAGAGCTCATCAGTATTGCCTTCTCTTCCTGCAACGAGCGAGCAGTATATAGACTGTATATACCTGAGCCAGTAAAGTTCAGCAGACGTAACTTCCTGTGAGCTTAGATATGTAGATGCTGGACCATTCCTGGTACGACAAGTGCTGATAAACCTTTGAACGTACGCTGTCACTCTCATAAGATGCTTCCAAGCACCTTTTCATATGGAAGTAAAGGTGATAATGGTGTTAATTCTGCGCCAATCTCCACAATGTGTGCAACTTTTTTTGCGTGTCCGTGAAGTTGGATAGGGAAATCTCCACTCTTTAGTAAGGATGGTCCATTCTCTTAGAGTAAGGACGCTGACACCTCTCGTCACCATATCAGCCGGATTTTCCTTGCCGCTACAATGCCGCCACTCTGAGACCTTTGTGTGTCGCTTTATTTCCTCTACCCTACCTTGCACATAAGGCTTCCACTTGCTGTCTCTTCCCTGGATCCAGCTCAATGTTATTTTCGAACCGGTCCAAAGATGAAACCCACAAATCGAAATTTTGAGGGACCGCTTTAGATATGCGCAAAGACGAGCGGTTATCAGAGCGGCAGTTAATTCGAGTTTTGGCAATGTAAGGCCATTATCCTTTATACGAGCGACCCGACTCTTCGCGCAAAGAAAAGATGATATGCTGTCCGAAAGTGAATCGACGCTGGTAATGTAGGCAACAGCTCCGGTGTTAATTCTGCGCCAATCTCCACAATGTGTGCAACGTTTTTTGCGTGTCCGTGAAGTTGGATAGGGAAATCTCCACTCTTTAGTCAGGATGGTCCATTCTCTTAGAGTAAGGACGTTTGTAGCAAATTGGCGCTGACACCTCTCGTCACCAGATCAGCCGGATTTTCCTTGCCGCTACAATGCCGCCACTCTGAGACCTTTGTGTGTCGCTTTATTTCCTCCACCCTACCTTGCACATAAGGCTTTCACTTGCTGTCTCTTCCCTGGATCCAGCTCAATGTTATTTTCGAACCGGTCCAAAGATGAAACCCACAAATCGATATTTTGAGGGACCGCTTTAGATATGCGCAAAGACGAGCGGTTATCAGAGCGGCAGTTAATTCGAGTTTTGGCAATGTAAGGCCATTATACTTTATACGAGCGACCCGACTCTTCGCGCAAAGAAAAGATGATATGCTGTCCGAAAGTGAATCGACACTGGTAATGTAGGCAACAGCTCCGGATGCTTTAAGGCTTGTATCGGAAAATATGTGATAGTTGGTTGTGACTGATACAGAAAATGTCAAAGCGGCTCGCGGTATGGTTACCTCGCTAAGATGCGATAACCCTTTGACGCATTGTTCCCAATCAGCTAGTAGATGTCCAGTCAGCGGTTCATCCCAGGACAGTTTCTCCTCCATATGGACTGAAAGAGTATTTAACCTTCACAACAACTGCACTAAGCATGCTCGGATCAAGGATCAAACACTGTCGCGATTGTACCTAAAACAATCCTCTTATTGGCTGCACCACGTCTAATCGATTCTTCCATCGAATTTATTGCAACTCCGATTTCGTCCACAAGCACAAACCAATTTAATCTTAGCACCTTCTGAATTACGGCGGTATGGCCGTAACCCAAAATGTCTCGCACGTAATTGCTATTTGAGTTCCAATTTCTCAACTTCATTGAGGCCTTGTTCATGATCTTCACTGCCTCCTGACTTACTCGAATCGCCTCTTCTTCCGTATCCAAGGCAATGGCAACGTCACCCATATAAAAACTTATCTGCAACAGATGATAATGTGAGTTTTTGTTTAAATAAATATTCTTACCAAACAAAGGCTTTCCTTATTTCAACATTTGATTTCTGCGATGAATTGCATGCCCACATCGATGCGCCTTGAACCACGGTTTCCTTTTTAGGATCACACAAGGATGTCAAATGCTTTCCTTTACATTTGCAACACAAAAGATATTTTGCACTATGGCATTTTTTCGAAGAATGACCGTATTTTGCGCACCGGTATCAACGATTTGCTGATTAGAGCCACAAAAAATACAACTGTCTCTGTCGTTCAAAGACATCAAATTGGTATAGCACGTCCCAAAGCAAAAGAAACATCCCAACATGCGCCGTACCAATTTATTAAAGCGATATTTTCACTTTTAAGGTGTAGCCCGTTCTAATGCAAAAGAAGCATTTGAACATGCGCGATAGCAATTTATTTAAGGGATATTTTCTCTTTTAAGGTACTTTTGATTGCATGAAATTGTTAATGTTTTTTCTCTCTTTATTTTTTTTTGCAGCGATATTGGAAAACGTAATTGTTTTATTATTGATACGTGGTTTAACTGTCATCGAGTTTCACCAATTAATTATTGTAATAACTCATGAAAAAAGTTTCATGCACGAAGTGAAACATTACAATCAAGAAAATAAAGAAATCATGAAAAATAGCACAATTGACATAAAGGAAAAATAGTGTTTTTTATAAATAGTTATTTGTTACATAAACACATCGGAATGCGATGTGTCGTTTTCAAAATCATCTTTGTATTTTTTTTTTGCATATTAGTTTTTTATGTTCAATCTTCTTAGAACTAATTTACATGCTAGACAAAAATTAATGAAAAAAACTAGCCTACTTGTCAACTACTTAACTAACTTACTAGCCCTATGCGGGCCCCCTAAATTAAATGATAACAACTTAACTCTAATACCTTTCGGCCTTTTATCTAATTATGTAAATCTATAGAAATATAATGGTTACCAAGAAACATTTTTGAAAAAACTTTTATTATTTTTATTCGGCAACACCGAGTTAAACATCCATTAATGTACCTGAAAAAGATGCACACGATAAATGATTGCAAGAAAGATATATATATACATACCGGACAAATACCAAAGATTTAATTAAATGATAAGAGTGAAACGGAAAATGATAGGATGGGATAAAAAATTTATCAATAAAACGAGACATCTATTAATAGCCAAGGGAAAGAAGGAGTGCAATGCTAAGCCATGTAATTAGACAAAAGAAGGGGAAAATTCACACAAAGAAATAGATACCTAGTCATAATAAAGCCCACACAGTCAGTTACTGTTATACAGTGAACACTCAAGCTGAGAATTTGTTTGGTGTCCGAAACAAAAAGAATTCGTTAATTTTTGAAAATTAAAATAAAAAAGACACCATTCTGGTGAAATAGTTTTCTTTTATTTCTGGCTAAGTTTCCAATTAAACTTCGAAAAAAAACTTTTTTATAAAAATAATTGTGAATACAATTTAGATTTATGCACTGTGAGAGTTGGTGAGGAGAAAAGAGGAAAAGCGTATATAAGCCAGGCTTAACCCACATAAAGGTAGTAAATTTATCTTTTATCGGAAAGTTATAATTTTATAATTTTATTGATATGGACAGTTTAATTGCTTCGTGCTTGTGGGAAAAGCAATTTTTCGTTCCTGCTTCTAGAATCTTTGGGTGCGTCGACTGTGAGTCTAAAGCGTTGGTTCCGTTGGACCGAGCCGTTGCTGCAAGCGGCTGAACGGTTTCAACGAAGCATAGAAGAAATATCCAACGGGCTTCATCGACCACCAGGTCAAATTACCTCCCCAACAAATAAAAGTGAACAGTGAAATAAACAAAAGACATTAAGAGAACAAAAATAAGACAATTATAAATATACGAAACATATAATAATGCCCAAGTGGATCACGAAGTAAAGTGTGTTCCAAGGCGAAGAAGGGGTGCTCGTTTGGATCCTCTGCAAATAAGCAGGCTCTGTTTTATCGAGGCGGCCCATAGCGGCCTACATCAAAGTGGCAGTTTAAGAGAAGGAGATTCATGTGAAAAGTGTGCCAGTAATTTTAGATTATTTTAGCTTTGTGTTTTTAATTTGAATTTTAGTTTTAAGTAAGGTTAGGTTTTAAGTGTGCGCATATAACCCGAATTGGCATTGTTTTCAGCGTCTCACCTTAACGTGCTGCCGGCAGGACTTTGCGGGACTGTAAAATCCACGTGAGTTTTAGTAATTTAAGTTTTTTGAACCACATTCTCCTTTTTTTATTTTTAGTGTTGCATTTTTTTTATTCTTTTTCAATATTTCGTTTTCTTTTAGTTAATAAGTAAGTATTAAGATAGGGTATTTTATTGAATAATAGAAAGGGCACGATTTCAATGGAATTTTTCGGTTTCTTTAATCTTTATTGTAAATTTTATTTGGTAAGATGAGCGCTTAAATCTCTTAACGTGAATGGTGTGTGTGTTCTTGGGAAGGCCGTCCTTTTCAGATGGACAATGACACAACGTGACGTCACGACACGTACGTATACGAACTAGTTTTGACTGGGGAGAAAACCTCAGGGGCTATCACTCGAAATACGGCCAGGGTGATAGCAATCGGTAGTGTCGTGGGATGGCCATTTCTTGCCAACAACAACAGGCATGTTTGGAAGGTCATAGCGAACTATCCATTGGTGAGAGAGAAACTGGGAACGTGAGTTGCGGTTAGGGTTTTCGCGGCTTCTTGTATCGTTTAGACACGCGAAGTGTTCCCAGATTTCTCACCGACGGCTGCATCAGTCATGAGTGGTGCTTTTTCTTTTTCCTTCTCTACTTTCCTATCTATAGAGGTCCGTCCGCAGTCAACGTAACGTAGGTTCCTTCTCCTTTTTTTCATTTTTTTGATAATTTGGCACGAACAAAATGATTGTCGAGCTGGTGGTTTGTGGTGAGCGGGCAAGAACTACCCCGTCCGACGCGCTTAGCTAAGCAACCACAAGCATGCCATGCCCTCCTCACCTCCACTGAAGATGCCTCTGCGGCCAACCCTGACTCACAACACCCCGTTTTATAGGACCTGGTCTGAATAGTATTTTGTGTAGTCAGATACTGGTGTTCTGTGAAGTCCAAGGCAGCTCCTCAGATACTGCCTTTCAAACACCCGTATCTTTTCCATTTGAGATAGATGGGGCAACGTTGAACCACACCGGACACCCATAGGCAATCATCGGCCTAATGGGGGCCATGTAGCTAATCAACTTCACCCTGCTGTCAAGACAACTGCTACAAAACAATCGTCTTGTCAGGGTAACTGCTTCTTAGCTCTCGCTAGAGCAGCATCTACATGTCTTTCGAAAAATAGATACTGATCTAACAAGATGCCAAGGTACTTTACTACACTTTTATTTGCCAGTGGCTGTCCGTTTGCTCTAACGATCACCAGCTTTCGCCAGTTCTTTCTCGTATCCCTAGAGGCCCTAGAGAACGGTGTCCTAAACAGGATAGTTTCTGATTTCTGAAAGTTCATTTTCAACTTCCAGTCATCACAATATCTCTGGATCTTGTCGAAGTCCCGCTGCAAAAGAGTTCGAATGACTTCGACAGTAGTCATTCGTCCGCATACGCAATTGCCTGAGTAAGACTACCTATCATATCACTGGTGTAAATGCTTAATAGAATCGGCGAGTGAACTGTGCTCGTTTGAGAATCTTTTCGAAAACCTTGCTGATACTCGGTAGGCGGTAGGAGACTTATCGACCGGAAATTTGCAGGATTGGAGTTGTCCTTTCCCTTTTTCGGAAGAGGATGAACCACCGCTGTCGTTCAACGCACTGGATAATATGCATTATTCAGCGCGTTGTTGAACAGCGTGGCGTAAGTGTTCACAGCTTCAGGGGGTAAGTGTGGCAGTACAATGTTCGATATACCGTCGACTCCCGCTGACTTCTTTTTCTTTATGGAATCGAAGATGATCTGGAGTTAAACCTTCGAGATTAACAGGGGACTAGATACACCTCGCTTGGCGACTATGGCGTTTGCCAAGTTTTCGTCATCAAACCGGGTGAAACCACGATTCTCTCTGAAAGACCGCCCCCACTGCCTCCACTTTCTCCTGAGGATCTTCAATCACATAAAAATCGTCGTCGAAGAGGGCTTCCCCCGGATCAATTCCAGCTGTCAAAAGCAAGTTTTATGTTGTCAGTTGTTCGTTGGAGCTCAATTGACTGAAGGTTGTTATGAACTTTCCTCCTTAAGATCTTATTAATTTGTGGAAACATACTCGGGTTGCTGAAAATAACTACCCGAATTCTGTTATTCCAAAACAAATTAATGGACAACCGATAGTTCTCCTTGATCAATTAGTTGATGTTTTTGATCGACGCCTTCAGTGTACTATTCTCCGGGTCGCGTGGGTTTGTCAGTCGTCTGTAAATACTCAACGTTGTAGTGGACCGTCCAATTGTAAAGATGGTTACCCCGAGGATTTGTTAATTGATTTCCCCAATCTTCGTGTTTGGAGTTCAAATATCCAGCCATAAGTTCTCCAATTAGTTCAGTCTTAGAGATTCGAACAGTTTTCCGAGCTCTATAGTAAAAAGTGTTGGCTGAGCTATTTCCGGTGCGCAGCCCGCTTACGTGGTAACTTAATTTCAGGTCAATCAGGTCCGACAATAGGGGTCATCAGCATACGCCTAAAGGGAATCTGCAACTAGATAAAATATAAAAATAAAAATAACATAAAATATTATCACAAGGAGGTCCAATACGATGAGGATTAAATGCAAAGAACTGACACCTTCCGTATTCGGGTGAATCAAGGTTTTTTTATATATATACATATTTGTTTTAAATTTTCTAAAAACTAACTTAAATGCTAGACAAAAATTCATGACAAAACTAGCCTACTTATCAACTACTTAACTAACATACTTGGCCTATGCGGGCGCCCTAAATTACACGATAACTTAATTCTAATGCCTATCGGCCTATTATCTAATATATAAATCTAAAAGTAACACAATGTTTACAAAGAAAACTTGGAATAACTTGGTTCCTTGTCTTTTTTTATTTTATTTAAAGTTACATGGTAATTAACACTACTCATCGACTAACTTAAACTACTTAAAACTAATTAAAATACCTAAAAATAACTTAAAAACTATAACAGCCACAGCAAGCGTTTTCTGTTCCTTTTTTTTGTATTTTTTGTGCCACTATGACTGTTTTACACCTAAACCTTAAGACTAAAACTATGTAAGTCGGCCATAAGTCAACTTTCTTTAACTAGTTTAACCTTCACAAGAGATTCTTCTGTTGTAACCTACTCCGACGGTCCCAATCGGACACACTCCTGCTGAACCATCGACACCCGCTCTTTTTCTTTATGGAATCGAAGATGATCTGGAGTTCCACCTTCGAGATTAACAGGGGACTAGACTCATTTCGCTCGGCGACTATGGCGTTTGCCAAGTTTTCGTCATCAAACCGGGTGAAACCACGGTTCTCAGATCGCCATTGCGTTATGTCGATTCGGAGATAGAAATGATGGAGCAGGGCATTTGATCAATTCCTGCTGTCAAAAGTATGTTTGTATTGTCAGTTGTTCGTTGGAGCTTAATACACGGAAGGTCGTTATGACCTTTCCTCCTAAAGATCTTATTAATTTGTGGAAACATACTCGGGTCGCTGGAATTTACGGCCCGAATTCTGTTATTCCAAAACAAATTAATGGACAACCGATAGTTCTCCTTGATGAATTGGTTGATGTTATTGATCGACGCCTTCAGTGTACTAATCTCCGGGTCGCGCGGGTTTGTCAGTCGTCTGTACAAGAGTTTAAGTCTTGTCAGAAGTCCGCGTTTTTGTCTGTGTAGTGCGTCAATGGTCGCGTTTCTGTACGCTGACGTTATATCATGTTCTTCGTATTTCGGTGTCGTCCTGTTCATTGTTCGCTGAATCGTTTCGTCCATTTATTTTAAGTATTCGTCGATTTCGTTGTTTGTTAGGTTTCTGCTGTTTGGTGGTGAAAAGGCACTCGAACGTAGTTCTGTTGATAAGGCGTTGGTGAAGCGAGGCCAGCGCATCTTACCGCAGTTGTAAGAATGCACATTCACAAACTCCTCCAACGCCACAAGCTCGTTCGGAAGCTGTATTACGGCGGCGAGTCCGCAGTGATCACTGTCTTACTCCATCATCCGTAACAGTTTCGCGGGTGTTGACCTAATCTGTTAGTAACTGTCAGTCTTGTGTCTCGCAGTAAAAATCTAGGAAAGCACCGCTTCTCGGAAACGATGGCCTATCTGTGGCGAGAATATCGATCCTATATTCAACATTGTAGTGGACCATCCAATTGTTAAGATGGTTACCCCGAGGATTTTGTAATTGATTTCGAAAATCAGTTTACGTTGCACTCTTAGAAGAGTTCGACTACAGCATTAAAGGAAAAAAAGTGTCAATATTTAACTCATGATCTCAAAAGCAAAAGATCGTTTAAGGTTGTTCTCTTTGGACTAGACGAGGTTAAGATCGATGTTCTTAAAGGGGAGTTATCTGAACTTGGTTAACAGTACAAAGAAATTAAAATGATAAAGAAGAGCTATGATCACTACACTAAAGTATTCCATATTGTTTTCCTTGAAAAACAAAGTGTTCGAATTGCAGAATTAAGAAAAAACATACGTCACGTTCTTCATACACAAGTTCGTCGGGAGTTCCAACGACGACCAAAAAACTAAATAACGCAATACCATAACTGCCAAATGTATGGACAATGTGAGAGAAACTGCAGTGCCAAAACCTACTGTGCAAATTGCTCTCAACCCCATAAAACTGCAGATTGTAAAAATCACAAGCCCACTGACATTAACTGTCCCCGAAGAGTTAAATATCTTGAGATAAGAGGTAGGATACATCACAAGAGAAGTCCAGTAATGACCCACGCTAATATAGAAAATAGAAATGTGCCAGTGGATTCAAACAGCAACTGCAACTGCATCCAATCAAAATTCTAACGTCAATGAGAGTGATCTTTTTACTCAAGATGAACTATGTTCTCTTACTATGGAAATGATAACTAAGTTAAGAGTATGTAAATCTAAGTTTGAACAATTTAATGTTATAACGCAGCTTGCGACCAAATATTAATACAACCATGTCAAGTAAATTGAACTCTCTTAATGTGATATGTTGGAATGCCAGGAGCATTCGTTATAAATGTACTGAATTTTTCAATTTTCTCTGTATGATGTAGATGTATGGCTTGTGTGTGAAACGTGTCTCTCTTTCTCGCACAATAACTAGTACTGTCATAGATTAGATCGAAATGATGATGATATAGGATATGGAGTTGCCATCGTAGTCAAAAAAAAGTGCACTATATAATTTAGTACCAAATATTAATAATAAGTGGGGAAATTTGCCTATTAGACATCATTATGAGATATGCTTGCTATACCCAAATGGCACAACATATTTCCCAACTAACAAAAAGTCATCGCAATCAACATTGGACATGATAATAACTAACTCACCAGAAATCGTTAGCCAGCCTTTGGCAAAAAACGCTTTGAGTTCATGTTCCGTTAAACTGTGATATTCTTCTGAAGAGCAAAATAAAAGATGTGCAATATTTAGATTTTAAGAACGCTAATTGTAATAGATATAGAGCCAAAATAAAACAACGCCTTAGAAATACACCCTGTGATATAGATAGTATAAGTAGTTACCTTCAAATTGATAAAAATATTGAATTTTTTTACAAATTCCATAAATAAATGTGTCAATGAGTCCGGTCCCAAAAAATCAAAAGCGACAAGAAAAACTGTTCTTCAACATTACATTTTAAATTTTGTCAAGCAGCGCAGCGCAATAAATCTAGAAGTCAGTGGAAAAAAATGACAGTTTTATGATTTCAATGAAATGAACATATACACAGAACAAATAACTTTCGAAATTTCATAATTCAGGAACAAGGCTTGGAACGAAAAACTTTGTGGTCTTGTTCTGTGCCGCAAGGAGAACTAGCAAAAAACAAAAAGATTCTCAACAAAAGTGGATTTGGCTCCGGTGCCTAGTTAATTGCGTTGCCGACGGGATCTAAATCACTTGACAATCAATAGTACAAAATACCTCATTCTATTTTTTAACTAAGAATAAAAGACGAGTATGTTTAAATGAGTTATACGATTTATTCTGATGAACCTATTCGTTGTTCGGTCAAACTGGGAATAACCCATCTACCAGATGATTTCTTTAACATCATCTTCCTGGTCCAGCTGATTTTCAAGGTGCTGATTTTCTTCGCGTGCGTCGTTCCGCGCTCAGCGTACGCAACCACACCAACACAAGCGCACATACCGAGCGCGCCCAGCGTTGTGAATGTAGATCAGTGGGAGGGGCCAATTTCCAAAAACATAGCATTTTTTTGCATGGAGTTTTTTCCTGTGGATGAAACCTCCAGTACGGCTCGTTGTCTGCATGCAGTTTAGTTGCTGCGCGTCTGATCGCCCAGATTTGCATATGGGCTGTGCGGCTGTGCCAGCGATGAGTTTTGCCGTCGGCTAAAATGTTTGAAAGAAAAAAGCCGATCTCAGACTGAGGGCGAAACGCCGACGGCAATATGATGGACGATGCATCGTTTATTTGTTGCAATGCAACATGTTCCAAATTCCTAACCGTTTTGGAAAATTGCAAGAGTTCATGTTCTTACATGAACACAATAAAAAACAAATTTATTCCTCAATTAGAATAAAATAATTCTTTGCTCTTCACTAGTGGCGAAAAGGCAGAATTCTTTGCTTACTCATTTGAAAAAAAATTTAATAATCCGTTGAATAAAGAAATCAGCCCAAATGACAGCGTAGTACATGAGTCTATAAATGTCTGTATCGCACGGACACTAGCTAAATGCTGCACTTTTTACTAAGTGCACGCTAAAATTGCGGATTCAAAAGAAATCTAAAATCGATCGCTAGAACAACTTTGATCTGAAATAAAACGACTGAAACCGTGGTATGGATTAAGAATTTTTCTAGTTTATTATTGCCGACTTACTCTTTGCACTTTACAAATTGGAATGTTACATTCTGTGTCTCATAGTTAACATGAAACCTCATCTTCTGCTGCCCTTGACCAACTTCAAAGTTCGTTGACTTTTAAATTACGGAACTGGAACTGCTACTTGGATTGATCTGCTTAGCGGCTTCCGTACGATCCTACATACAAAATATTGGCACATTTGTTAGCGTGCTAACTCTACCAACAACATTGCATGCACTCTTCATAACATAGTGTTGAGTCGGTCACCCACATTTCCGTGGCGGTGTTCTGTGATGCTGTTGTGTCGGCGCTAGAAAGTATGTGATGATCGTATGAGAAACATAGAATTTTTTCTATATGGTTTCTCCACCTTGTCACCCACACTATTGTGCTCTCTCTCCGGGAAGCTGCTGTGCGTATTGTTCTTGTTCGTTTGTTGTTGTTGCATGGTTTCTGTCTCTTATTTGTTGGTGCCATTGACAAAAAATAAAAATGCGTTTTTGCCGACGGCTTTTTGCAGTTTTGCATTCAAAACGTTTTGCTTTTCGCAAATTTTAATTTAAATGCATTGTTGCGCTGCAACATCCTGCCGGGCCACAGGAAGACGCATTTGATGGAAGATGAAGTTTTAGGCGAAGGTTTATTATAACGCATATTAAATCACTCTTATTATGTTGGTTCTCCGCTCATGATTAAAGATGTATGTTGCGAGATTTTTCCACTGACTCGATGAGATCCAATCCATGCATATGTGGGTACATGAAAAATAAAGAGGGTGGGGTGAATGGTGTGTGGCAATATTAGGTTATAAATATAGCGATTAGATATGATTCAGAATTATGAGTTAGTAATTATTATGACTAATATTTGATACATTTTAGTTTATTATTATATGTGTGTGTGTAAGATACATTTTATTCGTTTGTCCATGGAATCAAACAAAGTATAGCGATTGGACGTTTTAGGCTCGATGTTGCTGTCTTTATAGTGACAACACGTATTTTCCCATCAGATCCAGGATGAGTTTCGACTATCCTACCAAGCCGCCAAAGTGTAGGAGGTGTTTGTTCTTCAGGTAGAAGTACAAGTTGTCCTACTTTATTACCTGGATTCATGGTTAACCATTTTGAGCGTTGTTGAAGTCGAACAAGGTATTCGGACTTCCATTTTTCCAAAAATCTTGGTGAAGTTTTTGAAGAAGTTGCCATCTGTCCAAAAGGTTTGACTTGATGTCGGTTAGGTTACTTTCGGGCGCAGTGTTTAATGATGTACCGATTAAAAAATGGCCTGGCGTCAAGATCGATAAATCCTCTGGATCCTCGCTAACCGGACAAAGAGGTCTAGAATTTAAACAAGCTACTACTTTTGTTAGTACGGTCACATATTCTTCATATGTAAGTGTGTAGTGGCCGATTATTCGTTTCAAATGCAGCTTCATGGACTTGATGCCTGCTTCCCATAAACCCCCAAAATGTGGAGCAGCTGGGGGTTAAAGTGCCACATAGTCCCATTAGCTTGAAGTTGCTTTGCGATGTCTTCTGTCCATTGTTTTTGCAGTTTGGCATTGTCTAAATCAATGATTCTGGCAGCTCCTTGGAAATTTGTGCCGCAATCACTGTACAGGTTTGAACAGATCCCACGGCGTGCGGTAAATCGTTTGAAGGCTGCAAGAAACGCAGATGTACTACAATCGCTCACAAGCTCCAGATGCACTGCTTTTGTACAGAAGCAAACGAAGATTGCAATGTAAGCTTTGGTGATTCTGTTGCACCGACCCTTCCATGCTTTCAACTGTACGGGACCGGCATAGTCGACACCAGATGTTTTGAAAGGACGAGCCTCGTTAACTCGGGGGCTGGTAAATTTCCCATTTGTTGTTGCATTACCGTAGCTTTGTGTCTAAAACATTTGAGGCACTCATGGATGCAACTGCGATTTGAGTTGAAAAATCCAAAATTCTGTGCGAAGAGTTCCCATCATGAGTTGCTGACCCCCATGCAGGGACCTCATATGAACATCATGAACAATAAGCTTTGTTAAAACATTCTGCGACGGTAAAATAATTAGATGACGTTGTGAATACGGAAGATCTGCATTTTCCAATCGTCCGCCGACTCGAACTATTCCGTTTTCGTCAATCATGGGTGACAACCTTGCTAATTTACTGCCTTTGGATACCGTTTCACCTTTTTGTAGTTTGGAAATTTCTTCAACGAAAAATTCTTGCTGCACGATGGTAATCAATCGCATTCGGGCAGCTGTAATTTCTGGTACGGACAGCGGTAATGATAAGCCAGTAGATGGTTTACAAGCATTGGTGGTGAAGCGCAGCCAATATGCTGTAGCTCTAACTAATCGCTGTAAAGAAGAAAATCTTAAAAGAAGAATATTCGGTTCACACATGGTGTGAAGAACGCAAATTTGGAAAATAGTCGTTAGGGGATACTTTTTTCTTATAAATTCATTTTTGAGTTTTGAACGTTCAGCTGTTTTCATTTCAAGCTCCGTGCTTTGAACAGTGAATGGCTGATGACAGTTTTCGTCGAATGGTTTTAAAAACTCTGGTCCATACCACCAGACAAACGCCATAGTCGCCGAGCGAAGTGGGTCTAGTCCCCTGTTAATCTCGAAGGTGGAACTCCAGATCATCTTCGATTCCATAAAGAAAAAGAAGTCCTCGGGAGTCGATGGTATATCCAACATTGTACTGCGACACTTACCACCTGAAGCTGTGGACATTTACGCCACGCTGTTCAACAACGCGCTGAATAATGCATATTATCCAGTACGTTGGAAGACGGCGGTCGTTCATCCTCTGCCGAAAAAGGGAAAGGCCAACTCCAATCCGGCGAATTTCCGGTCGATAAGTCTCCTTCCGAGTATCAGCAAGGTTTTCGAAAAGATTCTCAACCGAGCACTGTTCAAGTGGTCTGAGGACAATAATATTATACCAGAGAACCAGTTTGGTTTCAAGGCTGGACATGACTGTATTCATGCCGCCTCCAAACTCGTCTCTGATATACAATGGAACAAAGCCAAAAACCAGTGCACGGGTGCATGTCTGGTTGATTTAGAGAAGGCTTTTGACACCGTATGGTTAGAGGGCCTCTATCTAAAGCTGACCAGACTTGGCATAAGTAAACCACTGCTATATATGCTTCATGACATGCTGACTGGTAAAACGTTTGTTGTCAAAAGTGGCAATGTAACTTCTACCACAGAATTTTTCATTAAGAATGATAAAGTACCTTGGCATCTGGTTAGACCAGTATCTATATTTCGGAAGACATGTAGATGCTGCTCTGGCTAGAGCTAGGGGAGCATTTGCCCTGACAAGACGATTGTTTTATAGCAGTCGTCTTGACAGCAGGGTGAAGGTGATTTGCTACATGGCCCTCATTAGGCTGATGATTGCCTATGGGTGCCCGGTGTGGTTCAACATTGCCCCATCTCAAATGGAAAAGATACGGGTGTTTGAGAGGCAGTGTCTGAGGAGCTGCCTTGGACTTGGACACAGAACACCAGTATCTGACTACACAAAATACTATTCCAACCAGGTCCTATACAACGGGGCCAACATAAACCGAATGGACAATTTTCTGGTGAAACTCATTCGGTTTCACGCTACAAGAGCGATGGCTTCGAAGAATAGTCTCATCTTTGGGGCCTTCTATCCCAATGATGAATATTTTGAGAGTGCGCGTTTAAGCGGCTTTATTCCGCCCGAAGCTTTCCTATATTTGGATAGTCGAGGGCTGATACAGGATAGATCGGCGCTTCCGCTAATCTACCACGTCTTCCGACGAACTGTGGATAGGCGGCTCCTGTACGACCGAGACGTCGTCACTCAGGGCGGAGGAGAGCGCCTACGGTTCAGCAGGAGTGTGTCCGATTGGGACCGCCGGAGTAGGTTGCAACAGGAGAACCTGTTGTGGTGGTTAAGGTAGTTATAGTTAGTTGACTTTTTAAAATATATGGCCGACTTGCATAGTTGTTTAGGTTTCTGTTAAGGTCGTGGTGGCACCAAAAAAAAAAAAAAAAGGTATATATTATAAAAATGCTTGCTGTGGCTGTTCTAGTTTTTAAGTTTAATTTTTTTTATTTAGGTAGATGTAAGCAGTATTAAGTAGTTTAAGTTAGTCGATAAGTGGTTTTAATTAGCATGTAAGTTTAACTATAATAAAAAAAAAGACAAGAAACCAAGTTTTTCTCCAATGTTTCTTGGTAAATATCATTATATTGCTATTAGATTTACTTATTAGATAATAGGCCGAAAGGCATTAGAATTAAGCTGTTATCATTTAATTAAGGGCGCCCGTATAGGGCCAGTAAGTTAGTCATGTAGTTGATAAGTAGGCTAGTTTTTTCATGAATTTTTGTCTAGCATGTAAGTTAGTTTTAAGATAAAGTAAAATAAAAATGAATACCAAAAAAAAAAAAAAAAATGGTGCTGCGGGGGTTCCAAATGTGACAGTGTTTAGACTGTATATTTTAAGCTCTTCACCGTTGCTATCTCTCCACAGGATGAGCTGATAAACAGAATCTTCTTGAGGAACCCAAATCTGCCTATACATTTTATTAATGTCCGCTATGAACGCAACTTTGTGTTTCCTGAAACGCGCGATGTGATCGATGATGTCAGCTTGTAACCTAGGGCCAACCAACAAATGGTCATTAAGAGATGTTTCATCTGAGGTCCTGCACGATGCATCAAAGACAATGCGCATCTTTTTCGTGGAACTTGATTCCTTTATTACGGCGTGATGTGGTACAAAATAATGATTCTCTGGTAATACAGATGTGTCTAGTGGTGTCATGTGTCCTAGCTCCTTATATTCTTCCAATACATTTTTATATTGAATGTAGAATCCTGCATTTAATCGGAACTTTTTCTCCAATTGATACAATCTTACACGAGCTGCATTTTGGGAAAATCCAAGTGCCGGACGTCTTCCTTCTTTAAACGGCAGTTGGACTTTGTATTTACCATCGGTTTGACGCTGGTGAGTTCTGCAGAACTGCAGTTCACATTGCTGTTCTTCTGCCGTAAGCATCTTTTTCCTTGACACTTCTTCAAGTTCCCAAAATTGTGAAAGAATTTTTTCTAGCTTGGGACCTTCAACAGTTGTGTGGAGAGATGTTACCATAGACTTGTCGTTAGAAGAAATGCCACCAGAAAGGACCCACCCAAGTTCAGTTCTTTGAGCCATAGGTGTACCCGGTGCTCCTTTAACAATACCTTCCAGAAGAATTGATGGATATATATCGCTTCCAAGTATCATATCTATTTTCCCTGGCTTATTGAAGTTCGGATCAGCAAGTTCAATGTCTTTTAAATGACCCCAGTTAGCTTTCAAGACATTATACGTTGGAAGAGTCGTGGTGAGTTTAGGTAACACTAAAGCAGTAAGCTGTAGTCTGAAATTATCGTTGAGCTTATTGCAAGCGAAACTTTATATTTGTATGAACTTGTTTGAGTATCTCCGACGCCAATGATATTGACGTTACTCCTTTCCCTGTTGAGATTTAAGGCCTGTGCAGCAGACTCAGAAATAAAAGAAGCCTCCGATCCAGGATCTAGCAGAGCTCGTAACATTATAGGCTGTCCAATGGTTGTAAAAACCTTAAGAAGTGCAGTACCCAAAGGAACAGTCTGTCTTTTGCTGTTTTTTGCAATATAAGTGTTGTGTGATGGAGTGGAAGTTGTGGTTGGTTGAGCGGATGGCTCATTAACCTGCATTGCGTTAGCTGGCTCTTGTATGTGCAGTAACGAATGATGTCTTTGTTTACACTGCGAACAAGTGAAGTTGCTTGCACAGTCTTGCGTTGTATGTGCATTTGACAGGCAATTAACACACAATTTATTTCTCCTGACAATGTCCAGTTTCTTCTTTGCGTGTAGAGCTTTGAATTTGAAGCAATTTCTAATTGAATGAAGACCCTGACACATAGCACATATCGGAACTGTCGAGTTATGAGATCGAACAGTGGTGGAAGTTTGTTTTTTAAGTTTTGATTGGACAACATTTAACTATGTTTGTCCAAGAACTTCTAAAGTTCTTGACCTGGTTAAGAGAAAATCCTCTAGATCGGAGTATTCTGGATAATCTACGTATGCGGAGATGTGAGATTCCCAAAGAGCAAGAGTAGTGAATGGCAGTTTCTGAATGGTTTGGAAAATAATAACCTCTTCCCATGAAGCAACAGGAACGCCGAGATTCTTTAGAGAATGCTTGGCTTCGTTGGTGGTATCTAACAGCTGTTTGATGTTTTCTGCCGATTCCTGGTCAATTTTTGGTTGGTTAAATAGTAGCCTGTATTGGTTGTCCTTCAGCAATCTTAAGTTCTGGTACCTCTTGAGTAGTATAGCCCAAGCAGACTCAAAGCTACTATCAGTAATTGCAGTATTACGTAAAAGCCGCTCCGCTTCACCGCTTAAATTTGACATTAAGTAATGAAGCTTCTGCACGTCGGATATCGATGGGGTTTTGCTGACTTAGCTTTCAAATAATCCTTTAAATTCCGGCCACATTTGAAAAGAGCCTGAAAAGGTTGGGATTTAATTGGAGGAAGCTTTAATTCAACAGACAATGCCTTTGATCCTGCTATTGAATTATTAAGAGCACTATGACCTTGATTTTGGCTGTCGGTGGAATGTAGGTGCATTTTAAGTTCCGAAGAATAATTATAAAAAAGCTCCTTTAGCTTATGAAACGTTGATGCTTCCATGTAAGCAACCTTTGAATCTTCACTCGGAGCTGCAACGATTTTTTGATGCAGACCCCTAGCTTCTGCATAGGATTGCTCTAAATTCTGTAACCGCGCCTCATTCATATGAAAAGATTTCTTTTTGGTATCCAAAGAAACATACGCTTTATAGTCGGCATCTAACTCGTGCGCAATCGTTTGAACTGATTTTATCAAATTAGAAATCTTGCCCTTACTCATGTTAAAAATGTACTTTTTTGTTTTACTAAGTGCACGCTAAAATTGCGGATTCAAAAGAAATCTAAAATCGATCGCTAGAACAACTTTGATCTGAAATAAAACGACTGAAACCATGGTATGGATTAAGAATTTTTCTAGTTTATTATTTCTTTGCACTTTACAAATTGGAATGTTACATTCTGTGTCTCATAGGTAACATGAAACCTCATCTTCTGCTGCCTTGACCAACTTCAAAGTTCGTTGACTTTTAAATTACGGAACTGAAACTGCTACTTGGATTGATCTACTTAGCGGCTTCCGTACGATCCTACTTACAAAATATTGGCACATTTGTTAGCGTGCTAACTCTACCAACAACATTGCATGCACTCTTCATAACATAGTGTTGAGTCGGTCACCCATACTTCCGTGGCGGTGTTCTGTGATGCTGTTGTGTCGGCGCTAGAAAGTATGTGATGATCGTATGAGAAACATAGAATTTTTTCTATATGGTTGCTCCACCTTGTCACCCACACTATTGTGCTTTCTCTCCGGGAAGCTGCTGTGCGTATTCTTGTTGTTCGTTTGTTTTTGTTGCATGGTTTCTGTCTCTTATATGTTGGTGCCATTGACAAAAAATAAAAATGCGTTTTTGCCGACGGCTTTTTGCTTTTCGCAAATTTGAATTTAAATGTCATAAATCGTTCTAATGAACCTTTGCCCCCGGATGTCCTTATTTCAAACGAGGAAATCAAAAATATTGTTCAAAATATGCATAATAATAAAGCACCAGGAATAGATACTCATATATTTAAAAGAGCTCCCGATCATAAGAGTAACTTTTATGTGCTTTATTGTAAACACTTGCATCAAGTTGCAATATTATCCCAGAAAATGGAAAACCGCGAAGATTAAACCAATTCCCAAACCAGGAAAACCCCCAAAAAAACCAATAGTTATCGTCCAATTAGTCTTCTCAGTAATAAAAGCAAAATATTAGAAAAAGTTATAAAATTAAACTTCTAGATTTTCTTGAGTCCTCCAATTCTTTGCCAGATCAACAATTTGGATTTAGGCAAGGTTATAGCACTACCCACCAAGTTAAGAATTTGCAAATATATAGAAGAACAATTGAACGCAAAACAGTCTACGGGTCTTGTCCTCTTGGACGTTGAAAAAGCTTTTGATAGTTTATGGCATGACGGTATTCTCCATAAACTGAAATTATTTGGTTGCCTTTTATATCTTATATAAATAATACAAAGTTTTCTCTGCAACAGACAATTTCAAGTAAAGTTGAATAACATACACTCATATTTAAAAAAATATAACATCGGGTGTTCCCCAAGCATCAGTGTTGGTTCCATCGTTGTACATAACATACGTTTCTGAATTTCTAGAAGTATGGAACTTTGAAATAGCAATGTTTGCGGATGATACTGCTATTTATAGTTCAAACAATTTTGGTCATGAAATTGAGAGAGACTTACAGCATGCGTTAAACAAAATTTACGTTGATTTCATTCGATGGAAGGTATAACTAAATGCTGGCAAAATTCAGGCCATGTTTTTTTACCAGAAAAAGAAAAGCATGTGCCTTACCAGTTGGTCAGCTGAAGATAAATCAATGTGATGTGCCCTGGCTTAGTTCTGTCAAATATCTAGGTGTATATTTAGACAAGACATTAACTTTTCGTGACCATATCACAAATACTCAAAATAAGCATAGCTACCAAAATCACCTGTGAAAAAAATTAATAAGATCATAATATGTAAAGTAATTTTTCAAGCATGCCCAGTATCGGGAACTTGTGCAAAAACTCATATTAAACATTTTCAAGTTTCACAAAATAAAACTTTGAAAATGATGGCAGATTTACCTTGGTTTTATTCCCCCTAATCATACACTAACAAAATGGTGCACATCAAGTTGCAAGAAAAATTGAAATTCTCAGTGAAATATTTAATTTAAGATGTAGTGATTCTAAGAACATATTGATAAAACAATTAATTAATCAATAAACTTTTTGACTATATATATTCTTACTTCTTTTAAATTATTCCTACTTACTTATACTTACTTATTTATTTATTTATTTACCATATATTTATTTATTAATTGATTTATCTGTTTTTTTGTGTAATTATTTATTTATTAATTAAATAGTTTATTTATTTAATTATTTTACTATTTATTTATTTACCTATTTACCTATTTATTTTTTTATTTGTCTGTTTGTTTGTTTATTTATTTACTTATTTATTTATGTATTTGTTAATCACAATCTAATTATTAATATATTGTCTTTTTACTTTTTGTAAAATATTAAAATTTATTAAATGAAAGTTTTAGATCATAGTTTTCCTTGGAAAGTAATATTAAATCCAAAATTATTCAAGAAATGTTTATAAAATCTTTCAGTTGTAAGATATACCTTAAATATCAAATCTCTGAGCAAGCTGTGTAAAATAAAAATTTTGTAAAGCCATTATATATGAAAATAAATATATATATTATTATTTCCCCAATCTTTGTGTTTGGCATTTAAATCTCCAGATAAAAGATAAAAGTTCTCCACTGAGTTCAGTCTTAGGCTGAAGTGCTTCCGGTGCGTAGGCCGCTATCACATACAGTCGCTTCCCCTTTTTTTTTAAACTTTTAAACTAATTTTTTATTTACTTAAAATATTAACTTACTACTAGACAAAAATGCTCAAACCTAACTTATCAATAACTGGTTTACTTAATCTATTTTATCGGCCCTTAGTGGGCGCTGTAAGCTTATATTTAGCTGTTTTATTTTGACTTTAGGCTTAGAATGCATGCCCTCGTTGCGCATGCACCGAGGGGTCGCCATCCTGATTGCGTCTTTCGGTCCCACGGCAGCCTGCGTTCAACCATATTGTACGCCAATATGGTGCACAAGCCCCGCCCCAGACCTTGTTCCTAATTTAAAATCTTACCCATGGAGTTGGACTAACCTTCCTTATATAGAGACCAGAATTCAGTGCGCTGTTTTGCAGCATCGATCCTATCGCGATCCGATACCGCCGTGCTAAAGCGGAGGAGCTCCGGAGCATTGTCGACGTACCCGTCGCGGATTAGCCGTTTGTCCCGCGCGTCACGATAGCGGTGGTATAAAACCGGGATACCGTTCCTGTCTTGTACTAACCCTAACGAATCGATGTAAATGAATGCCTCTGGTGGAATAAAGCCTGATATGAGCGTGCTCTCCATTTATAAATCATTGGGATAATAAGCCCCAAAGATCAGGCTGTTGTCGCTAGCCATCGCCTTGCAGCGTGCCTTCGAGTCACCTTAATTAGGAAATTGTCAATTCTATTCAACTGAGCCCCATTGTATAGAACCTCGTTGCGATAATATTTTATGTACTCGGAGTCCGGCGTTCGGTACAATCCTAAGCAGGATCGGATACAACGTCTCTCAAACACCCGTATCATCTCCAAGTAGGATGGTGATACATTGAACCACACGGGACAACCGTAAGCGATGATCGGCCTTAGTAGGGCCATGTAGCAAATGACTTTCACTCTTGAATCAAGTTGACTGCTATGAAACAATCTTCTTGTCAGAGCATAAGCCCCCCTAGCCCTGGCCAGACAAGCATCCACATTTTTATTAAAATATAGAAACTTGTCAAACCAGATACCAAGGTATTTGACTTCACTTCTCACCGCCAACGGCCGTCCATGCTGGTCCATGATACAAAATTTTTTCCAGTTTTTCTGGTATCGTAAGAAGCCCTCTGCACTGGGGTCCTGAACAGAATTGTTTTCGTTTTTTGGAAATTTATCCTCAATTTCCAATCACCGCAATATCCCTTAATGTGATCGAAGTCACGTTGCAAAAGTGTGTTGATGACCTCGATTTTCGGACCTGATCAGTACGCCACTAGATCATCTGCGTACGCTATAGCGTGTCTGAGAGAACCTACAAGATCACTTGTATAAATGTTAAACAATATCGGGGAGTTCACCGTCCCCTGTTGTAAACCGTTTTTAATTTCAAAGACTTTACTCGAAGTTACGTTGCCACATTTGACAACGAACTTCTTTCCCATAAGCATTTCATAAATCATATATAGCATGGGTTTACGCATGCACAGTCTGGTCAGCTTGTAGAAAAGCCCCTCTAACCATACGGTGTCGAAGGTCTTCTCAAAGTCAAGCAGACAGGCCCCTGTGCATTGTTTTTTTGACTTATTCCATTGGATGTCGGACACTAGTTTCGACGCGGCATGAATGGTATCATGCCTCGCTCGAAAACCAAACTGATTATCCGGAATAATTTTGTTTTCCTCAACCCACTTAAGCAGAGCTCTATTGACTATCTTCTCGAATACCTTGCTCACATTCGGCAGAAGACTTATTGACCGAAGATTTGCAGGGTTTGTTTTGTCCTTGTCCTTTTTGGGGATAGGATGTACCACCGCCGTTTTCCAGTGCACCGGATAATGTGCATTATTCTGTGCATTGTTAAACAGGGTGGTGAAGATATCGACTGCTTCTATTGGCAGGTGTCTCAATACGACGTTTGGGACACCGTCCTCTCCTGCCGACTTTTTATTTTTCAATGATACCAAGATGTCCAGGAACAGCATCAGGCTATTGGTGACTATGCCATTGGAAGGGTTTTCGTCATTGAATACGGACAAACCGTGATTCTCAGATCGCCAAGCTTGAAGTTCAGTGCGCAGATAAAAGTGATTCAGAAAGGCTCTCTCCTCAATATCGCGATTTGTTCACCGTATACACGGTCTCGAAAATAGCGCCTATCGAATTCGCCTTCTCCTGAGGATCTTCGATCGTGAAAAAACCGTCGTTCGAGTCAACGTTTTCCGGACTTATACCAACAGCCGTGAGTGTCTGTCTGTTTTCTGTCGTTTTGGAAATTCGGACAAATGGAATGTCGTTATGATCATTTCGCCTGAATATTTTATTTATTTGGGGGAACATATTCGGGCTACTGGTTTTTATAGCCCGAATTTTGTTGCCCCAGTAAATATTTATAGATTTTCTGTAATATTCCGATATTAATTTTTTAAGATTTTTGATCAGTGACTTCAGTGTCCGAACCTCCGGGTCTTGTCTGTCAGTGAATTGTCTACGCAGCCGTTTAAGCCTCGAGACCAGTCTGCTTTTGTGTCGGTGGAGTGCATCGATTGTTGGCTTTCGATATTTCTCCGTCTGGTCGTCAGAACTAGTTATCTTAGGGATAGCTAGATCCATTGACCTTGTGAGGACCTCATTCATTTTTAGTAAATTTTGGTCAATTTCGTCGTTTGTAAGGTCTCTGTTTGTCGGTGGATCAATTTCGCTCAAACGTAATTCTCGCTTTACAGTTCTTGTGAAGCGCGGCCAGTTTGTCTTTCGGTAGTCGAAAGAACGCACTTGGTCGAACTCCTCCAGTTGAGTTTGCTCGTTTGGGATACTAAATACGGCATCAAGTCCGAAGTGGTCACTATCGTAATCGAATGCTCGCACACAGTTCCGCGCGTGTTCGTTATTTGTTAGTTCTCGTCTATTGTCCATAAGCGCTAAGTCCAGAAAAGAGTTTCCTCTTGGAAAGGACTGGATATCCGTCGCGTACAAACTAAGTTTGTACTCAACCATATTTTGCTCCCGCCAATTCTGAAGCAGTCGACCTCTAGTGTTCTCGATTGTATTTCCCCAAGCCGCATGCTTAGCGTTAAGATCGCCGGCCAAAAAGTACTAATTTTCAGCCGATTCAAGCTGAAGGCAACGAAAAAGTATCTCGAGCTCTGCTATAAATTGAGTTTGTTGAGTTGCTTCAGGTGCATAAGGCGACACCACATACATTCTCCTCCGACTATGGAGAGGAATGCATACGATGCATGCTTCCAACACCTGGAACCTACGTACTTCCCCGCTATATATGATGCTATGGCGTAAGCCTTTGCGTAATAAGACAGCGACCCCACCCCTTTGGAGGAGTGGGGTCGGTCTCTTCTTACTACATGGTAGTTGCTGTATCCCAATTTGTGTCTCTGGTTTAGCTTAGTTTCGCTGACCAAAAGTACATCCGGGAGTTGGTTTTTCAGATTTGAAAGGACGGTTCTTCTCTCGACCCTGACTAATGAATTAACATTCACAGCTAGGATCCTAAAGTTTACCTCATCCAACGTACTCATCATGTTCATGGCGCGCTAGACTGGGCAAACATCGAATAGATATAATCTATTCGTGCTGCTTGGTCGTGCAATTGTTTTTGGAACTGTTCGATCTTGCTATTCAACGACAGCAAGAACCTTTTCAGATCCAAATCTGCTTCAGGTGGTTTCTCAGCAACCGTAGGCATTTTTGATGTCTGGGGTTTACCCGGTCCAGCTGCCATTTGGGCAAAGGACACGTTGGGATCTACCCTATTTGTAAAAGAGTGACTTTTAGATCGCTTTTCTTCTTCAGCAGCCTGTTTGCGAGCTAGCATACTCTTTCTCTTCTGTGGGAACACAGGACATCCCTTATAATTAGCAGGGTGCCCCGCGTTTCCACAAAGAACACATGTGAGCTTGCTCATGTCTTCAACCCTTTCCCTTCCTAGAGGACACTCATTTATAATGTGTTTCTTGTCGCACTTAACGCATCTAATCCGCATGTTGCAGTTAGAAGCGGCGTGCCCGAACCTCTGGCAGCGCATACATTGCAGTATGCGATCTGTCCTTTTTAATTTTTCCCAATGGACAGCGTGATAGTATACGCGATTAATTCTGCGTACACTATCGATTTTGCTATTGGGGGTTATTTGTACAAGGAAAAATGGTAACCTTCGGTTACCACCTCTACCATTGACCGCGGTAAACGGCTTTACGCCGACGAACTTTACATCGTCGCTCTCAAAATACTTGAGCTCGTTTAGGAGCTCCTCTGCATCAACCCTGGGATCGATTCCCTTAAGGATGAGTGTTTTTAATTTCTCTGCTTTCGGCGTATACGTGAAGTATTCTACCTTTAGCTCCTCTAGTTCTTTGCGGACTTTTTTATAGTCCTCCATATTATTGCATATAATCTTATGCTGTGTGGCCGAAATATGTTTGACCACGAAGTCCTTAATAAATATTTGCTTACATAATTTTATACTATCGCTTGTAGGCAAGTCACTTACATTAATCGGGGGTACATCTTCCCTCTTTTCCTGTTGTCGTTACTGCTGCTGCGATTGTTGCTGCTGCCTTTGTTGTTGCTGCTGCTGCGATTGTTGCTGCTGCCTTTGTTGTTGTTGTTGCTGTAGTTGTTGTTGATGCTGCTGCTGTTGTTGCGGCTGCTTATATCGCTGCTGCTGTTGCGGCTGCTGTCGCCTCCTCTGCTTCTGTTGTTGTTGTTGTTGTTGTTGCTGCTTCTGTTGCATATTGAAACGTTGTTGCTGAAGCATTTGCTGCGCTTTCAGCTCGTATCGCTGTTTCTGCTCTTGTCGCCTTCTTTTTTCTTCGAGGGCTTCTTGTTCCCTTGCCTCTCGAATCCTCTCCAGCTTAGCAGTTAATTCTGCGATGAGGAGCTTTAATTTGGTCTCGTCATCGTTTAAAGCCGGCTGAACATCCTCAACCTCCGCTAGTTCTCTGAATGGGTTTCCCTCACCAACGTAGCGGGGTTCCCCATCAGCAAACTCGGATTCCTCGAGGTCAGAGTTGTACTCCTCCTCTTCTTCCATTGTTGTTGGCCGCGATGTATTTTCCGCTACCTGCATACATCTCCTTGCATTGAGATTTGGCATCGGATTTAGCTTCCTCCGCCTCATCTCACCCTTTTGGGTTGTTGCCGTGCAGCCTCTTTTCTTGTCGCTGGTACCAGCTTTGTTGGCATACCTGCCGTCGCAGATGCCGATGATGTTGTTGTTGTTGATGGCGATGCAGGCATCGAGATCGATTTCGAGAATCGATACATGATTTGCTTAATACTATTTCTTAAAATTAAAAATACATTACTGCTTAATTGACAATATAGAATTGTGTGGGAAAGGAAATGGAAAATGCACAACTGCTTAATTGGCAGTATCGAATTATATGGGAAATGGGAATGGAAAGTATATCAAGTTTTTAGGTTTTAACTTCCATGAGCCGCTATTAGGAAAACATGTCTGAAAGAGTTTATTGTTTTAGGTATAACTAAAAGCAATGAGATGTGCTGGTGGGTACATTAAATCGTATGATTTTATTTTACATTGCGTGTGTTACTTATCCTTATTAAAGCTACTTACGATTGGAATAAGAGTACGTGTTCTTAGATTCCTAATTTGAAGGTTACAGTAATTTAGTAGAAGAAGTAGCAAATAAAAAAAACTAGTGGTGGGTGCACGACTTTCTCTATCACAGGAATTAATTTGACGTTTCTAACAATTTAGCCAAAATACTAATAATATATATTTTGTATGGATCCTGTACCAGCTCCATTTTCTAATAAAGAAGGAGGGAGAAGTCTAAATCTTATTTTATTTATTAGAGGGAAGGCTATATCCGAGGCTCCTTATATTAATGGTATAATCAATTTCCGAATCCTCCAATTATGATTGGTAGAACTGTGGTGGGTCGTGCGCAACTTACTCTTTCATAGCGAGTTTATTTGACGTTTGTAACAATTTGGCCAAAATACACAATAGTATTTATTTCGATTAATGATGCTAGAATTATATAAATAATGTCTATTCCGTAATTGATAATAATTGCTGTTTATGTGAATAATAAATATTTTCCGTTATTGGCCAAAATTAAATATTGCGTTTGTGGATAATTGGGCCAATACCAATCATGTGGAACTCATAAAAACAGTAAAAGTAGTATACAAAATAAATTTCATTCAATTTGGCAAAATAGTTTGCGAGACATTGAAAATTGTCTTTATATGGCCTATATGTGCGAAAATCCGTTATATGGATTTTCTCGAAAACACTTGGTCTGTAGTTTTGTTGGAACTAATATGCTTATATTATAAGGAATTTAATCAAAATGGTTAGAGCCGTTTTCGAGAAAATCGAGGCTATGTATGATTTTTATATGGCAGTTACCGGTAATACATACGTATATACATTGTAATATAGAAAATATTGCTTTTAATCTATTGCAAAATCAGTGCCCATTAATTGTTGGGGATTTTAATCTAGGAAACGTAACATGAAATTATTCATATGAAGATAAATGACTTATTCCTTATAATATGAAAAAAGATAATGAGTTTAGTTTTACTGATTCAAAGTAAATCATGTTCACAATTCTTTAAATATATTGTTAGGCTTAATTTTTATAAATAATACTAATTTTGAAATTGTTCAAGTTCAATTTATATTGCTAAGAAACTCAGTTCATCATGTTGGAATATGCTCAATTTTGATATTCGAAAACCATGTCAAAAAATCTTTACTTTTATCAAATGATGATTTCTTGGATATTAACAAAGGAGATTTCATTGCACTAAGTAATTGCATTGCCTCAATTGACTGGGAGCATATACTTGCCGATATATCTTTACAAGGTGCGTACAACAATTTCGTGGGCATTTTATATTTCAATATAAATCTATACATTCCAAAAAAAAGTCTTGGAAATCATTAAAAAATCCTTGATTTAATAAGCATTAGGTTAATTTAAAAAATGTAAAAAATAAAGCCTTTAAAAAAATCAGAAAATCAAATTCCGCAGCTGACAAAAATCTTTTCTGTAAGTTGCGAAAGGAATATGATTTTCTGAACAAATATTTCCGCAAGCGATATGTACTGAATATTCAAACCTGCATTTCATGTAATCCAAAAGCTTTTTGGACTTTTTTGAATAGTAAAAACCGATCTGCTACTCTTCAGGAAAATATGGAATTCAATGGTCAAATATCAAATGACATACAAAGTTCGTATTAACTTTTCTCTAAATTCTTCAAATCAGTTTATGTTGACCATTCCGTATTAAATATCGGTCAAACAGAAAGCTATTCTACCTGCAATGCTAATATTTCACCTCTCAATGTTTTTGAAACAGATTTCCCCAATGATATTTCTAAATTTAAAGAGATCTCAGCAATCCCTAAACTATTTGAATTATAGTTAAAGATCATATATTTTTTAGTATAAAAGACACATTTGTGATGAACAACATGGATTTATGTTAGGTAAATCTACCGCAATAAACCTAATGCTTTGCTGTAGATATGTCACGGATTCCTTTGAATCTGGCTACCAGGTTGACACTATCTACACGGATTTTGTCAAAGTTTTCGATTCAATTTGTCATAAAATACTTATGGCTAAACTTAAAGATTTCGGTATTCATGGTTTGCTCCTGAAATGGATATCCAGCTACGAATCTGAGATTCATGATCTTGGAGTCAATTTTAATCCAAAGTTGTCATTTTCGTTCAATGTAGGCCAGGGAAAATTCAATGCTTGGTTTCGTTAAGCGAAACAGCAATGAATTCTCTAACCCCTATGCTTTAAAATCGGTCTATATGTCTTTAGTTCGTCCAATTCTTAAGTATTGTTCAATTATATGGTGTCCTTCTTCCTCTATTGAGATAACACGTAATGAAAGAGTACAAAAAGCTTTTTCAAGATTTGTAGTGAGGCAGCTGAGGTGGAGAATTGATTCTCCTTCATATGCATCTGAGTGCCTTTATTGGTCTTGATTCATTAGAAAAACGACGTTCTGTTCAGTGTATATTATTTGTTCATGATGTACATTCATATCGTATTAACTGTCCACATATTCTTACCTATTTTGAAATCTATATTCCGGAGAGAAGATTTCGTCTTCGTCATTTTTTTAACAATCCCAAACATAGATACAATTATGTCTGCAATGAATCTTTTTCTAGATGTATACAACTTTTTAACTCTAAATGTAATGAACTTGATCTCTCTATAAATAGATTGGAATTTAAAACAAAATTATGGAACATTTTACATTAGCTTTATGTTATCTTTTATATTCGATATCTAATAACTTATTATGAATTGTTAGTAATCTGTAAGATTTTATATCCGTAGATGAATAAATAAAGAAAACAAATAAACTAATAACATGGCTAAAAGAAAAAAAAATTACCTAAAATTATGGCCAAACAAACGCTGGATACGAAGTTTGAAGAAGATCGATTAAGTCGTTTATGCTTGTACGGACAGACGGACCGACGAATCGACGAACCGACGGACGGTATTTCAAAAACCACTTTTTTGAGTTCCGCTATCATAGTAATGTTAAAATCAATCAAAATCTCGAGGTCAAAAATGTTCACGAAAAAAATATCTTTCTCTTTATAAGAGATATTATCATCAGTCTTAATGTTTTAACAAAAACATTGGCCTTGTAAATCAAAAATAAGAATTTTTCTATTTAAACTTCAAAAAATAAGAAATATTTTTATTTTTAATCTCCAAAACTAATATTTTAAATAAACTATTTCTTGATATTATACAACTTACATTAAAAAGATTAACTTCAATAATTATATTTGCACTTTTACAAGTAAATCATACCCTTATTATAGAATTAATACTTTTAATTCAAACAGTTATAATTTGTTGTATTTCTGAATTAATGACAAAAAGATTTTGATTTTCTTATATTTTACTTTTAATTTTTATTTATTTATGTTACATCACTAGCTTCAAACGAAACCTTTTCATTTTCAATAAAAATAGCTATAACATTAATAATTAACTTAATTTTGTAAATAGCTATTATATTTTTTATAGTTTCTGGTTCTTTATTAGTGCTATGTTTAATTATTCAAATCCTTACAGGATCATTTTTAGCTATAAATTATGCTGCTGATATTACCTTAGCTTTTAATAGAGTTGAACATATTTGTCGAAATGTAAATTATGGTTGATTATTACGAACTTTACATGCTAATGGTGCATCTCTTTTGGCCTCTCTCTTATATAAGAGAAAGATATTGTTTTCGTGAACATTTTCGAATATGAGATTTTTATTGATTCTAACATTACGATGGTAGCGGAACTCAAAAAAGTTATTTTTCGAATTCCGACGTTCGTCGGTCCGTCTGTCCGTACACGTCTCTCAATCCTAAGCGACTTGAAGGGTAGTCGATATTCTGATTATCCAGATTTATATACAACATGAAATGATACTTCAACTATTGAATCTACAATTTCATTAATAGGAATTATTATATGTATAATTATTGTTTGAAAAACTTGAATTAAACAACGACAAGTAAATTATCCTATACAATTAAATTCTTCAATTGAATGATACCAACATATTCCACTAGCAGAACATACTTTTATTAGAAAAATGTCAACATGAGCAAATTTAAACTTTCAAGATAGAGCATCCCCTTTAATAAAACATGATCATGATTTATGATCAAATTATATTATCTTTAACTATAATTACAATAATATAATTACAATAATAATATATGTTATATTTATGTTATTTTTTAATACCCAAATAAACCGATTTTTATTATATGGACAAATAATTGAGTTAATTTGAACATTATTACCAACTTTTATTTATTTAGTATTTAATGCTTTTCCCTGTTTAAATTTACTTTATTTATAAGATGAAATTAGTGATCCTCTAATTACATCAAAAGCAATTGGTCATCAATGATATTGAAGTTATGAATATTCAGATTTTCTTAGTATTGAATTTGATTCATATATAGTCCCCACTGATGAGTCAGAACTGAATAGTTTTCGATTACTAGAGGAAGATAATCGAGTTTTATCCCCATAAATGATCAAACTCGAATCTTAGTTTCTGCTGCAGATTTAATTCACTCATGAACAGTTCCCTCCTTAGGAGTAAGAGTTGATGCAACTCCTGGTCGATTGAACCAAACTAATTTCTTTACTAATCGACCTGGAGTATTTTTCGGGCAATGTTCAGAAATTTGTGGAGCAAACCATGGTTTCATACCAATTGTAATTGAAAGAGTACCCTCAAATTATTTCATTAAATGAATTTCTAAATTAAATGAAACATAAAACATTAAATGACTCATTATTTAATTTAATAATTTTTTGGTTTATTTCCTGATATTTTTACAATTTCAAGTCATTTAGTAATAACTTTAACATTAGCTTTACCTTAATGATTACCTTTTACAATTTATTGATGAATTAGTCATACCCAAAATATATTTACTCACTTAGTTCCCCAAGGAACTCCTTCTATATGTATTATTATCCGTCCTGGAACTTTAGGTGTTCGATCAACTGCTAATATAATTGCAGGGCATTTGTTAATAGCTTTATTAAGAAATACAGGTCCTTTTTTAACTTATTTAATTGTAGCAATTTCGTTAATAGTACAAATTGCTTTATTAATATTTTAATCAGCCGTTGCAATTATTCAATCATATGTTTTTGTAGTATTAACAAAATTATACACTAGTGAAGGAATTTAATTATAAAGTCAACACATTCAAATCACCCATTTCAATTAGTTGATTATAGTACATGACAATTAATAGAAGATATTGGTACTATAACTTTAGTTTCAGGGATAGTAAAATGATTTCATCAATATAGCATAATTTTAATTATATTAGGAATAACAATTACTATTTTAACTGTTTACCGATGATGACGAGTTGTTTCAAGAAAGGCAACTTTTCAAGGTTTACATACATACATAGTTACAACAGGTTTACGATGAGGAATAATTTTATTTATTTTATCAGAAGTATTATTTTCTTTATACTTTTTTTTTCTTTTTTTCATAGTAGTCTATCTCCATCAATTGAGTTATGATCTTTATGACTTCCAATAAGAATTATTCCTTTTAATCCTTTTCAAATTCCATTATTAAATACAACTATTTTATTAGCATCAGGTATTATTGTTACATGACCTCATCATAGTTTAATAGAAAATAATCATAACACAAGGATTATATTTTACAGTAAATATTATTAGGGTTACAGTATTATTCATGTTATAATTGGGACTTCATATTTATTAATTCGACATTTATATGGTTATTTTTCAAAATATCATCGTTTTGGATTTGAAGCAGCAGCATGGTATTGACATTTTTTGGATATTGTTTGATTATTTTTATATGTATCAATATATTGATGAGGAGGATAATATACATTTATATAGTAAAAAAGTACATACGAATTGCAATCATAAAGTCTATTTATTTAATAGTATAAATAATCTTTTCAATTCTATTAATATCTTTAATTATTGCAATACTAACGATTTTAGTTATATTATTAGCAACTTTTTTTTTATCTATAAACATGTGAGAAGGCTACAATCCAGTGAGTGGATCGTTTTATACCCTATCCCATCCCATCCTTTAAATTAATATCCCTTAAATGTGGGTTTTATGACAAAGAAATATTAAAATTGAAATTGTCGCAACATGTTGTTCAGACAGTTTAACAAAAACTTGTATGGTTCGACCAAAAACAACGTTTTTCTCCTGCATATGGTATGGCGTAGGGTATACAAATGGTTTATGTATGAAAACGTCTCCAAAAATAGGCGTGAGAAAAGTGATTTATGGAAGAAATGTAATGTAAGCATTTCCAAAAACACTTATTATGCATCAAATTTTTTATCAACATTTTTAAAAATTTACCGAAAAACGTTTTTTACTAAAAACGCCCCCAAAAAGTATTGAGAAAATACAGACATCAGGATTATCTAGATATCTTATTCAGACACTTTTTCAAATTTTTAAACGGTTTGGCCTAAAATTAGGTTTTACAAAAAAGAGGGCGTGGCAGTGGGCGGATTTAAAAAATTGTTACACTTGTTCGAACAGCACGTACAAGGATAACATGTACCAAATTTTATTACCCTAGCTAAGAATTTAAGGCCCAAAAACCGGTTACCTACAGACGGACGGAGAGACAGACATGGCTTAGTCGACTCAGCTAGCGATTCTGAGTCGATCCATATACTTTGTGGTATACCTAGCTAAATTATTTCACTTTGTTACAAACTATGTATGAAAACTGAGAACCCCTAAGGGATAGGGTATAAAAAGGTATGGAGATCAAGAAAAAAGGCTTCCTTTTGAACGTCGATTTGATCCTATATCTTCTTCTCGTTCACCTTCTTTTAACTTTTTTTTAATTACAATTATTTTCTTTATTTTCGATGTAGAAATTTCATTAATTTTACCAATAATTTGAATTTTAAATTATTCAAACTTAATAATTTGAACATTAAATTCTGTTATCTTTATTTTATTATTAGGATTATATCATGAAAAAAAGCGGCTACACTTCTTTTATTTATATAGTTTAATTTTAAAACATTACATTTTCATTGTAAAAATAAAATATTTTTTTTATAAATTACTTATTTTAATTGTTTAAATTATTTGAAGATAAATAAATCTCCATGACATCATCAATGTTATACTCTAAATATAAGCTATTTAAATATAAATTTTTTTTATTATTTTGTAATATATAATTATATTGAGAACAAACAATTAATTGTTTATATAAATTTTGACTCCCAATAAATTCTGATCATCCTTGATCAAAATTATTAAATACGAATATGCCAAGCATTAAAGAATAATAATTAACTCCAATAAAATTTTTAAAAGATTTATTAGAAAAAAATGAGGCACTTTTAAACAAAAAAATATTCTATTAACACTCCAATAATACAAACAAATAAAGCTATAAATTGTAAATAATAAGGTAAGACAATAGTTGAAGGAGTTATGAAAATAATTCAACTTAATATGCTTCCTCCAATAACTCTTATTATTATTAATACTAATACTATTTTTTACATAATTCAACTTTCATCATTTTAAACATTTAATGAATTACCACTGAAATCTCCAGTGTAGCAGTGCTTATCTTAAGTTATATATATACCATAAAATATGCAACACTAAATTATATGTTTTAGCATTGCTTATCTTAAGTTATGTATATACCATAAAAATATGCAACACTAAATTATATGTTTAAACACATTAAAGTAAACTTTTAGGTTAAACAGTATAATTCACACTCACTTGAGTAGGAATTATCATGAAGTCAAGAAGAAAATTGTATAAATTTGATTTCAGAGAAAAGTTTGTTTTCGAATAATTGATAAGCGAATTACATACATGCACTACTTTTAGGCGATTCCTCGAAGGGTACATGGTGAATTCAACTTATCATATTAATTATCTAAATCTTATCAGTTTGATTTTTCTTTCTCAAAACGTATAAAGTTTTTTTCCTTTGTTAAAAATTAAAACCAAAACGAATAAAAAAATTTCACGCCGTCTTTTTCCACGCTACACCAGTTATATAATAGTCAACTAATCGTCAAGAATAACACACAGTTAAACCGGTTGAAAAAAAATATGAGAAGGCTAAAAAAATGGTTTCTGTATGAAAACGCCTCCAAAAAGTGGGCGTGGGTTAGAATGATATATAGAAGAAATGTTTATATAACAAAAACCAATTATTTTGCACCACAATTTTTTTCGAAATATTTATAATTTTACCGAAAAACGTTTTTTGCTGAAAACGCCCCCTAAAATTGAACGGGGCCAACAAATTTGTATGAACAAAATAAAGAAATTAGGATTGTCTAGATACGTTCTAAAGACACTTTTTCAAAATCAAATTTGTATGAACAAAATATAGAAATTAGGATTGTCTAGATATGTTCTAAAGACACTTTTTCAAAATATTGAATGGTTCGACCAAAAACAACGTTTTTCTTCTGCATATGTTATGGCGTAGGGTATACAATGGGTTTTTGTATGAAAACAAAATTAATTATTTTGCATCAAATTTTTTTTTTATATATTTAAAATTTTAGCGAAAAAAGTGTTTTATGAAAAACGCCCCCAAAAAGTGGGCGTGGCTAAAAACTTTGTATAGACGAAATATAGATATTAAGATTATCTAGATATATTGTTCAGACTTTTTATTCGAAATCTCTAACAGTTTGCCGTAAAATTATGTCTTCCTAAAAAGAGGGCGTGGTAGTAGGAGGATTTCAAATATGTGTACACTTGTTCTGCTGGGAGCAATAACAAACACGTGTACCAAATTTCATCATCCTAGCTCAAAATTTAAGGCCCAAAAACTAGTGACGTACGGACGGACAGACATGGCTAAATCGACTCAGCTATCGATTCTGAGTCGATACATACACTGTGAGGTATATCCAGCTCAATTGTTTCTCTATGTTACAAACTATGTATAAAAACTAATGTACACCTATGGGATAGGGTATAATAATAAATAAATTTATTATATTTACAGGGTGTTCGCCGGGAAGGTATACCACTTCGTTTGTTTATAACTTTTTATTAAATGGAAGAAAATGGATCTTCTGATTGATAAATGTTTTATTTAATGTCGGCAATTATGTATGGTATAATATCAGGTAAATGTCCACCTCTTTTAGACTCAAGAATGCAAGCCCTTTTGAACACATTTTCATTACATTCACACACATTTCACGCGGTATTTCATTAATTTCATCATGAATATTTTGTTTGAGTTATTCGTTTGCGTTTCCGGTTTGTTTGCATAATCCCTGCTTTTCAGATATCCCAACAAAAAGAGGTTTGGAGCAGTCAAATCAGGCGACCGTGCAGGCCAATCAACATCACAAATTCTTGAAATAACTTGTTGTGGAAAGAGGTTTCGCAATAATTCCATTGTAATCCTGTGTATGCGATTTGGCACCGTTTTGTTGATACCAGATGTTACTCAAGCCCAAAGCATGCAGTTGGGGCGTTAAAAAGTTTTCAATCATATCACGATATCGCTCCCCATTCACAGTTACCGTTACGCCGTTTTAATTTTCAAAGAATTAAGGTCCAAGATTCCTCCTGACCAAATTGCATGCCAGACTGTAACTTTTAATGGGTGCAACGATGACTGATGAATAATTTGAGGTTGATGGATTGTTCCTTGGGCAGCGGTTATGTTTTCAGCCGATCTTGCAGTGCGCTGTGGTCCATGCTTGGGCCTATCATCTACAGACACTCTCTCTTCGAAATCATTCACTACACGATAAATAGTGCGTTTTGCTCTGCAAGTAACTTTCTCATCGTCACAGTAATCGATGATTGATTTTGATAAAATGTTTTAACGATTAAAACACGTTGGTTTATCGAATATTTTTTTTATAATAAATTTGCCACGTGAACTGTCAACTGTACCAAAATTGCGGCAAAACCAAATAGTATACCTTCCCGATGGACACCCTGTAGAAACAATTTCTAAAATGAAATCCGTAGAATAAAATCCAGCTAAAAAAGGTATACTGCATTAAGCTATATTAACTACATTAAAACATGAAGAAGTTAAAGGTATATGAATTGAATTTATGAACAGAAATTAGTCCTTCTGCAAAAAACTACATATACTGTCCCTCTACTGCCAAAATGTAAAATGTACGAATCTTTCTCTTTCACAGCGAGGTAATTTGACGTTTTTAACAATTTAGAAAAAAATCCACAATAATATTTATTTTGATTAATGATGCTAAAAATCATATAAATAATGCGGAAACGTTGTTATACGACCGTTTATTCCGTCATTGAAAGTAATCGGTGTTCATGTGAATAATAATAATTTTCCGTTATTGGTCAAACCTGAAAATTCCGTTTAGAGATAATTGGCCCAAAACCAATTATGTGGATCTCTTGAAAACAATAATAGTAGTATACAAATTAAAATTCATTCAATTTGGCAAAATAGTTTGCGAGAAATTGCCAACTTTCTTAATATGGTCTATATGCAAAAATCCGTTATATGGATTTTCTCGAAAAAACTGGGTATGCAGTTTTATTGGAACTAATATGTTTTTAGCATGTAAGAAGTTTAATCAAAATCGTTAGAGGCGTTTTCGAGCAAATTGAGGTTATGTATGATTTTTGTATGGCAGGTACTGGTAATAACATCAACGAACTTGGAGTGCGCAACTGGAGGCAGTTAGCTACGGACAGGGCTAATTGGTGAGGCATGTTGGTTGAGGCGCTGGTTCATTGCGGACTGTAGCGCCACTTAAGTAATTAAGTAAGTATTCGAAAACTACGGAACTGGTACGTCACCTGAATGTTGTACGGAACTCTGCACACTCGTAGTATTTGGGTACATCCGTTTAGCTCGATTTTGACTATTAATGGCTTTTATGTCAACACTACAAAAATAGCATTCGTGTAGATGTATACTCACTTCAAAATGTGATCGATTTGCGTGTACACTGGACAATTTATCATGAAAATCAGCTGAACATCATCCACTTTCATGTTGTTTAGTATATCGACCGCTCGCTTCGCCTTCAGTCGCCGAAACTCATCAAAATACAAATTAGCACAGATATTGCAGAATCCACGTAAAGTCATCGAATACAACAGCATAGCTTGTATAAAACTCTTGTAATGTCGGCTGACATTCTGGTTGCTATTTTGGTCCTATGTATTTAGGGATAAGGACCTTAGAAAAAAATATTATTTAATTATATACACATATACACTTACTCGAACTTACCTAAATGGCTTCACACCTGTCGGACTACTTGAAACCTTATCATAACCGTATGCAAATATATCTCCCTACACAGATAGACAAAGCCGACAAAATTTTTAGAAATCCTGTAAACGTGTCCACCAACGAGTTTCCTTTCCTTTCCTTTTTACTTTAAATTACCCGAGAATCTCTTGGACTTGCATCCGAAGCAGATTCGTGTTCCTCAGGATTTGGTTGCTTTTAGAGTTCTGGATTTTGTTCGATTTTGTGCTTCTTCCGGGCAGTAGTACTCGCAGTGGTAGTTGGTTTTCATTTTTTTCGACGCAGGAGATGGTTCAGTAGAGTAACAGGCCCTTGGACCCTGTGTCAATTAAATTGAAATACATTTGAATAAGTTATTGAAATTAAATTATATAAAATATTATTTCATAATCCGAAGAATGGCTTGAATGATGGTTTATGTGTTGTAGAACGAGGGTAGACTCTGATTGGCTTTAACTTGGCAATGCCCAGTGGTTGTAACTCCGACTAACGCAGACGTCAAGCCTTAATTTTAACCTCCAATCGGGTACTGGTATCATCCGAACGGATGTGACTTGCGTGTTGATAACACGTCGAAAAACAGCAACACTATAAACAGCCAGGTCAGAATGGCACCGAATGAATACTAAAAACTTTGTATAGACGAAATATAGATATTAAGATTGTCTAGATATATTGTTCAGACTTTTTATTCGAAATCTCTAACAGTTTGCCGTAAAATTATGTCTTCCTAAAAAGAGGGCGTGGTAGTAGGAGGATTTCAAATATGTGTACACTTGTTCTGCTGGGAGCAATAACAAACACGTGTACCAAATTTCATAATCCTAGCTCAAAATTTAAGGCCCAAAAACTAGTGACGTACGGCGGACAGACATGGCTAAATCGACTCAGCTATCGATTCTGAGTCGATACATACACTGTGAGGTATATCCAGCTCAATTGTTTCTCTATGTTACAAACTATGTATAAAAACTAATGTACACCTATGGGATAGGGTATAATAATAAATAAATTTATTATATTTACAGGGTGTCCGCCGGGAAGGTATACCACTTCGTTTGTTTATAACTTTTTATTAAATGGAAGAAAATGGATCTTCTGATTGATAAATGTTTTATTTAATGTCGGCAATTATGTATGGTATAATATCAGGTAAATGTCCACCTCTTTTAGACTCAAGAATGCGAGCCCTTTTGAACACATTTTCATTACATTCACACACATTTCACGCGGTATTTCATTAATTTCATCATGAATATTTTTTTTGAGTTATCCGTTTGCGTTTCCGGTTTGTTTGCATAATCCCTGCTTTTCAGATATCCCAACAAAAAGAGGTTTGGAGCAGTCAAATCAGGCGACCGTGCAGGCCAATCAACATCACAATTTCTTGAAATAACTTGTTGTGGAAAGAGGTTTCGCAATAATTCCATTGTAATCCTGTGTATGCGATTTGGCACCGTTTTGTTGGCACCGAATGAATACCCGGCCTGCTGTCCCAGGCGAACCTGGAAAAGCTGCTTCGACATATTCGGAATTTCAAAGGTTAGTCAGGCATCTTGAACAAAGATGGTGGCGGATGAACCGAAAGGCCAACGGCAGCTCTCAATCCCGTCGTAGATACTGATGGCCCCGTGTCCTAGAGGTATCTAATAAATTGGAACTGGCCCTCCAGGTTGGGGGTTGTGCTTTCGGTTAACTACCAAACCAGTGATAAAACTAACGGTTACGAAGCAACCAATAGCCTCGGAAAGCACTGACTTTATTATTGACGACACTTCTAAACGAAAAAAGGACGACGACGTTCGTATCTGCACCTGCAATGTGACAACATTTAACAGGAGAGGTGCAAGCGAAAAACTAGCGGAAGCCCTAAACTGCTACAATGCAGACATTACTGAAATCCAGGAAATACAATAGGATGGGCCGGGCAAAAAGAGGATGAAAAACTGTGACATCTACAACGGACCCTGATAAAGTGAGTAGAAACAGCGACTATTCGGATGCGGATTTATTATAAGTGCCAGACTTAGGCAAGTAGTCTTATGTTTCAAAAATATTAGCGAACGCATTAACGTCCTCATCAAGGCCAAATTCGACAATATAAGCCTTATATGCGCTCACGCCCAAACGGAGGAAAATATGATATAACTAAGGATTGCTTCTATGAGTTCCTTGACAATGCCCTTTCAGCGACTACCCAAGTACAATGTTGAAATCGTGCTGGGAGATTTTAACGCAAAGGTAGGAAGAGAAGACATCTTTAGCAAAATTGTCGGAAAACATAGCCTACACCAAGGAAAGAATGTGGGTATATACCACGTCACAACAATCCAGAAATACTGTGAAAAAATTGAACGTTGAAAGATCTTGTTTGTCTTTTGTTCCTTTAAAATTCTCAAAATATCAAAACCGGATTAAATTGATCCAAAGACAATATAGTTGTGACAATATTCATACGAAATTATTTATTTAGTGCATGCAAATCGTTTAATTGCTCGTAACACATCGGGTATCGTTTTAATAATAATTTTTGCAAAAGACAATCTACTGTGTGAATATATAAAAATTAACGTTTTAAAGAAAAAGATAAATACGCCGAAAGGTTGGATTACTCGGTCGGTAAGTTTTTCTGAAGGAATAGATGACAGAGTTGTTTTGGAATTATTATTAGGTTAGCAACTCTTGAAGAAGCGTGGAAGCAACTTCGTGAGCTTCAAGAAAAATTGTGCAAGTATGTAGATGATTCCAACTACGTTGATTCAATACGGACATTACAGAATATGAATCGAAATATCAATGTTCCAGTGATTTGCGCGCGATTGGCAGCATTAAACACATCGTCAAATAATAATGATTCGGTTGAAGAAAAGTGAGCGTAGCAGCAAGCGTCGTTCCTAGAAACGTTTACTAATTCGACTCAGTCTTCTTAAGTAGCTTTACCGAATTTACAAATTCCGCTTTTTCTGGAAATAACAAAGAGTGGCCGGCATTTAGAGATCTCTTTATTGGAACAATTGAAAATAAAATGAACTTGTCAGGAACTCAAAAACTTCGTTACCTCAAATCTTTTCTTCGTGACGATGCTGCAAATTAAGTTCGTCATCTTATTATATCTGATGCGAATTATGCAGTTGCTTGGGAACGATAAGTTAATCGCTATGATCGGAACCCAATAGTTCACTCTCATATCCAGGAGTTGTTATCGTTACCAAAGATGACGTCGAATAATGTGTAGCTACTTCGTACAGTTTCTGATAGTGGGGACGAAACAATTCGGGCATTAAACGCGTTGAAAGCAACCAGTCGTGATCCATGGTTAATTTATATTATCCTTTTAAAATTGGACCAGGATAGTAGAGAGACATGGGCACAGGAAGTAGGGTTTAATGATAATTGCACAATACAGGAGTTGTTGGATTTTTTGCAACTTCGATGCAATGCACTGGACGCTTGTCAAACGCTTAATAAATTGGTTCCATCATGCGGTAAAATTCCATCTTCGATTCGAGCCCACGTGGCTGAAACCCAACATTCTTCTCATCGTTGAACCATGTGTAAGGAAGACAATTTATTGAGCCAGTATTCCTTAACCATTGGTCTCCGTCGTGAATTTGTAAAAGGGAATTCGCTGTGTTATAATTGTTTACTGTTTACTGGGCATTAGTCTAATAAGTGTAGGTCCACATATCGGTGTCGCATGTGCAGATCGCGCCATCATTCATTGGTGCATGCTGAAAAGCTACCATCCAAATCGGGCTCGAGCGTTGTTACACCACTTGAATTAATGGAACCATCAACTGATCCGAATCCAACTCCTAGCTCAAGTTCTAATTCTATTTTGAACAATCATTCGCAACCAAGTGTTATTGGTAATCAAACTCTTCTTCCAACTCGTAAACTGTCGCGTGTTACTAGATTCTGGATCGCAAAGCTCTTTCATTATTGAATCTTTTGCACAAAGACTCGGACTCTCCAAAACCCATGCACGAATACCAATCATTGGGGTGTCTGGGACAGCAGTAGGGTACACCAGAGGGTGTGTATCTTTCGAAATACACCCGCGAATCAATTCAAGTAATGTCATAGTTAACGCGTATATTCTTCCCAAAATAACTTCGAATTTGCCAACACAACAATTCGACGTGACACCCTATCAACACATTCGCGATTTAGCTCAAGCTGATCCCACCTTTAATCAATCTCAACCAATCGATGTTCTGTTAGGCGCAGATAAATTGTGGAACATTATTAATAGCAATCGAATTAGAGGGATTAATGGCACACCTATTGCGCAGGATACATTATTTGGATGGGTAATCACAGAGGAGCTTTCAATTGATCGCTCATTTATACCTTTATCGTCCAAATCTAATCTTCTCCAAAATTCTGGGAGATATAGGAGGTTACTCCAGTGTTAGATGATACCATTGGGGAGGATCATGCAGAAACTCATTTTCGTCGAACATTTTCGCGTGCCCCTGATGGGCGATATTGGGTTCAATTACCCTTCAAAAATGATTTTCCAAAATTTGGTTCAACCTTGCAATCTGTGGTATCGCGACTTCGGTCAATGGTACGTCGGTTCAGTAACGATCCGGATCTATTTCGGATGTACCAGCTTCCTGCGAGAGTATGTCGATTTGGGACATATGAAACCCATTCCTGTTAGTAAGATAACAATTACTTCAGGTTACTTAAGAAAGACTGTTCTATAACGAAATTGCGTGTCGTCTTTGATGGCTCTGCAAAGGACTCCCTCGATCAATCGCTTAATAGCTCTTTAATGATTGGTCCTTCTATTCAGAGAGATTTAGTTGGACTCTGTTTACGGTTTCGCCAACACCCGTACGTTTTCGGCAAATAAATGAAATGTAAAAATGTTTCGGCAAATGGATGATATCCACACAGACTTCCAGCGCATTGCTTGGCGCGAAAGTCCAAGCGACTAACTACAGCATTTTCGACTGTCAACTTTTAACTATGGTACAGCATATGCTCCTTTCATGTCAGTTCGAGTGTTAAACCAACTTGCTCATGACTACAGTGCAAAGTATCCTGATGCTTCACTAGTCTTGCTCAATAAAGTGTACGTTGACGACGTAATGACGGGAGCTGATTCAATTGAAGTACTTTTAAAACTTCAATCTGAGTTAGTTTCACTGTTATCTTTGGCAAAACTTATACTACGAAAGTGGAGTTCCAACTGTGAGTCACTTCTTTCTCGCATACCAAAAGAAGATTGTGAGTTCTCAGTTTTCGATACTGAAGCATTTAATAAATCGGTAAGAGTCTTGGGAATATATTGGGATCCTGCTCGTGACGAACTTCTCTACAAATTAAATACATCTCTTTCAAAATCATCATCAACTAATCGAACATTATTATCGGAACTATATCGCATTTTCGACCCACTTGGACTCTTAGCGCCATCTGTAATTTCGTTCAAGATAATGTTCCAGGAGCTTTCGAGTCCGGACCCCAAATTAGGTTGGGATGACCCAGCTCCGTCTAATGTGGCTAAGACTTGGAATTGCTATAGACAAGAAGTGCCATTCTTCGAACAGATTCGCTCATCTAGGCAGATGTTTTCGTCATCCGATAGTATCGAGTTGCACGGTTTCTCAGACGGTCGACGGTAGCGTATTCGGCTGTCGTTTATCCACGATGCCTAACGTCAATGGGTGAGTTTAAAGTCGCGATCATAGCTGCAAAAACAAAGGTGGCTCAATTGAAACCAGTTTCAATTCCCCGTCTGGAACTTTGCGGTGCTTTACTGTTATCTCGGCTACTTACTCGCATCAAGGCATCTTTGACCATGAACATTTCGAAAATATTCGCTTGGTGTGACTCGGAGATAGTCTTGCATTGGTTATCTTCTCCCCCTCGGCGATGGGCTACATTCGTTGCTAATCGCACTGGTCAAATTTTGGACTCAGTGCAACGTAGCTCATGACATTATGTCTCTTCTGAAGATAATCCCGCAGACTGTGCATGCGGTGGTATTCGACCATCAAAGCTTGTTGGACATAAACTGTGGTGGAATGGTCTAGATTGGCTTTCATCGCGGATTCAGAATGTGAAGTTGTAAAGTGGAAGAACGACAAGTTATAAGACATTCTCTATTTGTTTTGCTCGAAGGTAACTCGTTGACTGCCTTAACTCAAAAGTTCTCGAAGTGGTATCGTCTTCAGCGTGTAGTTGCTTATTGCCGTCGCTTTGTGTATTACTTTTTTTTTTTTTTTTTATAATTTGCGCGCACTCAAGGGGTTATGAATACCATTTATATGTTTTAGCACAGTGCGGGCGTTAAGGAAATTAGGGATAAGAAGAAAGGAGATACCGATGCACATTGGTTTTAAATGTCTGTAAGTTATAATGGAGAGGAAAAACAGAGTTTGGTAGAAAATTCCACATTCGTGTTGTTCGGTTTATGTATGAATCTCTATATTTCAGCGTACGTCCGAAGATAGGCTTGAGGGTAAACTGATTTGCATTCATTGCGTAACGAGTATTGCGGCTGAATTGTTGAATGGGAGGAATGCAGCTGGCTATTTCATTTGAACATTGGTTGTTAAAATAGCGATAAAACAAGGTAAGGCAGGAGATATTTCGACGGTGTTCAAGCGAAACTAAGGAGTTCGCTATTCTTATGTCTCATATAAGTTTTTTCTAGTCTTGTAGGTGCAATGTTGATTTTGGTGCACCTGACCAGACATGGGCGTTGAATTCAACTTTTGGGCGTATAAACGCTTTATATATTGTGGCCAGATCAGATGGGGTGAAATATTTCTTACATCGATTTAGGAAACCTAGACATTTCGCTGCGTTTTTAGCGACTTCGAATATGTGATCGTTCCAACGTACTGCAGACAACCCAAGTCTAATCATCGAATTTCTAATCTTACCTTTCGCGAAATGCTTACTGCCAGGATACTAATTATCAAGCATTTCCAAAATGACGGGCTCAGTGGCGCGATGGTTAGAGCGATGAACTGCCGCGCAGAAGGTCTGGGTTCGATTCCCAGCCGTAGCAACACCTAAATGATTTTTCACTGGCCCTCCTCTCGCGATAATCTGACAAATCATCCGAGTAGTATCAATTGTCATGAAAGCTTATCTCAACTTAGCCGTTCGGAGTCGGCATAAAACAGGAGGTCCCGCCATCGTGCTCAGAAGTACACATGAATGGTTGTGAGAAAAAAGCTAGGCCCTGTTGCGCCATAATTTTTTTTTTATCCAAAATGTTGATTTCGGAGAAGATATTCAGCATATTACACAACATCAACTACTTCCCAAGGGGTCAAAACTCTTGAAGTAAGCAGCCCCATGGACAGCGATGGACTCCTGTGAATCGTGGCAGATGTCCATGTAAATAATCTTCACACCTGTTTATCGGAGACCTTTGCGATCGTTCGCCATCAATATTGGATACTTGGCAGTCGAAATATTATTCGGAAAGTCATCCATCGCTGTAAGACCGTCTTCATGCAGTCCTATCATGATACGTTTCAGTCGTGGTCGAAATCCTAAACTGACAAAAGCAAACATCGCGTTATGTGTGCCTATCTACAAAGGCGCTAAATTTAGAGCTGGTGAGCGATTTAACCTCAGTTGCATTTCTGGCGGCCCTAAGAAGATTTGTCTCCAGGAGAGGAAAATGTGCCAATTTATGTAGTGCTAATGGAACTAATTTCCACGGCGCTCGAAGATGTCTCAGAGTCACAGTGGCATTATTTTGGCTGTTTTAGCAAGAGAGGGTATTGAGTGCCATTTTATACCACAATCTGCTAAACATTAAGGCGGACTGTGGGAAGGAGGCGTGAATTCCGTTAAGTTCCACTTACGGCGGGAAATTGGAAAAACCTCTCTTACCTTTGAGGAGCTCTCAACAGTGTTAAGTCAAATCGAAGTCATATTAAACTGTCGTCCTTTGTGTAGTCTGTCCGATAATGATTTGAACCCTCTAACCACGGCTTATTTTCGTCGTCGCTGTTTACATGTATACCTGAGCCAATACTCGAATCGATATCAATTATTCGACTATCGGATTGGAATGTGCTGCAGAACGTGATCCAGGGTTTCTGGCGTCGCTGGCGTACGGACTACTTAACAACCCTCCAAGAACGAACGAAGTGGCAGCAACAACAGCCAAATATTAAGCTTGATGATCTAGTTTTTCTAAAGGAGCCCAATCTACCACCTTAACAATGGGTTCTTGGAAGAGTAGACGCGGTGAAACCAGGAATCGACAATCTAGTTCGGGTGGTAACTATTAGAACTGCAAGAGGGACATTTGTGCGGCCTATTACCAAATAAGCTGTACTTCTCAGCTCCTGAAGCTTGGTTCCAGGGTGCCGGGATGTTCAAGATTCTCCAGAAACACCATACCACCAGCATCGAATGTCGAAGAATAAGGGCAACGATGCCAACAAGCCATTAGATCAGCCGCAACTGATGTGCGGTTTGATAAGGAATGCCGACAGATGCTCGCAGTCAAGAACGAGGCCTAGAAGGATAAGCTGCAGTTGTAGACGAGAGCTGGCATTGAGCTCTATAGGCAGAGAAGAAGGAAAGAACATCAGCTTTTCAGAAAGAAGAAAAAAGAGCAAGAAAAGCGCGCGATCGAGGATATAGAGAGGTGCCACTCAAGGATACAGGGCTCGAACAGACTTTCTCAGGCAGACTTTCAATATTGGCAATGACAGCGAAAACTGCCAACCACCCGAACTGAGTGAAGTGAGATAAGCAATATCTAAGCTCAAGCTTAATAAGGCTGCCGGAAATAATGGCCTTCCCACCGAACTTTCTAAAGCCGGCGGAGATGACTTGGTAAGAGACATCCACTAACTAATAAGCCAAATCTGGTCGGAAGAAAGTATGCCTGAAGAATGGAACCTTAGCATCGTTTGTCCGAACCACAAAAAAGAGACCCTCTAAACTGCGCCGACTACATAGGCATAAGTCTTCACAACATCGCCTACAAGATTCTATGTGCCGTAATATGTGAACGCCTGAAACCGTTTACCAACAACCTGATCGGCCCTTGTCAGTGTGGTTTGCGGCCAGGAAAGTCCACAACCGATCAAATTTTCACACTTCGGCGCTCGAACTACTAAGGGAGACCCTATATAAGACCCTGATCATCCCAGTCCTGCTCTGTTGTGATCCATTGGAAAAAAAAATTTATTTTTTTTATCTCAGATCTATTTTGCAGATATGGATGTTTCGGCAGATTTACCCCCTCTTGCATCAACACTAATACAAATGATAGATATCAGTTTTACTAGAGTGATTTTCGTTTTGATTTCAAATTATTTTCATTGTGAAAATTAAAACTATAGCAGTACGATGTGAAATACAACTTAAAGCAAAAACAAACAACCTGTGTTACTGTAATCTTGACACCTACACCGACACTAACTTCACAGACATGAAATTACAACAATATTAGCAGAGATGAAAATCAATCTGAAACCGTGTTCCATTGGTAACAAAAAAGATCAAATTAAAGATCAAAATCCAGATTCACCAATGGAAATCGCCATTAGTGTAACCGCCTTGCTGACCGAGGAAAGTAAGTTTCATTTTTGGAGGACCTAGATTCTTAATCAAATTGGCCTAATGGTTCATATACGTGGTCAGTATTTGAAATCGACGGAACGGGTACGTCAACTGAATGTTGTACGAAACTCTGCACAGACAGACGTAGTACTTGGGTACGTCCGTTTGGCTCGATGTTGACTATAAATGCCCTTTATGTAAACACTACAAAAAAAACATTCTTGTAGATGATTTTTTTTTCTCGACAAATAGTAGGGATCCAAATACACTTCATATACACAATTGTAAGTACTGTCATGTCATTTTTATCCACGGGATTTTTCGAAAATATGTTCTCCACACATATATCAAAGTTAAATTGTTAAAACAACACTTTTTTGAAATATTCATGGAGAAAAATCCCTGAAATGCTCCTAACAAAGCGGAACCAATTAAAACAACATGTAAACAACGTAAGCTAAGAGCAATAATAATTAGAAAACGGAATGTTTACCAGTTAGATGTGTGAAGATAGATTTGGAGATGGCGGATTATAAATATGTGTTTAGCTATAAAATTTGCGGCAACAAACGAAAAGTAAAAATTTGTAAAGTAGTGTATTGAACAGGTTCAACACGTTGGTTACGTAGAACTAGCCAAATTATGTATATGCTATAAAATTAAATACTGACGACCCATAACATGCCAACAACTTTCAGGTTTAAATAGTTAATTTATATAGGAGTCAACATCAACCTAACGAGTTACGAAGAAGACTGACACTAGGAAAATAGGGCTGATGGCTTAGAAGAACAAACAGAACATGTACAGAGACCTGATGCTAGATCTGTTGAAATATGTGTAACTTTTTGTAATTTGTATACTCACTTCAAAATGTGATCGATTTCCATGTACACCGGACAATTTATCATGAAAATCAGCTAAACACATTCCACTTTCATGTTGTTTAGTATGTGGAATGCTTGCTTCGCCTTCAGTCCCCGAAACTCATCAAAAGACAAATTAACACAGATATTGCAGAATCCACTTAAAGTTATCGAATACAACAGCATAGCTTGTAGAAAACTCTTCTAATCTCGGCTAACATTCTTTCTGCTATTTTGGTCCTATGTATTTAGGGCTAAGAACCTTAGAAAAAATGATTATTTACTTTATATATACATATACACGTATTCGAACTTCCATAAATGGCTCCACACCTGTCGGACTACTAAAAACCTTATAATCACCGCATGCAAATTTATCTCCCTACACAGCTAGAACACAAGCAATCACATAACAAAGCTTCCAAAGCCGAAAAAGTTTTTAGAAATCCTGTAAACGTGTCCATGCACGAGTTGATATATATGGTGCATTTCTGTTTTACTTTAAATTATTCGAGAATCTCTTGAACTTGCATCCGAAGTAGATTCGTGTTCCTCAAGATTTGGTTGCTTTAGGAGTTCTGCATTTTGTTCGATTTTGTGCTTCATCCGGGTAGTAGTATTCGCAGTTGCAGCTGGTTTTCGTTTTTTTCGGCGCAGGAGATGGTATATGCTGCTCAGAGAATCCATTGATTGTCGGATCAGTAGAGTAACAGGTAATTGGAATCTGTTTCAATTAAATTGAAATACATTTGAATCAGTTATTGAAATAAAATTATATGTGAACGCCTGAAACCGTTTACCAACAACCTGATCAGCCCTTATCAGTGTGGTTTTAGGCCAGGAAAGTCCACAACTGATCAAATCTTCACACTTCGGCAGATCTTGGAAAAAACTCAACATGTCCTAATTGGTACCCACCACCTATGCCGCATACAACAGCATTTATACAGTTGAACTATACAGAGCCATGTCTAGTTTTGGTATACCGCCCATTCCTGCTCTGTTGTGTCCCATTGTGGAAAAAAATTGATTTTTTTTGTATCTCAGATCTATTTTGCAGATCTGGATTTTTCGGCAGATTGACCCCACCTTGCACCAACACTAATACAAATGATAGATGTCTGTTTTACTAGAGTGATTTTCGTTTTGATTTCAAATTATTTTCATTGTGAAAATTAAAACTGCAGCAGTACGATGTGAAATATAACTTAAAGCAAAAACAAACAACCTTTGTTACTGGAATCTTGACAGCTACACCGACACTAACTTCAGAGACATGAAATTTCAACAATATTAGCAAAGAAGAAAATCAATCAAAAGCAGTGTTCCATTGGTAACAAAAAAGATCAAATTTCAGATCAAAATCCAGATTTACCAATGGAAAACGCCATTAGTGTAACCTCCTTGCTGGCCGAGAAAAGTAAGTATAATTCTTTGATGATCTAGATTCTTAATCAAATTGGCCTAAAGGTTCATATAAGTGGTCAGTATTCCAAATCAACGGAACTGGTAGGTCAACTGAATGTGGTACAGAACTCTGCACAGACGTAGTACTTGGGTACGTCCGTTTGGCTCGATTTTGACTATAAATGCCCTTTATGTCAACACTACAAAAAAAAACATTCGTGTATATGATTTTTTTTCGGCGCAGGAGATGGTTTATGCTGCTCAGAGTATCCTTTGATTGTCGCATCAGTAGAGTAACAGGTAATTGGAATCTGTTTCAATTTAAATGTAATACATTTGAATCATTTATTGAAATAAAATTATATAGTATATTATATTAAAGTCCGATGGAGGGCTTAGATACATTTACTGACTTCACTCACTTCGAAAATCATATTGGAAACCTGGTGTTTTGTAGTCTGAACGCTAGATTTGTTAGTCAACCCCACCCAGTATTAGCTGCAACATGCCCAAGCATTTTTCGCATTTAAATTTGTTACGTATTTCCAAACACGGTTTCAGTTTTTGACGTAAGCCCACTATTGCCTAAGATGTGTCAGATGCCTAATGATAAACTTTGTGTCAAATAGCCAACGTGCTTTTCTTTATCTTTTCATTTTGAATTCCGACCCATCAGGTCATAGGTCTGTAAGTTATCCTTACGTAATAAATATAATTTTAATCGTGCTTCTCTGCATGAAAACTTATGATTTCACTGTACCTAAATACGTAAGTACGTACAATATAAATTATAATCCATATAAATTGGATTGGTAAAATACACGAGTTTTCACGAAATTTCCATTGGTAAAAAAATCCGTATTTTTTATCTAGATATGTCAAAGGGCGGTTTATGAGGTGTTGTGTTCCATTGGGCAAAAAAATTGTTTTTTTTTATCTCAGATCAATTTTGCAGATCTGGATTTTTCGAAAGATTTACCCGACCTTGCACCAACACTAATACAAGTGATAGCTGTCAGTTTTACTAGAGTGATTTTTGTTTTGATTAAAGATTATTTTGATTGTGAAAAACTATTAAAACTTCAGAAGAACGATATGAAATATAAATTAAATTAAAAACAAACAAAATATGTTACTGGAATCTTGTCAGCTTCACCGACACTAACTTCAGAGCCATGAAATCGTTTCCCATTGGTAACAAAAAAGATTAAATTTCAAATCAAAATCCAGATTTACTAATGGAAAACGGCATTAGTGTAACCGCCTGGCTGACCGAGAAAAGTAAGTATAATTTTTTGATGATCTAGTTTCTTAATCAAATTGGCCTAAAGGTTCATATATGTGGTCAGTATTCGAAATCGACGGAACTGGTTCGTCAACTAAATGTTGTACGGAACTCTGCACAGACGCGGTATATGGCTACGTCCGTTTAGCTCGATTTCGACTATTAATGCCCTTTATGTCTACAATACAAAAAAAAAAACAAATAGTAGGGATCCAAATACACTTCTTATACACAATTGTAAGTACTTAACACAAGGTTTACAAACTCAGTTAGGAGCCCAGGACTTGTCATTTTTATCCAGAAGATTTTTCGAAAATATATTCTTCGCATATCTATCAAAATTGTATTGTTTAAACAACACTATTTTGAAATATACCTGAAATGCTCCTAACAAAACGATACTTATTAAAATAACACGTAAACAACGTAAGCTAAGAACAATAATAATTAGGAAACGGAATGTGTACCAAAAAAACTGACGATGGATCAGCTGAACACTATCCACTTTCATGTTGTTTATTACGTCGACCGCTCACTTCGTCTTCAGTCGCCGAAACTCATCAAAAGACAAATTAGCACAGATATTGCAGAATCCACTTAAAGTCATCGAATACAACAGCATAGCTTGTAGAAATCTCTTCTTATGTCGGCTGACATTCTAGCTGATATTTTGGTCTTATGTATTTAGAGCTAAAGACCTTAGAAAAAAATGATTATTTATTTTGCATATACATATTCAAGTACCCGAACTTACCTAAATGGCTCCACACATGTCGGACTACTTGAAACCTTATCTTAACCGTAAGTAAATTTATATCCCTATACAGATTGAACACAAGCAATCCCATCATAAAGCTTCCAAGGCCGACACGGTTTTTAGAAATCCTATAAACGTGTCCACCCACGAGTTGATATGCTTGGTGCATTTCTGTTTTACTTTAAATTCCCCGAGAATCTCTTGAACTTAAATCCGAAACAGATTCGTTTTCCTCAAGATTTGGTTGCTTTTAAAGTTCCGGCTTTTGTTCGATTTTGTGTTTCTGTTTGGTTTTCGTTTTGTCGATGCAGGGTATGGTTCATGCTGCTCAGAGAGTCCATTGATTTTCGGATCAGTAGAGTAACAGGCCTTGGAACCTGTTTCAAATTAATTGAAATACAAATGAACCAGTTATTGAAATAAAATTATATATTATATTATATTATAAGCCGATGAATGACTTGGATGATGGTTTATGTTTTGTAGAACAAGTGTAGACTCTGATTGGCTTTAACTTGGCAGTGCCCAGTGGTTGTTACTTTGACTAAATCTGACATCAAGTGCTTATTTTTAGCCTCCAAGTGGTAACCATCGGGCACTTGTCTCATCCGACCTGATTTAGCTTGCTAAACGATAAGCGCGAGTGTTGATAACACGACGAAAAACAGCAACACTTTAAACAGCCAGGTCAGAATGGCATGGAATTTATACCCGGCCTGATGCCCCAGGCAAACCTGGAAAAGCTGCTTCGACATATTTGGAAAACTGGTTGTCTATGAATTTCAAGGGTAAGTCAGGCATCTTGAACAGAGATGGTGGCGGATGAACCGAAAGGCCAACGGCAGCTCTCAATCCCGCCGTGGATACTGATGGCCCCGTGTCCTAGGGGTATCTAATTAATTGGAACTGGCCCTCCAGGTTGGGGGTTGTGCTACCCAACCATGGAAAAACGAAGGGTTACGAAACAACTAATAGCCTCATAAATGACTGATTTTTTGTTGACGAACCTGCTAAACGAAAAAAGGACGACCTGGAGTGTGAGAACATTATACAGGAGAGGTGCAAGCGAATAACTAGCGGAAGCCCTAAACTGCTACAAAGCAGACATTACTGCCATCCAGGAAATACGTTGGGATGGGCAAAAAGACCGTGTTAAAGTGAGTAGAAACAGCGACTATTCGGATGCGGATTTGTAATAAGTGCCAGACTTCGGCAAGAAGTCTTATGTTTCAAAGATATTAGTGAACGCGTTGTAACATCCTCATCAAGGCCAAATTCGCCAATATAAGCCTTATATGCGCTCACGCACCAACGGAGGAAAAAGATGATATAGCTAAGGATTGCTGCTATGAAGTCCTTGACCAAACCTATGAACGACAACCAAAGTACGGCTTTAAGATCGTGCTGGGTTATTTTAACGCAAAGTCAGATAGAGAACCCATCTTTAGCAGTATTTTCGGAAAACATAGCCTACACGACAACACGTCTGGTAACGGACTTAGGCTACTTGACTTCGCTACGAACGGAATGCCACTATAGCCTGCACACGGTTTCCTCACCTCGATATACATAAGGGTACATGGCGGTATCTAGATAAACGAACGGTCAACCAAATAGATCATGTTGCGATAGACAAGAGGCATGCATCAATTATTTTAGATGTCCGAACATTCCGAGGAGCTAAAATCGACTCGGAGCACTACCTTGTTGCAGCCAAGGTTAGAATGCGGATATCCACCACGCCACAACAGTGCAGAAATTCTGTGAAGAAATTTAATGTCGAAAGACTGCAATCGCAAGAGACCGCCAAGACCTTCGCGCAACGCGTATCCTTTACCCTCTCGATTAACACTGTTCAAGATCATTAATGATCATTAATTACATATTATGTTTTATGCTTTATGTTCGCTCTCTTAAACCGCTACACTAATGAGAATGTTTGGGCTATGCAGCAAGCGCAGAAGCGCTATATCATAGTCTCTTTCACTTTGATGAATATCGCAGCAGCGAGCACATCTTACAGTGGTAAACATGTTGGATTTATAATAAAGTTTGTCATTTAAAGAATTCGAATCGTTTAACTTCGTTGGATTATACATTTTGTTTTTTTTGTTCCTTTAAAATTCTCAACATAATTTGTGATCCTTCAAAAGCGGTTAAAATTGATCCAAAGATAATATAATTGTGAGAATATTCCTACGAACTTATTTATATAGTGCATGCAAATCGTTAATTGCTCGTAACACAACGTGTATCGTTTTAATATTCACTTTCGCAAAAGACAATCTACTGTGTGAATATATAAAAATGAACGTTTTAAAGAAAAAGATAAATACGCCGAAAGGGTTGCATTACTCGGTCGGTAAGTTTTTCTGAAGGAATAGATGACAGAGTTGTTTTGGAATTATTATTAGGTAGGCAACTCTTGAAGAAGAGTGGAAGCAACTTCGATCGACTATCGGATTGGAATGTGCTGCAGAACGTAATCCAGGGTTTCTGGCGTCGCTGGCGTACGGACTACTTAACAACCCTCCAAGAACGAACGAAGTGGCAGCAACAACAGCCAAATATTAAGCTTGATGATCTAGTTTTTCTAAAGGAGCCCAATCTGCCACCTTAACAATGGGTTCTTGGAAGAGTAGACGCGGTGAAACCAGGAATCGACAATCTAGTTCGGGTGGCAACTATTAGAACTGCAAGAGGGACATTTGTGCGGCCTATTACCAAATAAGCTGTACTTCTCAGCTCCTGAAGCTTGGTTCCAGGGTGCCGGGATGTTCAAGATTCTCCAGAAACACCATACCACCAGCATCGAATGTCGAAGAATAAGGGCAACGATGCCAACAAGCCATTAGATCAGCCGCAACTGATGTGCGGTTTGATAAGGAATGCCGACAGATGCTCGCAGTCAAGAACGAGGCCTAGAAGGATAAGCTGCAGTTGTAGACGAGAGCTGGCATTGAGCTCTATAGGCAGAGAAGAAGGAAAGAACATCAGCTTTTCAGAAAGAAGAAAAAAGAGCAAGAAAAGCGCGCGATCGAGGATATAGAGAGGTGCCACTCAAGGATACAGGGCTCGAACAGACTTTCTCAGGCAGACTTTCAATATTGGCAATGACAGCGAAAACTGCCAACCACCCGAACTGAGTAAAGTGAGATAAGCAATATCTAAGCTCAAGCTTAATAAGGCTGCCGGAAATAATGGCCTTCCCACCGAACTTTCTAAAGCCGGCGGAGATGACTTGGTAAGAGACATCCACTAACTAATAAGCCAAATCTGGTCGGAAGAAAGTATGCCTGAAGAATGGAACCTTAGCATCGTTTGTCCGAACCACAAAAAAGAGACCCTCTAAACTGCGCCGACTACATAGGCATAAGTCTTCACAACATCGCCTACAAGATTCTATGTGCCGTAATATGTGAACGCCTGAAACCGTTTACCAACAACCTGATCGGCCCTTGTCAGTGTGGTTTGCGGCCAGGAAAGTCCACAACCGATCAAATTTTCACACTTCGGCGCTCGAACTACTAAGAGAGACCCTATATAAGACCCTGATCATCCCAGTCCTGCTCTGTTGTGATCCATTGGGAAAAAAAATTTATTTTTTTTATCTCAGATCTATTTTGCAGATATGGATGTTTCGGCAGATTTACCCCCTCTTGCATCAACACTAATACAAATGATAGATATCAGTTTTACTAGAGTGATTTTCGTTTTGATTTCAAATTATTTTCATTGTGAAAATTAAAACTATAGCAGTACGATGTGAAATACAACTTAAAGCAAAAACAAACAACCTGTGTTACTGTAATCTTGACACCTACACCGACACTAACTTCACAGACATGAAATTACAACAATATTAGCAGAGATGAAAATCAATCTGAAACCGTGTTCCATTGGTAACAAAAAAGATCAAATTAAAGATCAAAATCCAGATTCACCAATGGAAAGCGCCATTAGTGTAACCGCCTTGCTGACCGAGGAAAGTAAGTTTCATTTTTGGAGGACCTAGATTCTTAATCAAATTGGCCTAATGGTTCATATACGTGGTCAGTATTTGAAATCGACGGAACGGGTACGTCAACTGAATGTTGTACGAAACTCTGCACAGACAGACGTAGTACTTGGGTACGTCCGTTTGGCTCGATGTTGACTATAAATGCCCTTTATGTAAACACTACAAAAAAAACATTCTTGTAGATGATTTTTTTTTCTCGACAAATAGTAGGGATCCAAATACACTTCATATACACAATTGTAAGTACTGTCATGTCATTTTTATCCACGGGATTTTTCGAAAATATGTTCTCCACACATATATCAAAGTTAAATTGTTAAAACAACACTTTTTTGAAATATTCATGGAGAAAAATCCCTGAAATGCTCCTAACAAAGCGGAACCAATTAAAACAACATGTAAACAACGTAAGCTAAGAGCAATAATAATTAGAAAACGGAATGTTTACCAGTTAGATGTGTGAAGATAGATTTGGAGATGGCGGATTATAAATATGTGTTTAGCTATAAAATTTGCGGCAACAAACGAAAAGTAAAAATTTGTAAAGTAGTGTATTGAACAGGTTCAACACGTTGGTTACGTAGAACTAGCCAAATTATGTATATGCTATAAAATTAAATACTGACGACCCATAACATGCCAACAACTTTCAGGTTTAAATAGTTAATTTATATAGGAGTCAACATCAACCTAACGAGTTACGAAGAAGACTGACACTAGGAAAATAGGGCTGATGGCTTAGAAGAACAAACAGAACATGTACAGAGACCTGATGCTAGATCTGTTGAAATATGTGTAACTTTTTGTAATTTGTATACTCACTTCAAAATGTGATCGATTTCCATGTACACCGGACAATTTATCATGAAAATCAGCTAAACACATTCCACTTTCATGTTGTTTAGTATGTGGAATGCTTGCTTCGCCTTCAGTCCCCGAAACTCATCAAAAGACAAATTAACACAGATATTGCAGAATCCACTTAAAGTTATCGAATACAACAGCATAGCTTGTAGAAAACTCTTCTAATCTCGGCTAACATTCTTTCTGCTATTTTGGTCCTATGTATTTAGGGCTAAGAACCTTAGAAAAAATGATTATTTACTTTATATATACATATACACGTATTCGAACTTACATAAATGGCTCCACACCTGTCGGACTACTAAAAACCTTATAATCACCGCATGCAAATTTATCTCCCTACACAGCTAGAACACAAGCAATCACATAACAAAGCTTCCAAAGCCGAAAAAGTTTTAAGAAATCCTGTAAACGTGTCCATGCACGAGTTGATATATATGGTGCATTTCTGTTTTACTTTAAATTATTCGAGAATCTCTTGAACTTGCATCCGAAGTAGATTCGTGTTCCTCAAGATTTGGTTGCTTTAGGAGTTCTGCATTTTGTTCGATTTTGTGCTTCATCCGGGTAGTAGTATTCGCAGTTGCAGCTGGTTTTCGTTTTTTTCGGCGCAGGAGATGGTATATGCTGCTCAGAGAATCCATTGATTGTCGGATCAGTAGAGTAACAGGTAATTGGAATCTGTTTCAATTAAATTGAAATACATTTGAATCAGTTATTGAAATAAAATTATATGTGAACGCCTGAAACCGTTTACCAACAACCTGATCGGCCCTTATCAGTGTGGTTTTAGGCCAGGAAAGTCCACAACTGATCAAATCTTCACACTTCGGCAGATCTTGGAAAAAACTCAACATGTCCTAATTGGTACCCACCACCTATGCCGCATACAACAGCATTTATAAAGTTGAACTATACAGAGCCATGTCTAGTTTTGGTATACCGCCCATTCCTGCTCTGTTGTGTCCCATTGTGGAAAAAAATTGATTTTTTTTGTATCTCAGATCTATTTTGCAGATCTGGATTTTTCGGCAGATTGACCCCACCTTGCACCAACACTAATACAAATGATAGATGTCTGTTTTACTAGAGTGATTTTCGTTTTGATTTCAAATTATTTTCGTTGTGAAAATTAAAACTGCAGCAGTACGATGTGAAATATAACGTAAAGCAAAAACAAACAACCTTTGTTACTGGAATCTTGACAGCTACACCGACACTAACTTCAGAGACATGAAATTTCAACAATATTAGCAAAGAAGAAAATCAATCAAAAGCAGTGTTCCATTGGTAACAAAAAAGATCAAATTTCAGATCAAAATCCAGATTTACCAATGGAAAACGCCATTAGTGTAACCTCCTTGCTGGCCGAGAAAAGTAAGTATAATTCTTTGATGATCTAGATTCTTAATCAAATTGGCCCAAAGGTTCATATAAGTGGTCAGTATTCCAAATCAACGGAACTGGTAGGTCAACTGAATGTGGTACAGAACTCTGCACAGACGTAGTACTTGGGTACGTCCGTTTGGCTCGATTTTGACTATAAATGCCCTTTATGTCAACACTACAAAAAAAAACATTCGTGTATATGATTTTTTTTTTCGGCGCAGGAGATGGTTTATGCTGCTCAGAGTATCCTTTGATTGTCGCATCAGTAGAGTAACAGGTAATTGGAATCTGTTTCAATTTAAATGTAATACATTTGAATCATTTATTGAAATAAAATTATATAGTATATTATATTAAAGTCCGATGGAGGGCTTAGATACATTTACTGACTTCACTCACTTCGAAAATCATATTGGAAACCTGGTGTTTTGTAGTCTGAACGCTAGATTTGTTAGTCAACCCCACCCAGTATTAGCTGCAACATGCCCAAGCATTTTTCGCATTTAAATTTGTTACGTATTTCCAAACACGGTTTCAGTTTATGACGTAAGCCCACTATTGCCGAAGATGTGTCAGATGCCTAATGATAAACTTTGTGTCAAATAGCCAACGTGCTTTTCTTTATCTTTTCATTTTGAATTCCGACCCATCAGGTCATAGGTCTGTAAGTTATCCTTACGTAATAAATATAATTTTAATCGTGCTTCTCTGCATGAAAACTTATGATTTCACTGTACCTAAATACGTAAGTACGTACAATATAAATTATAATCCATATAAATTGGATTGGTAAAATACACGAGTTTTCACGAAATTTCCATTGGTAAAAAAATCCGTATTTTTTATCTAGATATGTCAAAGGGCGGTTTATGAGGTGTTGTGTTCCATTGGGTAAAAAAATTGTTTTTTTTTATCTCAGATCAATTTTGCAGATCTGGATTTTTCGAAAGATTTACCCGACCTTGCACCAACACTAATACAAGTGATAGCTGTCAGTTTCACTAGAGTGATTTTTGTTTTGATTAAAGATTATTTTGATTGTGAAAAACTATTAAAACTTCAGCAGAACGATATGAAATATAAATTAAATTAAAAACAAAAAAAATATGTTACTGGAATCTTGTCAGCTTCACCGACACTAACTTCAGAGCCATGAAATCGTTTCCCATTGGTAACAAAAAAGATTAAATTTCAAATCAAAATCCAGATTTACTAATGGAAAACGGCATTAGTGTAACCGCCTGGCTGACCGAGAAAAGTAAGTATAATTTTTTGATGATCTAGTTTCTTAATCAAATTGGCCTAAAGGTTCATATATGTGGTCAGTATTCGAAATCGTTTAGCTCGATTTCGACTATTAATGCCCTTTATGTCTACAATACAAAAAAAAAACAAATAGTAGGGATCCAAATACACTTCTTATACACAATTGTAAGTACTTAACACAAGGTTTACAAACTCAGTTAGGAGCCCAGGACTTGTCATTTTTATCCAGAAGATTTTTCGAAAATATATTCTTCGCATATCTATCAAAATTGTATTGTTTAAACAACACTATTTTGAAATATACCTGAAATGCTCCTAACAAAACGATACTTATTAAAATAACACGTAAACAACGTAAGCTAAGAACAATAATAATTAGGAAACGGAATGTGTACCAAAAAAACTGACGATGGATCAGCTGAACACTATCCACTTTCATGTTGTTTATTACGTCGACCGCTCACTTCGTCTTCAGTCGCCGAAACTCATCAAAAGACAAATTAGCACAGATATTGCAGAATCCACTTAAAGTCATCGAATACAACAGCATAGCTTGTAGAAATCTCTTCTTATGTCGGCTGACATTCTAGCTGATATTTTGGTCTTATGTATTTAGAGCTAAAGACCTTAGAAAAAAATGATTATTTATTTTGCATATACATATTCAAGTACCCGAACTTACCTAAATGGCTCCACACATGTCGGACTACTTGAAACCTTATCTTAACCGTAAGTAAATTTATATCCCTATACAGATTGAACACAAGCAATCCCATCATAAAGCTTCCAAGGCCGACACGGTTTTTAGAAATCCTATAAACGTGTCCACCCACGAGTTGATATGCTTGGTGCATTTCTGTTTTACTTTAAATTCCCCGAGAATCTCTTGAACTTAAATCCGAAACAGATTCGTTTTCCTCAAGATTTGGTTGCTTTTAAAGTTCCGGCTTTTGTTCGATTTTGTGTTTCTGTTTGGTTTTCGTTTTGTCGATGCAGGGTATGGTTCATGCTGCTCAGAGAGTCCATTGATTTTCGGATCAGTAGAGTAACAGGCCTTGGAACCTGTTTCAAATTAATTGAAATACAAATGAACCAGTTATTGAAATAAAATTATATATTATATTATATTATAAGCCGATGAATGACTTGGATGATGGTTTATGTTTTGTAGAACAAGTGTAGACTCTGATTGGCTTTAACTTGGCAGTGCCCAGTGGTTGTTACTTTGACTAAATCTGACATCAAGTGCTTATTTTTAGCCTCCAAGTGGTAACCATCGGGCACTTGTCTCATCCGACCTGATTTAGCTTGCTAAACGATAAGCGCGAGTGTTGATAACACGACGAAAAACAGCAACACTTTAAACAGCCAGGTCAGAATGGCATGGAATTTATACCCGGCCTGATGCCCCAGGCAAACCTGGAAAAGCTGCTTCGACATATTTGGAAAACTGGTTGTCTATGAATTTCAAGGGTAAGTCAGGCATCTTGAACAGAGATGGTGGCGGATGAACCGAAAGGCCAACGGCAGCTCTCAATCCCGCCGTGGATACTGATGGCCCCGTGTCCTAGGGGTATCTAATTAATTGGAACTGGCCCTCCAGGTTGGGGGTTGTGCTACCCAACCATGGAAAAACGAAGGGTTACGAAACAACTAATAGCCTCATAAATGACTGATTTTTTGTTGACGAACCTGCTAAACGAAAAAAGGACGACCTGGAGTGTGAGAACATTATACAGGAGAGGTGCAAGCGAATAACTAGCGGAAGCCCTAAACTGCTACAAAGCAGACATTACTGCCATCCAGGAAATACGTTGGGATGGGCAAAAAGACCGTGTTAAAGTGAGTAGAAACAGCGACTATTCGGATGCGGATTTGTAATAAGTGCCAGACTTCGGCAAGAAGTCTTATGTTTCAAAGATATTAGTGAACGCGTTGTAACATCCTCATCAAGGCCAAATTCGCCAATATAAGCCTTATATGCGCTCACGCACCAACGGAGGAAAAAGATGATATAGCTAAGGATTGCTGCTATGAAGTCCTTGACCAAACCTATGAACGACAACCAAAGTACGGCTTTAAGATCGTGCTGGGTTATTTTAACGCAAAGTCAGATAGAGAACCCATCTTTAGCAGTATTTTCGGAAAACATAGCCTACACGACAACACGTCTGGTAACGGACTTAGGCTACTTGACTTCGCTACGAACGGAATGCCACTATAGCCTGCACACGGTTTCCTCACCTCGATATACATAAGGGTACATGGCGGTATCTAGATAAACGAACGGTCAACCAAATAGATCATGTTGCGATAGACAAGAGGCATGCATCAATTATTTTAGATGTCCGAACATTCCGAGGAGCTAAAATCGACTCGGAGCACTACCTTGTTGCAGCCAAGGTTAGAATGCGGATATCCACCACGCCACAACAGTGCAGAAATTCTGTGAAGAAATTTAATGTCGAAAGACTGCAATCGCAAGAGACCGCCAAGACCTTCGCGCAACGCGTATCCTTTACCCTCTCGATTAACACTGTTCAAGATCATTAATGATCATTAATTACATATTATGTTTTATGCTTTATGTTCGCTCTCTTAAACCGCTACACTAATGAGAATGTTTGGGCTATGCAGCAAGCGCAGAAGCGCTATATCATAGTCTCTTTCACTTTGATGAATATCGCAGCAGCGAGCACATCTTACAGTGGTAAACATGTTGGATTTATAATAAAGTTTGTCATTTAAAGAATTCGAATCGTTTAACTTCGTTGGATTATACATTTTGTTTTTTTTGTTCCTTTAAAATTCTCAACATAATTTGTGATCCTTCAAAAGCGGTTAAAATTGATCCAAAGATAATATAATTGTGAGAATATTCCTACGAACTTATTTATATAGTGCATGCAAATCGTTAATTGCTCGTAACACAACGTGTATCGTTTTAATATTCACTTTCGCAAAAGACAATCTACTGTGTGAATATATAAAAATGAACGTTTTAAAGAAAAAGATAAATACGCCGAAAGGGTTGCATTACTCGGTCGGTAAGTTTTTCTGAAAGAATAGATGACAGAGTTGTTTTGGAATTATTATTAGGTAGGCAACTCTTGAAGAAGAGTGGAAGCAACTTCGTGAGCTTCAAGAAAAATTGGGCGAGTATATAGATGATTCCAAATACTTTGATTCAGATATGGACATTACAGAATATGAATCGAAATATCAATACTCAATTGACGCGCGCGCTATTGGCAGCATTGAAGACCTCGTCAAATAATAATGATTCGGTTGTAGAAAAGTGTTTTTTTTTTTGTAGAAAAGTTAGCGTTGCAGCAAGCGTCGTTCCTAGAAACGTTTACAAACTCGACTCAGTCTTCTTACGTAGCCGAATCTACAAATTCCGCTTTTTCTGGAAACTACAAAGAGTGGCCGGGATTTAGAGATCTCTATTGGAACAATTGAAAATAAAAGGAACTCAAAAACTTCGTTACCTCAAGTCTTTTCTTCGTGACGATGCTGAAAATTTGTTCGTCATCTTATTATATCTGATGCGAATTATCTAGTTGCTTGGGAACAATAAGTTAATCGCTATGATCGGTCTAACCTAATAGTTCACTCGCATATCCAGGAGTTGTTATCTTTACCAAAGATGACGTCGAATAATGTGTCGTTACTTTGTACAATTTTTGAAAGCGCAGACGAAACAATTCGGGCATTAAACGCGTCATCCATGGTTAATTTATATTATCCTTTTAAAATTAGACCAAGATAGTAGAGAGACATGGGCACAGGAAGTAGGGTTTAATGATAATTGTACAATACAGGAGTTGTTGAATTTTGTGCAACTTCGATGCAATGCACTGGAGGCTTGTCAATCGCTTAATAAATTGGTTCAATCACGCGGTAAAATTCCATCTTCGATTCGAGCCCACGTGGTTGAAACCCAACATTCTTCTCATCGTTGCCCCATGTGTAAGGAAGACTATTTATTGGGCCAGTGTTCCTTAACCATTGGTCTCCGTCGTGAATTTGTAAAAGGGAATTCGCTGTGTTATAATTGTTAACGAACTGGGCATTCGTCTAATAAGTGTAGGTCCACATACCGGTGTCGCATGTGAAAATCGCGCCATCATTCATTGGTGCATGCTGGAAAGCTACCATCCAATTCGGGCTCGAGTGTTGTTTCACCACCTGAACCAATGGAACAATCAACATCAACTCAAGTTCTAATGCTATTTTGAACAATCATTCGCAACCAAGTGTTTTTGGTAATCAAACTGTTTTGCCAACTCGTAAACTGTCGGGAGTTACTAGATTCTGGCACGTAAAGCTCTGTGATTGTTGACTCTTTTGCACAAAGACTTGGACACTACAAGGCCCATGCACAAATACCAATCATTGGGGTGCCTGGGACAGCAGTAGGGTACACCAGAGGGTGTGTATCTTTCGAAATACATCCGCGAATCAATTCAAGTAATGTCATAGTTAACGCGTATATTCTTCCCAAAACTAGTTCGAATTTGCCAATACAACCATTCGACGCGACATCCTATCAACACGTTCGCGATTTAAGTCTAGCTGATCCCACCTTTAATCAATCTGAACCAATCGATGTTCTGTTAGGCGCAGATAAATTGTGGAACATTATTAAATTCAATCGAATTAGAGGGATTAATGGCACACCTATTGCGCAGGATATAATGTTTGGATGGGTAATCACAGGGGAGCTTTCGATAGATCGTTCATTTGGTCCTTTGTCGTTACCTTCGCTTCATTCTACCTTGGATCCAAATCTAATCTTCTCCACAAATTCTGGGAGATAGAGGAGGTTACTCCAGTATTAGATGATACCATTCTTGTAGAAACTCATTTTCGTCGAACCTTTTCGCGTGCCCCTGATGGGCGATATTGTATTCAATTACCCTTCATAAATGATTTGATGAGTACCAGCTTCATGCAAGAGTATATCGATTTGGGACATATGAAACCCATTCCTGTTAGTACCACACCACGCAGTACTTAAGTTAGACAGTTCTACAACGAGATTGCGTGTTGACTTTGATGGCTCTGCGAATGACTCTCTCGATCAATCGCTTAATAGTTCTTTAATGATAGGTCCGTCTATTCAGAGGGATTTAGTTGGACTCTGTTTACGGTTTCGCCAACACCGGTACGTTTTCGGCAAATAAATGAAATGTAAAAATATTTCGGCAAATGGATGATATCCCCACAGACTTTCAGCTTATTGTTTGGCGCGAAAGTCAAAGCGACTAACTACAGCATTTTCGACTGTCAACAGTTACCTTTGGTACAGCATGTGCTCCTTTCTTGTCAGTTCGAGTGTTAAACCAACTTGTTCAAGACTACCGTGCAAAGTATCCTGATGCTTCACAAGTCTTGCTCAATGACGTGTACGTTAACGACATAATGACGGGAGCTGATTCAATTGAAGCACTTTTAACAGTTCAATCTGAGTTAGTATCCCTGTTATCTATGGCAAAGCTTATACTACGAAAGTGGAGCTCCAACTGTGAGTCACTTCTTTCTCGCATACCAAGACAATATTGTGAGTTCTCAGTTTTCGATACTGAAGCATTTAATAAATCGGTAAAAGTTTGGGAATGCATTGGGATCCTGCTCGTGACGAACTTCTCTACAAATTAAATACATCTCTTTCAAAATCATCATCATCTAATCGCCAAACATTACTAACGGAAATATATCGCATTTCCGATCCATTTGGACTCTTAGCGCCATCAGTAATTTCGTTCAAGAGCTTTGGAGTCCGGATCCCAAATTAGGATGGGATGACCCAGCTTCGTCTAACGTGGCTAAGCCTTGGAATTGATGTAGACAAGAATTGCCATTCTTCGAACAGATTCGCTCATCCAGGCAGATGTTTTCGTCAGCCGATAGTATCGAGTTACACGGTTTCTCAGACGGACGACGGTAGCGTATTCGGCTGCTATTTGTTGTTCCCGAAATGAACTCGTTGACTACCTTAACTCAAAAGTTCTCGTATTGGTATCGTCTTCAGCGTGTTGTTGCTTATAGCTATGTTGGAGATTTGCCAGAAAAAGATAGAACTATTGAATTTTTAAAATCCAAAATAATAATGAGATCTGTTGAAGAAAGACAAATAAAAGAAAAAACCGAATGTACATAATTCGAATGCATTTTACTCAATCTTCTAAATAAGAGAACATTAGCGAATACTATAGAAAGAAATAAGTCACCTTATGAAATATTTTACAAGGAAAAGCCTAATGTATAGTATTTAGAAGAAGAATTTCCGTTAGGATACCAGAGCAGTTGAGAAAGTCAAAATGGGATGCGAAAGCAAGGTTAGGAATACTAATAGGGTGTAATAAAACGAGCTATCGAGTTTTAATTAATAATAAAATCGTTAATGCCAGACATGTGGATGTTATTATGAGTTATGAGTAAAATGCATAGGTTTATCTGATGAGAGTAATGTTGATGATGTTGATGATAGTGGTAGTGAGGTAAGTCAAAATGAAATACAGAGTAAATCTGAAAGGCAGCAAGTAAAGCCTGATCAAAGTACAACACATGGTAAATTTGAAAATGAAGAACTAAGAAGCTCGTCTAGAGACCGTAAACCTGTCATTAGATACTGTAATGAGGAATGTTCAACAAATTAAGCTTGGTGATCTAGTTGTTCTAAAGGAGCCCAATCTACCACATTTACAATGGGTTCTTGGAAGAGTAGAAGCGGTGAAACCAGGAATCGACAATCTAGTTCGGGTGGCAACTATTAGAACTGCAAGAGTGACATTTGTGCCGCCTATTACCAAATTAGCTGTACTTTCCAGCTCCTGAAGCTTGGTTAAAGGGGGGCCGGGATGTTCAAGATTCTCCAGAAACGCCATACCACCAGCATCGAATGTCGAAGAACAATGGCAACGATGCCAATAAGCCACTAGATCAGCCGCAACTGATGTGCGGTTTGATAAGGAATGCCGACAGATGCTCGCAGCCAAGAACGAGGCCTACAAGGCTAAGCTGCAGGTGAAGACGAGAGCTGCCATTGATTTCTATAGGCAGAGAAAAAGGCAAGAACACCAGCTTTTCAGAAAGAAGAAAAAAGAGCAAGAAAAGCGCGCGATCGAAAATATAGAGAGGTGCCACTCCAGAAACGATGTTCGCAAGTTTCACCAAATTGTAAAACTTCAAAGCCAAGGATACAAGGGGCGAACAGAATCCTGTCGAGATGAACAAGGAAAGTCGATGCTGAGGATATGAAAGAACCACTTCTGCACTTCGACGATGACGAACAAAATTCCGCTGTCAGGCAGAACGAGCCATTCAATATTGGCAACGACAGCGAAAACTGCCAACCACCCTACCTGAGTGAAGTGAGGGTAGCAATATCTAAACTTCCCGCCGAGCTTTATAAAGCCGGCGAAGATGACTTGGTAAGAAACATCCACAAACTAATAAGCCAAATCTGGTCGGAAGAAATTAAGCCTGAAGAATGGAGCCTTAGCTTCGTTTGTCCGATCCACAAAAAAAGAGACCCTCTACAGAGGCATAAGTCTTCACAACATCGCCTTCAAGATCCTACGTGCCGTAATATGTGAACGCCTGAAACCGTTTACCAACAACCTGATCGGCCCTTATCAGTGTGGTTTTAGGCCAGGAAAGTCCACAACTGATCAAATCTTCACACTTCGGCAGATCCTGGAAAAAACTCAACATGTCCTAATTGGTACCCACCACCTATGCCGCATACAACAGCATTTATAGAGTTGAACTATACAGAGATATGTCTAGTTTTGGTATACCGCCCAAACTCATCCGTTTGTGTAGGATGAAGATGGAGAATTCTCGCTGCTCCATCAGGGTCGGAAACGACATCCTCTTGATTATTGAGAGGATTGTGCAAAACTCACGAGCCAACACCAGAGGCACAATTTTCCAAAAATCGGTACAACTACTAGCATACGCCGACTATATTGACATCATGGTTCGGACCCAACGTGATGTCATAGAAACGGTTGCTAGTATAGAGAAGGAAGCGGCGAAAATGGGTTTAGCAGTTAATGAGTGCCAGACGAAGTATATGCTGTCAACACGAAAGGACACACAACATCGACGAATTTGACAGAAAGTCACCATTGACAGATATAACTTTGAGGTAGTACGGGACCTTGTCTATCTCGGCTCCGCTACTAACTCTGACAACAACATCTCGTAAGAATTTTAACGAAGAATTACTCTTGTCAACCACTGTTTCTTCGGGCTAAGAAGGCAACTTAGTAGTAAAGCCCTCACTCGAACTACTAAGGAGACCTTATATAAGACCCTGATCATCCCATTCCTGCTCTGTTGTGTCCCATTGTGGAAAAAAATTGATTTTTTTTGTATCTCAGATCTATTTTGCAGATCTGGATTTTTCGGCAGATTGACCCCACCTTGCACCAACACTAATACAAATGATAGATGTCAGTTTTACTAGAGTGATTTTCGTTTTGATTTCAAATTATTTTCATTGTGAAAATTAAAACTGCAGCAGTACGATGTGAAATATAACTTAAAGCAAAAACAAACAACCTTTGTTACTGGAATCTTGACAGCTACACCGACACTAACTTCAGAGACATGAAATTTCAACAATATTAGCAGAGAAGAAAATCAATCAAAAGCAGTGTTCCATTGGTAACAAAAAGATCAAATTTCAGATCAAAATCCAGATTTACCAATGGAAAACGCCATTAGTGTAACCTCCTTGCTGGCCGAGAAAAGTAAGTATAATTCTTTGATGATCTAGATTCTTTTATGCCATCAAATTATCTTTATGCTATCAAATAAAATACTGACAACCCATAACATGGCTACAACTTTGAGGTTTAAATAGTTAATTTATCTAGGGGTCAACATCAACCTAACGAGTTACGAAGAAGACTGACACTAGGAAAATAGGGCTGATGGTTTAGAAGAGCCAGTAGAACATGTACAGAGACTTGATGCTAGATCTGCTGAAATATGTGTAACTTTTTTGTAATTTGTATACTCACTTCAAAATATGATCGATTTGGGTATACACCAGACAATTTATCATGAAAATCAGCTGAACATCAACAACTTTCATGTTGTTTACAACGTCGACCTCTCGCTTCGCCTTCAGTCACCGAAACTCATCAAAAGACAAATTAGCACAGATATTGCAGAATCCACGTAAAGTCATCGAATACAACATAGCTAGTAGAAAACTCTTCTAATGTCGGCAGACATTCTGGCTGCTATTTTGGTCCTATATATTTAGGGCTAAGGATCTTAGAAAAAAAACGATTATTTACTTTATATATACATATACACGTACTCGAACTTACCTAAATGGCTACACACTTGTCGGACTATTTATAACCATATCATTACCGCATGATAATTTATCTCCCTACACAGAGAGAACAAAAGCAATCACATAATAAAGCTTCCAAAGCTGACAAAGTTTTTAGAAATCCTGTAATCCGCGAGTATATTTGTTGCATTTCTGTTTTACTTTAAATTCCACGAGAATCTCATGAACTTGCATCCGAACTAGATTCGTGTTCCTCAAGATTTGGTTGCTTTAAGAGTTCTGGATTTTGTTTGATTATGTGCTTCATCCGGGTAGTAGTATTCGCAGCTGCTCAGAGAATCCATTGATTGTCGGATCAGTAGAGTAACAGGTCCTTGGAACCTGTTTAATTGAAATATTTTTGAATCAGTTATTGAAATAAAATTATACAGTATATAATATTATAATCCGGTGGAGGGCTTGGATACTTTTACTGACTTCACTGACTTCACTGACTAGTCAATCTTACCCAGTATTAGCTGCAACATCCTCAAGCATTTTTCGCATTTAAATTTGTTACATATTTCCAAACACGGTTTCAGTTTATGACGTAAGCCCACTATTGCCAAAGATGTGTCAGATGCCTAATGATTAACTTTGTGTCAAATAGCCAACGTGCTTTTCTTTTTCTTTTCAATTTGAATTCCGACCCATCAGGTCATAGGTCTGTAAGTTATCCTTACGTAATACATATAATTTGAATTGTGTTACTCTGCATGAAAACTTGTGATTTCACTGTACCTAAATACGTAAGTACGTACAGCAGGAGTACACTCCAGTGGCGACGAGGATTATAAAAAAAGCAAAAATCTGATCAAGATGAATGCTGATTACCTCAAAACACTAACTATACTGTTCAATCATGTTTTCTTTGTGGTGATAAGCAACATCTGGGAAATAAATGTCGTCACATTCAGACAACTTACTCTAAGTATAAAAAAAATTGGACATCTAGCACGGGTTTGCATGAGTGGCTCGCGGTCCCCGCAACCATCGCCATACTCGCAAAAACGGAACAAAAAGAAAACAATTTTTCAAAATCAACTTCAGTCTTTAGACGATCAGGCAGATGATCATATGATCGATTTTATTTTAATCATTTGAGTGAAGTTGTTCTCCCAGAAGAAAAATCGAAACCAAACAAAATTATGTTAAAGGTCAAGTTAGAAGGTATATGTTAAGGTTTCGAGCTAGACACAGATGATTTTCATCAATTTCACATGAGGAGTTTGTTAAATCGTGGCCAAAAAAAAATTAATGAGTCTTCTATTCCTTTGCAGACGTATACAAGGAAAGTGATTCATTTTTTAGGTTACGCTACCATACAGGTTGAATACGGGTTTGAAGTAGCTAATGCGAACATTTACATAATGCCCAGTAAGGTCGACCCAATTTTCGGCAGAAAGTGACTGAAAATTTTCCTGGTTACATTGCCAGAAATACACCAAATGAAGGAAGAAATCAAAGCTGCTTTAAAGAAAGAAATCACACGTGATTTAAAGTCAAAGTTTGGGGAAGTTTTTCAACCGGGGGTTGGGAAAGTTAATAACTACGAAGCAAAGTAGTATCTTCAAGAAAACGCTCAACCTGTTAACTTTGCCGCTTTTAAGGTAACTTATGCTATGGAAGGAGAAAGAGATTCAGTTCAGGGTACACCCGTAGTGCCAATTCGGAAAAAGGATGGATCAATCAGCCAATGTGCAGACTATAAAATCACCCTCAATAAAGTACTCACAAGTGACAACTTCCCGATTCCACTAATAGAAGACATTTTTGCTACGTCGATGAAAGGTAAACAAATTTTCACAACATTTGACATCAGTGAGGTTTATCTACATATGCCAATGGGTCCGCCAAGTGCACAGATGCAAGCGATTTCTACCATTCAGCGAGATTACCATGTAAATAAGCTGATGTACGGGACCAAGGTAGCACCGGCTATTTGGCAGAGGTACATACAACAGACGTTGAAAGGCATAGATGGAGTGTGTGTTTTCCTGGATGATATCAAGGTTGAGGGTAAAAACTTCCAAGAACACATAGCTCGTTTAGAGGAGGTGCTTAGCCGATTTAACAATGTTGGGCTGCGGGTAAATTTTAGCAAATGTGAATTTTTCTGAAATTCTATTACTTACCTAGGTCATGTGATTTCGGCGAAAGGACTTGAAAAAACCAAAGACAAAACAAAACAAGACAAACCGAGGTGCGAAGTTGGTTAGGGTTGGTTAACTATTATGGAAGGTTTCTACAAAATCTATCAGCCAAACTGCACCCACTCCACCGTTTTGTGCAAAGGACGTAGTGTTTAACTGGGGCAAAGACTGCGAGAACGCTTTTAATCTTATCAAAGACGAGGTAATTTCGGACGTGGTGTTAGTTGCGTATGATCCCGCGCTGCCCATGTCATTGGCCACTTATGCAAGTCCATATGGACTCGGAGCAGTGCTGTTGCAGTGTCATCGTCCGGGAAGAACTATAGCCAAATTGATAAGGAAGCCACCTTGATTTTCTGGGCTCTAAAACGATTTTTTCAATACTGCTACGGACGTTTTTTCCACCTTAATAACTGGTCATATGCCCTTGGTAGCTATTTTCAGCCCAGATAAAAAACTGCCAAGTATGGTTGCAACACTCATGCTGTATTATGCCCAGTTCTTGCAAGGGTTTACCTATGATATTATATACCGGTCGACGGATGAGCATTCAAATACAGATGCGATTTCACGACTACCGCTGAAATCCGAAGGCCTAGATGAGATGGTTGACATCACCTACTACCAAATGCAGCGAAGTGTTGAAGGAGGTTAATTTTTCTTTGCTGACGGGGAAGAAGTTATGGCCCCCAGATTTTGAATGCAAAGATGAACAATTCTCTTTATCTGATGGGATAATCCGTGGAAATAGCCGACTACTGATACCAACATGTTTGTTGGAGCTTATTCTGACCGAATTGCATGAGGTACACGTAGGCATAGTAAAGATGAAAGCGCTTACAAGAGCCTTTGTTTGGTGGCCTGGCATCGACTCGGATATTGAACACATGGGTCGCGAATGCTTGGCATGCAGAAGTACTATGAAGCAGTCTACAAAAAGGTATCCATGGGAGTATCTAACTAGTACATGGCAGAGAGTTCACATAGACTTCGCGGATATCTTCATGGATAAATATTTACCATGACGTGTATCACAGCGTCGAAAACAATAGTCGTGTTACGTGACATTTTTGTTACATAAGTCAGCTATAACGGGTCTACCTTTACGTCGTTGGAGTTCAAGGAATTCAGAAGAGCAAATGGAATCGTTCAAAAGTTCTCCGCGACGTATCATCCCGCTGCAAATGGCCATGCAGAATGATTCGTGCAGAACATGAAAGTGTCACTTCGCAAGATGGTTAAGGACTCTGAGGATTTAAATTTAAAGCTAAATCCAAATTCCTACTGAAATACCGTAAAGGGCCAAATTCTACAACTGGGATAGCTCCATGTATGTTGATCCTGCAGCGAAATATTCGTGGATTTAGTTCGTTCCGAAACAAACAAGACTGTTCTACAAAAACTAAAATGTGCGCCATATGCAAATGGAATACAGTACTATCCTGGTGATATGGTGCAAGTGAGGAATTATACGTCCAAAGACAAGAAATGGGAATTTGGTAGGATAGTACGCAGAGATGAATTGCTACACTACTTTATAAATGTAAACGAGAAGCTCTGGCGAAAACATGTGGAACAAATTATGAAGTGCTCCTTCGATCCATCAAATATAATAAAGAATTCTGACTCCGAAGTACCATCTTCGATTCCTTTAACTAAAACCGCATCTACTCTTACAGTTCAAAACACTGAAGCAACGCTAAAGGAACCCGAAATTAGTGGCCGAATATAGATTTATGTGATTGCACAGTTTCAGCTGTTGAAGAAGTAAACAGTGAGCCAAGTGTATATGGTCAACCTACAGTTAAGCGTAGCACCCGTACCAAGAAGCCTGTGGAACGTATGTAATAAACTTCGTTTTAGTGATGACTGTTACGTATTTCCAAATAAGCAAACAGGTCATAGCTCTGTAAGTTATCCTAACGTAATAAATATAATTTAAATTGTGTTACTCTACATGAAAACTTATGATTTTACGTAAATATAAATTGGATTGATAAAATACACGAGTTATCACGAAACTTCCATTGGTAAAAAATTCAACCTTTTTATTTGATCTAGATATGTCAAAGGGCCGTTTTTAAGAGTTGTTGTGTTCCATTGGGTAAAAAAATAGTTTTTTTTTATCTCAGATCAATTTTGCAGATCTGGATTTTTCGGCAGATTTACCCCACCTTGCACCAACACTAATACAAATGATAGCTGTCAATTTTACTAGAGTGATTTTCGTTTTGATATAAGATTATTTTGATTGTGAAAAACTATTATTTACCATTAAAACTTCAGCAGTACGATGTGAAATAAAAATTAAATCAATAACAAACAAAATATGTTACTGGAATCTTGACAGCTACACCAACACTAACTTCAGAGACATGAAATCGTGTTCCATTGGTAACAAAAAAGATTAAATTTCAAATCAAATCCATATATACAAATGGAAAACGGGAGTAGTGTAACCGCCTTGCTGACCGAGAAAAGTAAGTTTATTTTTTTGATGATCTAGATTCTTAATCAAATTGGCCTAAAGGTTCATATATGTGGTCAGTATTTGAAATCGACGGAACTGGTACGTCAACTGAATGTTGTACGGAACTCTGCACAGACGTAGAACTTGGGTACGTTCGTTTAGCTCGATTTTAACTATTAATGCCCTTTATATCAACACTACAAAATAGCATTCGTGTAGATGATTGTTTCATTCTCGCCAAATAAAAGGGATTCAAATGCACCTCTTTGGCTATTGTTAAGAAATAAAAAATAATGTCAAAACAAACAGATCTTTTTTTAGTATCTGGAACTCAACGTTAACCAGGAACAACAGCCGAGCCAAAGTACGACATCAGGAAATCCCGGTCAAAGCGCACAAATGCATCAACCATCCAGATGTAGCTCAGTGCATTCCAGACAGTCTAATACCAGTTCGGTAAAAGCGCATCAGAAATTACAGCTTTTACAGCAGCAAGAGGAAATATTGCGAAGACAGCAAGAAATTCTTCAGCAAAGTGATGAAGAACTTGAAGAACAAGTAACGAATGTGACGGCTATTAAATATCATCCGATAGTGAATTTTGCTCAGACGATAGCGACAAGTACCAACCATTTTCAAAATGTTCCATCGCGTGGGGTAGATACGAAGCAGCCGTTTTCAAATGTATCTAATGAAAGAGCCCCACAAAATATTCCCTCGTATGAGACAATGCTTATGCGTCATACCATTCAGCCAACAGCAAGCCAAATCGCTACACGTCATGCTAAAGCCAGTTTTTACTAGCAGTTTTCACCAGACAACTTTGGCATTGGGTTTCTCTGACGTGGAGAAGCTGGATCGATTACGGCATTGTCTAAGGTGGGAAAGCAAGGGAAGCAGTTGATGGATAATTGACTATGCCGTCCTGTATACCACAGATCATCGATACTCTCAGATTTATGTTCGGAAGACCTGCATTGATAATGGAGTATCACATTGAAAAGATTCCCAAAATGCCATCACCGAAAATGGAAAAGCTAGATTCAGTAGTCGGCTTTGCAGTTGTTGTCAGAAACTTACGCGCAACATTGCAGTAAGCAAATATGAGCGATTATCTATGCAATTCAATGCTCATCAGTGAGTTATAAAGATGAATTGGGCAGTTCAAAGACGTGTGGCACAAAGCCCCAATAGTGTGAGCACTTAAGGGGACTAGCTGAATGACGTTGCTATGGATGCGTGTAGTGTTATGACATCAACCTGGCAAATTTCAAAATCTTCGACACAACTGTTTAAAGAAAAAAAGGAGGTAATGAATATTCATGATCAGGACAATGAAAGCCAACCATCTACCTCGAGAGCAATGGTTTTAAACGGCAAAATTCTGAATAGTTTGTAAGCCTTGCAAAACTCTTGCATTCTGTAGCAAGTTTCTTGGAATGAAATTTTTTGATCGCTCGAAGGCAGTTAAGAACAACAAACTTTTTCGCCAATGTCTTAGTAAACATACATTTAAATGTCCATCGCCGGTTATCTGCAAGAAAAATAATTGTGAGAAAAAACACCGTCCACTACTCCATAATGATAACAAAAAAGAAAATAATAAAATATATGATTACACATGGGAACCGAATCTACAATGAGTCATCAAACAATAACGAAAGTCCGTTTCAGAATACTTCCAGTCATTTTACAATCCAATGGAAGAACAGTAAGAACATACGCGTTCCTAGACGAAGGATCATCAAGGTCATTGCTGAGTGAAGATATAGCTAACCAATTACACTTGGAAGGTGTTAAGGATGCGGTCTGTCTGAAGTGGACTGGAAGTGCTACTAGGCTGGAAGATGAGTCAAGAAAGGTAGAACTTAGTTACCCTGTTATTTTCGAAAATGCAGCTAGCTTCGTCCTGAGTAATGTACGTACTGTAAAGCATTGAATCTGCTAGTTCAATCATTGAATTACATGGAGTTAGCGCAACAGTATATTCATCTTAGAAACTTACCTATAAGGTCTAATACAAATGCCAGTCAAATGCCTGTTCTTATTTGTCTATGCATTTTGGGAGGTGGCGGTCCCTCTTCGGATAAAAGAAGGTCATGATGATGAGCCAATGGCTGTCTGGCTGTCAAATGTAGATTGTGGTGGACAATATTTTCAACATTCGAAAATGCCAGTGATAACGAACACAACTTTAATGTTAACTTCCATATTTGCGAGTGCAATAAGACAGATGATGATATACAGCAGCTAGTGATAGATTTCTTCTCTGTTAATAACTTGGGTGTGTCAGGACCTAAACACTCGGAACAAGTAATGGAAGAAGAAAAATCACATGAACTGCTTCTCGCAACAACTACACGTGTGGGTGAACAGTATGAGACGGGACTATTATGGCGGTATGAAAAAGTTGAACTACCAGATAGCTGACCTTTGGAAATGAAAAGATTGAAATGATTGGAGAAGCGCTTGAAGCTGGATCCAGAGTGAGCTGAAAGTATGAAGCATCAAATTAAACAATATTTGGAGAGGGGATATATACGCAAACTTCATCTTAGTGAACTATTGTTTTCACGAGAAAGAGTGTGGTATTTACCACTTTTCCCGGTGCGAAACCGCACAAACCAAACAAAGTTCGTTTGGTCTGCGCTGCTGCTGCCAAAGTTGATGGGATTTCGTTAAATGGATTGTTGCTGAAGGGCAGGAATTTGAATTCATTATTAGTGGGTATACTTATACGGAGTTGAAAAGGAAAGGTGTGCTACCTGATACATATGTGATGCGCTTAATGACTTTTGGTGCTACGTGTTCACCAAGCTCAGCGCCGTTTCTCAAAAATAAAAACGCTATTCAATTTAAAAAACAGTATCCAAGAGCCGTGGGATGTACCGATAACCACTATGTCGCCGATTTGTTGGATAGTGTTGACACTGAATGCGAAGCAATTCAGTTAGCAAAGGAGGTGAAACACATTCATTGCGGAGCAGTTTTCGAGATCCGAAGCTGTAAAAGCAATTCGGAAGCTTTTATGGGAGCGATAAACTCTGAAGCCATAGACACGGTTTTTAAAGACATGAACATGAGTGCAGAATCAACAACAGAGAAAATATTGGGCATGCGGTATGCGGTATAACAAGGGAAATCGGAATGTTCTTAAAGGAGACAAGCGGCCAACTAAGCGAGAAGGTTTAAAGATCTTAATGTCAATAAATGACCCTTTAGGATTAATTGCTCATTATATGGTCTACGTAAAAATTCTATTGCAAGACTTTTTATCTCTTTACAGTTCTCTACCCACAACAACACCTTTAGACTCGTTGCTGAGAAGCTGCTTTATAGCGGCAGAAAATATTATTAATTCCCGGCCACTGTGTAATGAACAGGTAAAACACGTTGGTTACGTAGAACTAGGCAAATTATATATATATTACGTATATATTATGTATAATAAAATACGGACGACAGATAAAATGGCACCAACTTTCAGGTTTAAATAGTTAATTTGTCTAGGGGTTACGAAGAAGACTGACACTAGGTAAATAGGGCTGATAGCTTAGAAGAGCAAGCAGAAGATGTACAGAGACATCAAGCTAGATCTCCTGAAATATGTGTAAATTTTTTGTAGTTTGTATACTCACTTCAAAATGTGATCGATTTGCGTGTACACCGGACAATTTATCATGAAAATCAGCCGAACACTATCCACTTTCATCAAAAGACAAATAAGCAGAGATATTGTGAAATCCACGTAAAGTCATCGAATACAACAACATAGCTTGTAAAAAACTCTTCTAATGTCGGGTTACATTCTGGCTGGTATTTTGGTCCTATGAATTTAGGGCTAAGGACATAAGAAAAAAATGACCATTTACTTTAAATATACATATACACGTACTCGAAACCTTATCATTACCGTATGCAAATTTATCTCCCTACACAGATAGACAAAGCCGACAATGTTTTTAGAAATCCTGTTAACTTGTACACCAACGACTTGATATACTTGGTGCCTTTCCTTTTTACTTCAAATTCCCCGAGAATCTCTTGAACTTGCATCCGAAGCAGATTCGTGTTCCTCAAGATTTTGTTGCTTTTAGAGTTCTGTATTTTTTTCGATTTTGTGCTTCTTCTTCGATGTAGAGGATGGTTCATGCTGCTCAGAGAATCCATTGATTGTCGGATCAGTAGAGTAACAGGCCCTTGGAACCTGTGTCAAATTAATTGAAATACAAATGAACCAGTTATTGAAATAAAATTATATATTATATTATATTATAATCCGATGAATGGCTTGAATGATGGTTTATGTGTTGTAGAACGAAGGTAGACTCTGATTGGCTTTAACTTGGCAATGCCCACTGGTTGTAACTCTTACTAACTCTGACATCAAGTGCTTATTTGTAACCTGCTGTCCCAGTCGAATTTGGAAAAGCTGCTTAGATATATTCAAGACCAAGACCAACGGCAGCTCTCGATCCCGTCGTGGATACTGATGGCCCCGTTTCGTAGGGGTATCTAATAAATTGGCCCTACAGGTTGGGGGTTGTGCTTTGGGTTAACTGCCCAACCATGGCAAAAACTAACGGTTACGAAGCAACCAATAGCCTCGGAAAGGAGATGACTTTATTGTTGAAGACCGTGCTAAACGAAAAAAGAACGACGACGTTCGTATCTGCACCTGGAATGTGAGAACATTAAACAGGAGAGGTGCAAGCGAACAACTAGCGGAAGCCCTAAACTGCTTCAGAGCAGACATTACTTCCATTCAAGATATTTGCGAACGCATTGTAACATCCTCATCAAGGCCAACTTAGCCAATATAAGGATTGCTTCTATTAGCTCCTTGATGAAACATATGAGCGAATTCCAAAGTACGGTGTTAGAATCGTGCTGGGTGATATTAACGCAAAGTTAGGAAGAGGAGACATCTTAAGCTGTATTTTCGGAAAACATAGCCTACACGACAACACATCTGGTAACGGTAGTAGCCTAAGTACTTGATCGTATTGCTATAGATCGTATTGCAATACGATCAAGTACTTATCGTATTGCTATAGACAAGAGGCATGCATCAAGTATTTTAGAAGTCCGAACCTTCCGAGGAGTTAACATCGACTCGGACCACTACCAGAGATAAGGGAAGTAAAGAGATAATAATCTTCGCGGTTTGCCTACAAGCTAAATTCACCCATAATAACATATCTTACACATACTATCACATTTTTAAACAAGTATGCGTGAGATAAGTTATTCCCCACATTTTTTGCTCAAAATTTTTCGATTTTCCCCCGCTACCTCACCGACCTCACCCAGAACCATCACAGAACTTACTTCCCTTATCTCTGCCACTACCTTGTTGCAGCCAAGGTAAGAATGCGGACATCCACTACGCCACAACAATGCAGAAATTCTGTGAAGAAATTTAATGTCGATAGGATGCAATCGCAAGAGACCGCCAAGTCCTTCGCGCAACGCGTATCCTTTAACCTCTCGATTAACACTGTTCAAGATCATTAATGATCATTAATTACATATTATGTTTTATGCTTTATGTTCGCTCTCTAAAACCGCTACACTAATGAGAATGTTTGGGGCTATGCAGCTATATCATAGTCTCTTTCACTTTGAAGAATATCCCAGCAGCGAGCACATCTTACAGTGACAAACATGTTGGATTTATAATAAAGTTTGTCATTTAAAGAATTCGAATCGTTTAATTTCGTTTGGTTATACATTCGGTTTTTTTTCCTTTAAAATTCTCAACATAATTTGTGATCCTTCAAAAGCGGATAAAATTGATCCAAAGATAATATTATTGTGAGAATATTCCTACGAACTTATTTATATAGTGCATGCAAATCGTTTAATTGCTCGTAAATCATCGTGTATCGTTTTAATATTCATTTTTGCTAAAGACAATCTACTGTGTGAATATATAAAAATGAAAGTTTTAAATAAAAAGATAAATGCGCCGAAAGGTTGCATTACTCGGTCGGTAAGTTTTTCTGAAGGAATAGATGACAGAGTTGTTTTGGAATTATTATTAGGTTAGCAACTATTGAAGAAGCTTGAGCTTCAAGAAAAATTGTGCGAGTATATAGATGATTCCAATGATACAGAATATGAATCGAAATATCAATGCTCCAGTGATTCGCGCACGATTGACAGCATTAAACACCTCGTCAAATAATAATGATTCGGTTGTAGAAAAGCGAGCGTTGCAGCAAGCGTCGTTCCTAGAAACGTTTACTAACTCGACTCAGTCTTCTTACGTAGCTTTACCGAATTTACATATTCCGCTTTTTTGGAAATTACAAAGAGTGGCCGGGATTATAGATCTCTTTATTGGAACAGTTGAAAATAAAAGGAACTTGTCAAGAACTCAAAAACGTCGTTACCTCAAGTCTTTTCTTCGTGACGATGCTGCAAATTTAGTTCGTCATCCTATTATATCTGATGCGAATTATGTAGTTGCTTGGGAACGACAAGTTAATCGCTATGATCGGTCTTAACTAATAGTTCACTCGCATATCCAGGAGTTGTTATCGTTACCAAAGATGACGTCGAATAATGTGTCGCTACTAAGTACAATTTCTGATAGCGCGGGCGAAACAATTCGGGGATTAAACGCGTTGAAAGAAACCAGGATAGTAGAGAGGCATGCGCACAGGAAGTAAGCTCTCCTGATAATTTTACAATACAGGAGTTGTTGGATTTTTTGCAACTTCGATGGAATGCACTGGAGGCTTGTCAATCGCTTAATCAATTGGTTCCATCGCGCGGTAAAATTCCATCTTCGATTCGAGCCCACGTCGCTGAAACCCTACATTGTTCTCATCGTTGCCCCATGTGTAAGGAAGACTATTTTTTGGGCCAGTGCTCAAAGTTCATTTCCTTAACCATTGGTCTCCGGTGAATTTGTAAAAGGGAATTCGCTGTGTTATACTGGGCATTCGTCTAATAAGTGTAGGTCCACATACCGGTGTCGCATGCGCAAATCGCGCCATCATTCATTGGTGCATGTTAAAAAGCTACCATCCAATTCGGTCTCGAGCGCTGTTGAAGCACCTTAACCAATGGAGCCATCATCTGATCCAAATCCAACTCCTAGCTCAAGTTCTAATTCTATTTTGAACAATCATTCGCAACCAAGTGTTATTGGTAATCAAACTCTTCTTCCAACTCGTAAACTGTCAGGTGTTACTAGATTTTGGATCGTAAAGGTCTTTGATTGTTGAATCTTTTGCACAAAGACTCGGAATCTCCAAAACCCATGCACGAATACCAATCATTGGGGTGTCTTGGACAGCAGTAGGGTACACCAGAGGATGTGTATTATTCAAGTAATGTCATAGTTAACGCGTATATTCTCCCCAAAATTACTTCGAATTTGCCAACACAACCATTCGACGCAACATCCTATCAACACATTCGCGATTTAAGTCTAGCTGATCATTCTAACTTGAATCCAAATCTAATCTTCTCCAAAAATTCTGGGAGATAGAGGAGGTTATTCCAGTGCTAGATGATACCATTTGGGAGGATCTTGCAGAAACTTATTTTCGTCGAACCTTTTCGCGTGCCCCCGATGGGCGATATTGTGTTCAACTACCCTTCAAAAATGATATACCAAAATTCGGTTCAACCTTGCAATCTGCGGTATCGCGACTTCGGTCAATGGAACGTCGGTTCAGTAACGATCCGGATCTATTTCGGATGTGTTCCAGATTCTTGCGAGAGTATGTCGATTTGGGACATATGAAACCCATTCCTGCTAGTAAGATAACAATTACTTCAAGTAATCTGTTTTGTCTACCACACCACGCAGTACTTAAGTTAGACAGTTCTACAACGAAATTGCGTGTCGTCTTTGATGGCTCTGCAAAGGACTCTCTCGATCAATCGCTTAATATCTCTTTAATGATAGGTCCGTCTATTCAGAGGGATTTAGTTGGAATCTGTTTACGGTTTTGCCAACACCGGTAGATGTTTACAGCAGATGTTGTAAGAATGTTTCGGCAAATGGATGATATCCAAACAGACTTTCAGCGTATTGTTTGGCGCGAAAGTCCAAGCGGTGAACTACAGCATTTTCGACTGTCAACAGCATGTGCTCCGTTCTTGTCAGTTCGAGTGTTAAACCAACTTGCTCATGACTACCGTGCAAAGTATCCTGATGCTTCACAAGTCTTGCTCAATGAAGTGTACGTTGACGACGTAATGACGGGAGCTGATTCAATTGAAGCACTTTTAACACTTCAATTTGAGTTAGTATCCCTGTTATCTATGGAAAAGCTTATACTACGAAAGTGGAGCTCCAACTGTGAGTCACTTCTTCTCGCATACCAAGAGAAGATTGTGAGTTCTCAGTTTTCGATACTGAAGCATTTAATAAATCGGTAAAAGTCTTGGGAATGTGTTGGGATCCTGCTCGTGACGAACTTCTCTACAAATTATATACATCTCTTTCAACATCATCATCAACCAATCGCCGAACATTATTATCGGAACTATATCGCATTTTCGACCCACTTGGACTCTAAGCGCTATCTGTAATTTCGTTCAAGATAATGTTCCAGGAGCTTTGGAGTCCGGACCCCAAATTAGGTTGGGATGACCCAGCTCCGTCTAACGTGGCTAAGACTTGGAATTTGCCATTGCCATTCTTCGTACAGATTCGCGCATCTAGGCAGATGTTTTCGTCATCCGATAGTATCGAGTTGCACGGTTTCTCAAACGGACGACGGTAGCGTATTCGGCTGTCGTTTATCCACGATGCCTAACGTCAATGGGTGAGTTTAAAGTCGCGATCATAGCTGCATAGCTCCCCGTCTGGAGCTTTGCGGTGCTTTACTGTTATCTCGGCTACTTACTCGCATCAAGGCATCTTTGACCATGAACATTTCGAAAATATTCGCTTGGTGTGACTCGGAGATAGTCTTGCATTGGTTATCTTCTCCCCCTCGGCGATGGGGCTACATTCGTTGCTCATCGCACTGATCAAATTTTGGACTCAGTGCAACGTAGCTTCTGAGCATGCGGTGGTATTCGACCATCAAGGCTTGCTGGTCATAAACTGTGGTGGAATGGTCTAGATTGGCTATCATCGCGGGGTTCGGAATGTGAAGTTGTAAAAGTGGAAGAACGACAAGTGATAAGACATTCTCTATTTGTTTTGCTCGAAGGTTACTCGTTGACTGCCTTAACTCAAAAGTTCTCGACGTGGTATCGTCTTCAGCGTGTAGTTGCTTATTGCCGTCGCTTTGTGTATTACTGCAGACAACCCAAGTCTAATCATCGAATTTCTAATCTTACCTTTCGCGAAATGCTTATTGCCAGGATTCTCATTATCAAGCATATCCAAAATGACGGGCTCAGTGGCGCGATGGTTAGAGCGCTGAACTGCCGCGCAGAAGGTCTGGGTTCGATTCCCAGCCGTAGCAACACCTAAATGATTTTTCACTGGCCCTCCTCTCGTGATAATCTGACAAATCATCCGAGTAGTATCAATTGTCAAGAAAGCTTATCTCAACTTAGCCGTTCGGAGTCGTCATAAAACAAAGGTCCCGCCATCGTGCTCAGAAGTACACAAGCACACATGAATGGTTGTGAGAAGAAAGCTAGGCCCTGGGTACTAATAAGCCTGTTGCGCCATAATTTTTTTTTATCCAAAATGTTGATTTCGGAGAAGGTATTCAGCATATTATACAACATAAACAACTTCCCAAGGGGTCAAAACTCTTGAAGTATGCAGCCTTCATGGACAGCGATGGACTCCTAAAACTCGTGGCAGATGTCCATGTAAATAATCTTCACACCGGTTTATCGGAGACCTTTGCGTTTGTTAGTCAACAATATTGGATACTTGGCAGACGAAATATTATTCGGAAAGTCATCCATCGCTGTAAGACCTGCTTCATACATAGACGTTTACGAAGCAATCAACTGATGAGTGATCTACCATCTGCGCGGATTCAGCCAACTCAACCATTTTTCAACACAGGTGTTGATTATGGGGGTCCTATCACGATACGTTTCAGTCGTGGTCGAAATCCTCAACTGACAAAAGCAAACATCGCGTTATTTGTGAAGCTATCTATAAAGGCGCTACATTTAGAGCTGGTGAGCGATTTGACCTCAGATGCATTTCTGGCAGCCCTCAGAAAATTTGTCTCCAGGAGAGGAAAATGTGCCAATTTATATAGTGTCTACTAATGGCACTAATTTCCACGGTGTTCCAAGATGTCTCAACGAAATGCACAAATTAGTGATGTCTCAGAGTCACAGCGGCATTATTTCGGATATTTTAGCAAGACAGGGTGTTGAGTGCCACTTTTTACCACAATCTGCTCCACATTTGGGCGGAAGCAGGCGTAAAATCCGTTAAGTTCCACGTACGGCGGGTAATTGGAGAAATCTCTCTTACCTTCAAGGAGCTCTCAACAGTGTAAAGTCTAATCGAAGCTCTCGTCCTTTGTGTAGTCTGTCCAATAATGATTTGAACCCTCTAACCACGGCTCATTTTCTTATAGGTCAGCCGTTTACGTGTATACCTGAGCCAACACTCGAATTGATATCAGTTATTCGACTATCGGATTGGAGTGTGCTGCAGAACATGATCCAGGGTTTCTGGCGTCTTGTAATTCTTATTCAGGGGATTTTTCGAAAACATATTCTCCACATATATATCAAAATTAGATTGTTTAAACAACACTATTCTGAAATATTTTTGGAGAAATATTCCTAAAATGCTTCTAACATAGCGATACTAATTAAAATAACATGTAAACAACGTAAGCTAAGAACAGTAATAATTAGAAAACGGAACGTGTACCAGATAGATGTGTAAAGATAGATTTGGAGATGGCGAATTATAAATATGTGTTCAGCTATAAAATTCGCGGCAACAAACGAAAAGTAAAAATTTGTAAAGTAGTGTAATGAACAGGTACAACACGTTGGTTACGTAGAACTAGGCAAATTATCTACATGCTATCAAATAAAATACTGACGACCCATAACATGGCAACAACTTTCAGGTTTAAATAGTTAATTTATCTATGGGTCAACATCAACATAACGAGTTACGAAGAAGACTGACACTAGGAAAATAAGGCTGATGGTTTAGAAGAGCAAGCAGAACATGTACAGAGACATGATGCTAGATATGCTGAAATATATGTAAATTTTTTGCAATTTGTATACTCACTTCAAAATGTGATCGCTGTGCATGTACACCGGACAATTTATCATAAAAGTTAGCTGAACACTATACACTTTCATGTTGTTTAGTATGTCGACCGCTCGACTCGAATCCACTTAAAGTCATCGAATACAACAGCATAGCTTGTAGAAAACTCTTCTAATGTCGGCTGAAATTCCGGCTGCTATTTTGGGCCTATGTATTTAGTGCTAAGGACCTTAGAAAAAATGTTTGTTTACTTTATATATACATATAAATAAATGGCTCCACACCTGTCGGATTACTTAAAATCTTATCATTACCGCATGCAAATTTATCTCCCTACGTGTCCATCCACGAGTGTATATATATTTGTGCATTTCTGTTTTACTTTAAATTCCCCGAGAATCTCTTGAACTTGCATCCGAAGTAGATTCGTGTTCCTCAAGATTTGGTTGCTTTAAGAGTTTTGGAGTTTGTTCGATTTTGTGCTTCATCCGGCAGTAGTATTCGCAGTGGCAACGTTTTCGTTTTTTTCGGCGCAGGAAATGGTTTATGCTGCTCAGAGAATCCATTGATCGTCGAATCAGTAGAGTAACAGGTCCTTGGAACGTGTTTCAATTTAATTTTAATACATTTGAATCAGTTATTGAAATAAAATTATATAGTATATTATATTATTATCCGATGGAAGGCTTGGACACATTTACTGAATTCACTGACTTCGAAAATCGTATTGGAACCAAGGTGTTTTGTTGTCTGATCACTAGATTTGTTAGTCAATCCCACGCAGTATTGACTGCAATATCCTCAAACATTTTTCGCATTTAAATTTGTTACATATTTCCAAACACGGCTTCAGTTTATGACGTAAGCCTACTGCAAACCTGCCGAAGATGTGTCAGATGCCGAATGGTTAACTTTATGTCAAATAGCCAACGTGCTTTTGATTTGTGTTACTCTGTGATTTCACTGTACCTAAATACATACGTAAGTACGTACAGTAGGAGTACACTCCAGTGGTGACGACGATTATAAAAAAATCACCAATCTGATCAAGATGAATGCTGATTACCTAAAAACACTAACTATACTGGTCAATCATGTTTTCGTTGTGGTGATAAGCAACATCTGTTAAATGAATGTCGTCACATTCAGACAAATTGCTCAAAGTTTAAAACAATTGGACATCTAGCGCGGGTTTGCATGAGTGGCTCGCGGTCCCCGCAACCATCGATTTTATTTTAATCATTTGAGTGAAGTTGTTTTCCCAGAAGAAAAATCGAAACCAAACAAAATTATGTTGAAGGTCAAGTTAGAAGGTATATGTTAAGGTCTAGAGATAGACACAGGCGATTTTCATCAATTTCACATGAGGATTTTTTAACATCGTGGCAAAAAAAAAATTAATGAATCTTCTATTCCTTTGCAGACGTATACAGGTGAAGTGATTAATTTTTTAGGTTACGCTACCATGTAGGTTGAATACGGGATTGAAGTAGCTAATGCGAACATTTACATAATGCCCGGGAAGGTCGACCCAATTTTTGGCATTGAGTGCCTCAAACTTTTCCAGGTTAAATTGCCAGAAATACACCAAACGATGGAAGAAATTAAAGCTGCGTTAAAGGAAGAAATCACACGTGATTTAAAGTCATAGTTTACCTGTTAACTTTGCCGCTTTTATGGTACCTTATGCTATGGAAGGTAACATGGAGAAAGAGATTCAGTTCAGTGACTGGGGTAAACTTGTAGTGCCAATTCTGTAAAGGGTGGATCAATCAGACTGTGTGCAGACTATTAAATCACCCTCAACAAAGTACTTACAAGTGACAACTTCCCGATTCCGCTTATAGAAGACATTTTTGCTACGTCGATGGAAGGTGAAAAAGTTTTCACAACATTCGACATCAATGAGGTTCTACATATGCCAATGGATCAGCAAAGTGCACAGATGCAAGCGATTTCTACCACTCAGCGAGATTACCAGGTAAACAGGCCGATATACGGGACCGGCTACTTGATTGAACAACAGATGTTCAAAGACATAGATGGAGTATGTGTTTTCCTGGATGATATCAATGTTCAGGGTAAAAACTTCCAAGAACACATAGCTCGCACATAGGAAGTGCTTAGCCGATTTAACAATGTTGGGCTGCGGGTAAATGTTAACAAATGTAAATTTTTCGGAAATTCTATTACTTACCTAGGTCACGTGATTTCGGCGAGAGGACTTGAAAAAACCATAGACAAGGTTCAGGCCATTATGGGTGCCTCTGGCCCGAAGACCATCAATGAGGTGCGAAGTTGGTTAGGGCTATTATGGAAGATTTCTACAAAATCTATCAGCCAAACTGCACCCACTCCACCGTCTTTTGCAAAAGGACGTAGTGTTTAACTGGGGCAAGAAATGCAAGAACAATTTTAATCTTATCAAAGACGATGTAATTTCGGACGTGGTGTTAGTAGCGTATGATCTCGCGCTGCCCATGTCATTGGCCACGGATGCAAGTCCATATGGACTCGGAGCAGTGCTGTTGCAGTATCATCGTCCGGGAAGAACTATAGCCAAATTGATAAGGAAGCCACCTTGATTTTCTGGGCTCTAAAACGATTTTTCCAATACTGCTACGGACGTTTTTTCCACCTTAATAACTGGTCATACGCCCTTGGTAGCTATTTTCAGCCCAGATAAAAAACTGCCAAGCATGGTTGCAACACGCATGGTGTATTATGCCCAGTTCTTGCAAGGGTTTACCTATGATATTATATACCGGTCGACGGATGAGCATTCAAATACAGATGCGATTTCACGACTATTGCTGAAATCCGAAGGCCTTGATGAGATGGATGACATCACCTACTACCAAATGCAGCAATTTGACACGTTTCCGGTTACGCACAAAGTTGTTGCAAAGGAGACAACAAAAGACGAAGTGTTGAAGGAGGTTAATTTTTCTTTGCTGACGGGGAAGAAGTTATGGCCCCCAGATTTTGAATGCAAATATCAACAATTCTCTTTATCTGTGATACCTACATGTTTGAGAGAGCTTATTCTGACCGAATTGCATGAGACACACTTAGGTTATGTTTGGTTGCCGCGCATCGACTCGGATATTGAACACATGGGTCGCGAATGCTTGGCATGCAGAAGTACTATGAAGCAGTCTACAAAAAAAGTACAGCATCCATGGGAGTATCTAACTAGTACATGGTGGAGTGTTCACATAGACTTCGCGGATATCTTCATGGATAAATATTTACCATTCGTGGTCGATGCGCATTCAAAGTGGCAGGAGATTATTGCGATTACGTGTATCACAGCGTCTACAACAATAGTCGTGTTACGTGACATTTTGGTTCGTTTTGGGTTACCTGTTACATAAGTCAGCGATAATGGGTCTAAATTTACGTCGTTGGAGTTCAAGGAATTCAGGAGAGCAAATGGAATCGTTCACAAGTTCTCCGCGCCATATCATCCCGCTACAAATGGCCAGGCAGAATGAGTCGTGCAGAACATGAAAGTGGCACTTCGCAAGATGGTTAAAAACGAAAGTCCGTTTCAGAATACTTCCACTCGTGTTACAGTCCAATGGAAGAACAGTAAGAACATACGCGTTCCTAGACGAAGGATCATCAAGGTCATTGCTGAGTGAAGATATAGCTAACCAATTACACTTGGAAGGTGTTAAGGATCCGGTCTGTCTGAAGTGGACTGGAAGTGTTACTAGGCTGGAAGATGAGTCAAGAAAGGTAGAACTTACTTACCCTGTTATTTTCGAAAATGCAGCTAGCTTCATCCTGAGTAATGTACGTACTGTAAAGCATTGAATCTGTCAGTTCAATCATTGAATTACATGGAGCTAGCGCAGCAGTATATTCATCTGAGAAGCTTACCTATAAGATCTTATACAAATCTTAAGATCTTATGCCTGGACTGGCATTCTTGTTGGTCTACGCAATTGGAAGGTGGCGGTCCCTCTTCGGATAAAAGAAGGTCATGATGATATGCCAATGGCTGCCAATTATAGATTGGGCGGACAATGTTTTCAACAATCTAGAAATGCCAGTGATAACGAGCACAACTTTAATGTTAACTTCCATATTTGCGAGTGCAGTAAAACAGATGATGATATACAACAGGTAGTGAAAGATTTCTTCTGTATTGATAACTTGGGTGTGTCAGGACCTAAACACTTGGAACAAGTAATGGAAGAAGAAAAATCAAATGATGTGCTTTTCGCAACGACTGGCGAAAAATAACAGTATCCAAGAGCTGTAAGATGTGTCATCGATAACCACTATAACGAAGATTTGTTGGATAGTGTTGACACTGAATGTGAAGCCATTCACTTAGAAAAGGAGGTGAAACACATCCATTGCGCAGCAGTTTTCGAGATCCGAAGCTGGAAAAGCAATTCGGATGCATGTGGTATGCGGTATAACAAGCGAAATCCGAATGCTCCTAGAGGAGACAAGCGGCCAACTAAGCGAGAAGGTTAATTGCTCATTATCTGGTCTACCTAAAAAGTCTATTGCAAGAAGTCAGAAGTCGAAACGCAGCTTCACATCTTTGTGGATGCAAGCGAACAAGCATGTGTGTTCATTAATCGGTGCCATGACCAAGGTTGCGCCAATCAAATTACTTTCGATACCGCGTTTGGAGTTGGATGCTGCAGTAATGGGATCTAGGTTTGCTAAACAAACCCAAGAACAGCTTACTCTGGAGATTCAAATAACAACGTACTCTTGCGACTCTAAATCTGTTCTTTGATGGATAAGAACTAGTCATCATAGATACAACAAGTTTATCGCCTTTCGATCAGCTGTGATTCAAGATATTTCAAATGTGAAGGATTGGCGATACATACCATCAAAACTCAATGTAGCAGACAGTGCTACGAAATGGGTTAGATCTCCGAAGCTTTCTATCGACGACCGCTGGTATCATGGACCTAGTTTTTTATACCTTGATGAGAACGAATGGCCTGAGGATGACACAAGGAGTTAATCGCTTTTCATGTTGCTGAAAGGGCATTTATAGATGTTGCTCGATTTTCAAAATTCCGTGGCTTATCTGATAAGATTTATTTATAACATAAAGGCAAAGGTCCGCTGCATACCATTGAAGAAAGGCATTTTAACGCAAGAAGAACTCCAGGCTTCTGAATCGCTTTTATTTCGTACTGCTCAATGCGAAAGCTTCATGGACTAGATAAGCACTCTGAAAGAGCTAACAAATAACTTGGCAATCAATCTTCAACCAACTGTCAGTCAGAAAAGCTCAATACATCATTTATCGCCATATTTGGATATATATGGAGTAGCCGAGTTAGAGGAAGAATAGACGCGGTTAATCGCCTCAGCTTTAATATGAAAAGACCGATTATTCACTCAAGAAACCATTACTTAACTCATCTTATTGTCAAAAAAAACTCATGAGAAATTTCAGCATAAGAATGCTGAAAGTGTAGTAAATGAACTAAGACAAAAATTCTTTATCCCGCAACTTAGATACCAGGTGACGGTTATCCACAAATGTCAACATTGCAAGAACCGAAATTCAAAACCGCAACCCCCAGAAATGGGTCCGTTGCCACCTGCGTAGGAGTTTATTACTTCGGCCCAATTAAATTAATGCTAGGAAGACGTAGCGAGAAAAGATGGGGAGTACTTTTCACTTGTTTGACAATCAGAGCAGAAAACATCGAAGTAGCTCACAAAATGGATTCTGATACTTTCATTGGGCAATAAGTTATCATAGTGGGTATAAAGCTGCCAAAAAATGTGTATCCAAGAGGAGTTGTCATAGCAGTGAAGGCATCTAAAGAAGGACAAGATTTTATACAAAGGCGTGGCTGTCCGAAAGAGATTTTCTGCGATAGAAGTACTAACTTCGTTGGGGCTGAGAGGTTGCTGAGTTGAAATTGATCTACTGACATTGCAAAACATTTTATTAGTCCAACTTTAAAGTGGAATTTTCATCCACCAGCATGACCACATATGGGGGGCGCATGGGACCGACTGGTAAGATCATTCAAGAAATCTCTTTACAGTTCTCTACCTACAACAACACCTTCAGACCCGTTGCTGAGGAGCTGCTTAATAGCAGCAGAAAATATTATTAATTCCCGGCCACTAACCTACGTACCGCTTAGTAGTAAAACAGATGAAGCCTTAATCCGGCAGAACCCATGCTGCCGGTTATGACGACAACGCTTAAGTCCTAAGGTACATCTACCAACGTAGAGAACAATTCGCCAATAGATGTTGGAAGCGATTTGTAGCTGAATACATGCCTAAACTAACACTTCGTTCTAAATGCTACCAACCGGCAAAACCTTTAAAAGTGGGCGAAATAGTTATCATAAGGGATAAAAACCTGCCAAAATATGTGTATCCAAAAAGAGTTGTCATAGCACTGTTAGATGTAAGCTTACAGCGCCCGCTAAGGGCCATAATTTAGTTTAAGTGTTATTGATAAGTTAGATTTAAGCATTTTTGTCTAGTATTAAGTTAATATTTTAAGGAAATAAAAAATTAATTTAAAAAAAAAAAAAAGGACAAGTGCGAAGTACTTCAGTTAGAATGATTGACGATATTCTGGAAAGACCAACAGTGAAGCTTGCTGTGCTAGATGTACAACGAGAAGACGAGGGTACAACAACATCTGTCACCGAAGTCGTAGTACCGGGAGAAAGTGTTAAAAAATAAAAAATAATGTAAAAACAAACAAATCTTTTTCAGTATCTGAAAACGACGCGTGAGAAAGAATCACTGAATTTTGAGTTTTTTTTACTATAATTACTAAAACCTGTAGCTTTAATTGTTTTTTTAATAAATTAAATTTTAATTACAAGCCAATATAATTTTTTAAAAAGTAACTACTACAATAAAGTGAGCTAAGAATTTATTTCGCAACAGCTTTTTTCCACATTTGTAAGTATTGAACACAAGGTTCGCAAACTCAGTTAGGATCCTAGGACGTCCATTTGTAAGTTATATATAAAAGGAAGTATTAAAAATTGAAATCAAAGAAGCTATAAAAATATTTGAAGACAATTCAGGAGCGTTAGCTATTGCAAAATATATAAACTTTACAAAAAAGTCGAAGCACATTGAAGTGCAATATCATTATGTTAACGAAAATTGATGTATTAAAACTAGAATCAGAAAATAATATTGCAGATATACTTACTAAAAGTTGATGTAAAGTAAAGTTTGAAAGATTTAGAGAAATGTTAAAATTAATATAAATAAATGTTGAGGTCATATAAATGAATTCTATAAATATAAATTAATTGTTGAAAGAAAAATGCAAATGTAAGAAGGCATGTTTAATATTAAGGCTTCACACAACCTGTACATTTGTGTTATCCGTATTGAATATGATTGCCATCTATGTGCCAATATATTACGAACTAATATATGTACCAGGTTAGTTTACTTATTCTAGTTATTAAGACAGCTAGCTTGGAATCGCGTAGCATGTCAGTTCATAGTAATAAATGAATATTATAAAGAATTAAAAGCAGCTCATTGTTTCAACACTGACAGAAGCAAACATCGCATTATTTGTGTGCCTATCTACAAAGGCGCTACATTTAGAGCTGGTGAGCGATTTAAACTCAGGTGCATTTCTGGGGGCCCTAAGAAGATTTGTCTCCAGGAGAGGAAAATGTCACAATTTATATAGTGCTAATGGCACTCAATTCCACGGTGCTCGAAGATGTCTCAACGAAACGGACAAATTAGTGATGTCTCAGAGTCACAGTGGGTTTATTTCGGATGTTTTAGCAAGAGGGTATTGAGTGCCACTTTATGCCACAATGTGATCCACATTTGGGCGGACTGTGGGAAGCAGGCGTGAAGTCCGTTTAGTTCCACTTACGGCGGGTAATTGGAGAAACCTCTCTTACCTTCGAGGAGCTCTCAACAGTGTTAAGTCAAATCGAAGCCATATTAAACTCTCGTCCTTTGTGCAGTATGTCCGATAATGATTTGAACCCTCTAACTAAGGCTCATTTTCTTATAGGTCAGCCGTTTACGTGTATACCTGAGCCAACACTCGAATCGATATCAATTAATCGACTATTGCATTGGAATGTGCTGCAGAACATTATCCAGGGTTTCTGGCGTCGCTGGTGTACGGACTACTTAACAACCCTTCAAGAACGAAAGAAGTGGCTGCAACAATAGCCAAATATTAAGCTTGGTGATCTAGTTGTTCTAAAGGAGCCCAATCTACTACCTTTACAATGGGTTCTTGGAAGAGTAGAAGCGGCGAAATCAGGAATCGACAATCTAGTTCGGGTGGAAACTATTAGAACTGCAAGAGGGTCATTTGTTCGGCCTATTACCAAAATAGCTCTACTTCCCAGCTCCTAAAGCATGGTTACAGGGGGCCGGGATGTTCAAGATTCTCCAGAAACACCATACCACCAGCATCGAATTTCGAAGAACGAGGCCAAAAAGGCTAAGCTGCAGGTGAAGACGAGAGCTGCCATTGAACTCTATAGGCAGAGAAGAAGGAAAGAACATCAGCTTTTCAGAAAGAAGTAAAAAGAGCAATAAAAGCGCGGGTTATGTCGAAGCTTCCAATGCTTCAGACAAAAACTCAAATTCCCACAAACTGGCAAATAATAAAAGAATCATATGACAATAATTTTCCCAGCGGAAATGCAATGTCTACAAATACAATATTATTTGGAAGCATAGCAATTCCGCTGAAATAAAAAATAACAAAATAATAAAATGAAACTGAATGTTTTTGCCCAACATATAATAGAAGAATCATGTTGCAATAATTTTCCCATCGTAAGTGAAATGTAGAGAAATACGATATTAGAAATAGAAAATAATAAAATGTTAAGATTTAATAAAATTGTATTTTTGCAGTTCGTAAGATTCTTCAGCTCAATAAAGACATTGAAATAGTTTTTTTTTATTTTCCAAATGTAAAGCAAACTTAAGTGGCGCAGTCGGTTATTTTATTATCTAAAGATGATAAAATCGAGTTCCTTAGAAGTGAACTAAATAAAAAACATATTATCTAAAGATAATAACGGCGATCCTAATTCCTCTTAAGTAGTGAATTGAAAATTCTATGTCCAAAGACAGTGGAATTAGTTTATTCCTATAAAGAAAGTGAATAAAAAAAGTATATATATATATATATATATATATATATAAATATTATTAGTCCAAAGACAAGAAAATCAATCAGTTACACACTGACTTAATTTTTTTTCTCCTTTTGAAGAATTTTTTTTGTGTGTGTATACAAAAACCTACCTAATCAAAGCTTAAATTAAATAAGTCTTGTAAATGCCAAAAAACAGTGATAAAAAAAATAAAATTGAGAGATTTCTATCGTTCACTTATAGTTAAAGAAATCGAGACAGTGACGACATTGAAGAAATTAAAGCAATCAAGATGGCAAACGAAAATAGTGGAACACCAGTCAGCGTGCTCATAAAAGAAGCTGCAAGAATAAGGGAGTTCAACGGAGATGAAAAGTATGACTTATCATCCTTTATTCGTGAAGCGGAGCTTATACTCCCACTTTTCAACGATAACCCACCACTAAAAGAGTTTGTATACCAGCGATACATATTTAACAAAATCCGGCAGCTTTAAAGTGCATAAGAACATTGGGACCCAATGCAACGTGGGAAAATATCAAAAACGAGTTAAAGAAGAATTTCGGTGTAAGGGACACTTACCATAAATTACACCACCTTGCAATTACATGCAAATCAATATCTGTAAGTGCATATTATTATAATTTAAGAAATATTTTAGATAAGTTAAACGCTAAGTACGAATATGATGATACAAAACCTAGTGAATTTTCTCCCGATTCAAATGAATCAATTATATTAACAATTTTTTTTGAATGGTATTAACCCAAATTTATCAAGTATTATTTATAGTAGAAACATTAAAACACTCCGAGACGCATACTATACACTTGAAGAGACAGGAATATTGAGGCATTACGATAGACAAAAGTCAATTATATAGAAAATTCATCAGGATACAATAGAAATTCAAATCAAAACTCAGGATATTATAGTCAGAACAATAATAACAATCCTAAACCAGAAACTACAAATCATAATCCATTTCGACAAAAGAATTATTCCAGACAGTATAGGCAAAATGGGGACAACGCCAATAAAAATTCTAGACAATCAAGACAAAGTGGAGTAAATAATAACAACTACGAAAGGAACAATTTACAAACTAGACGGAATTCCAATTCCACACCAATGGAGGTAGATCACATAGATCACATTTCAATGAGAAGCCCAACATCATGTCTTCCGACAGTTAAGCTGAAAACAGGGAAAGAGAAAATTAGATGGCTTATTGATACAGGATCAACAACCCAACTTTTAAACTCAGATAGAAATACACGAATAAAACTTCAAACGTTGTTTCTTTTAGCACACTTAGTGGACAAACTTTAATAGACAAAGAAATAATAACGCCATTACCAATTGAATTTAAGGAAAATAATTCCATGAGCTGGAAACTAACAACTTTTTATAATAAAAGTTTCGACGGACTTATAGGTCAAAATCTTCTTCAAACTTTACAAGCAATTATAAATTAAGAGGAGGATTATTTAGAAATAAAGAATGCAAAAATACATTTTTTTTAAATTCTTGCCCTTTTAAGTATGAAGAAATAGATTCATTGGATGAATCCATGATTGATACATTAGAAAAGCTCAAATGAAAGGATATGAAAATAGAAGAAAAAAAGGGAACTGAAAAATCTTATAATAAAAATAGAGACTTGTTTTTCCATGAAGGTAATAAACTTACTCACACCCATGAAATTCAACGCGAAATCATAACTAATACAGAAAAACCCATATAATCAAAAATATATAGGTATCCTCAGATTCATGAAGAGGAGATTAATTGACAGATGAAAGAAATGTTAGCACAAGGAATAATTAAAGAAAGTAATTCCCCATATAATTGGCAGTTATGGATCATTCCGAAGAAGATTTATAACTCAGGCATCAAAAAAAAAAGAAAATCGTGATCGACTACAGAAAACTTAACGAAGTTTCTGTAAGTGATAAATATCCTATTCCTTATATAGAAACAATATTATAGAAACTAGGAAGATCACCATACATCACTACGTTAGACCTCGTCAAAGGCTTTCATTAAGTATTAATAAAAAGGAATACAGAATTAAAACTGCGTTTTCAACTCCGTTAGGGCACTACGAGTTTATAAGAATGCCGTTTGGCCTTACGAGAGCAAATAAACCGTATATGTGTCGTTTATCTAGATGATATTTTGGTATTCAATACCACTCTAGAAGATCATATTACGAATATACAAACATTTTTCAATAAACTGAGAGAGCATAATCTCAAAATTCAAATCGACAAATGCAAGGTATTAAGCCGAATATGAGTAAAATAGAAAACATTCAAAAGCTTAAACTGCCAGAAACCCAGAAGCAAATTAAGTCATTCTTGGGAATGACGGGTTACTACCGAAAATTCGTAAAAGACTACGCAAAAGTAGCTTACGGTATGACAAAATATTTGAAGAAAAATACGAAAATTAACAAAAATGATCCTCAATACATAGATTCATTTCAAAAACTGAATAGATTACTTATTAATACTCCAATTTTAAGATACCCTGATTTTAATAAAAGATTCAAACTTATAACGCGCCAGCGATTTTGCTTTAGGCGCAGTCCTTACACAGGAGTTATGCAAGTAGGACTCTAAACGACCTCGAAAAAAAATATTCCACAGCGGGAAAGGAGCTCCTTAGCATGTGAACTAGTTTTGCCCATATATTTATGGTAGAACTTTTGATCTTCTTACTGATCAAAATCCTCTCAAATGGCTCCAAACCAAACATAAGGGCAAAGATACTAACCACAGGTTACAGCGTTGGGTACTTAGCCTTGGAGAGTATGATATAAATATTGAATATATCAAAGGGTCAGAAAACAAAGTAGCAGATTTTTTATCGAGAATAAATTCAGAAACAGGAGAAATAAATGCTTTGGATACAGAACAAGACAATAATATCATAAGTACAGACGCGACAATTCACTGACAAGAGGAAGAACAAAACCACCAATTCCCAATTTTAGATACTGTTGTTAACAGATTTTTCACTCAAATCATTTTAACAAAAAATAAAACAAAGGAAATTGAGGTCATTGGGAATAAACGAAATAAAATAAGGATGACATTGAAAACAATTTTATGACGGACATATTTCGAAGATTTTTGAAATCAGGCAATATAGGGATTTTTTCTGAATTCTCTGACCCCGAATATAATAAAGTCCAACAAAAGCTGATAGAATTGTTTAATACTAGTTAATAATTTTATAAATGTACCCAACATGCAAAAGATATTAAAAATGAAGACGAAACTTCAGATACATTGGAAAATATCACAAGAATGAAACAGGACATGCAGAAATAAATTAAAACTATGAAGGATTGAAAAAATTGATATAATATAAAAATTTAAAAACATATATTCAAAAATACATTAATAATTGTGACACATGCAATAGAGAAAAATATGATAGAAACCCTATCAAACCAAAATTCCATATAACTAAAACTCCAAGTGATATAAATCAGATAATTCATTTAGATGTCTATATAAATAAAAAACATAGTTTTTTAACCTTCATTGACAAGTTCTCAAAACATGCAGTTGCTCTTTATTTAGAAGATAGGAATAGCGTCACAATTGTTGGCAAAATACGATTATATTTTTCCATCAAATGATAACCAAATTAGTTGTTCTAAATAATGAGTTTAATTCTGTAAACCTTAAGGAATTTTTAAGACAAGAAGGAGTAGAAACTCATTTTACAAAGCCGTATAGTCACACAGGCAACGCAGACGTAGAAAGGTTCCATAGCACAATAGGAGAAAAACTTAGAGTTTTAGAAACAGGAAAGTCAGATTTGCCAATACAAGAAAGACTTTTTAAATGCGTAGAATGGTATAATAAGTCCATGCATTCTGTTATCAAATTCAAACCTTTAGATGTAATAAAAGGAAAAGTTAATAAAAAACAAAAAGAAAAATTATTGAAAGAAGACAAAGAAAAAGTTATTAACAAACGAAATGAAAAAAAGGGAAGATTACAACCAAAGACAAGAAGGAGGTTATGTAAGAAATTATAAGGCACTAAGACACAAAGACGAACCTAAATATAGAAAGCTAAAATTAGAAAGCATTCATCCTACAAATATTAAACGAAGTACGAAATTTTCAGGTTAACTGGACAACACTATTTTTGATACTGACAATGATAACTCATCTACCAATTGAACGAAAATAGTAGTACATTATGGTTCGATGACAATGTAATTAATCAAATTGAAAACATGGAAGTAATCGAAGAACTTAAATTTCATAAAAAATGTTTTTGTTTACACTTTATAAATTCAAATCAATTAAAGTTGTAATTAATAACGAAACCCAGGCGATTCGACTTGAAGAGGGGAGGGGATATGTCGAAGTTTCCAACGCTTCAGACAAAAACTCAAATTCTCATAAACTGGCATTTGTAGCAACAAATAATAAAAGAATCATATTACAATAATTTTCCCAGCGAAAATGCCATGTTAACAAATACAATATTATTTGGGGGCTTTGCAATTCCGCTGAAATAAAAATAACGAAATAATAAAATCGAACTGAATGTTTTTGCCCAACAATAATAAAAGAATCATGTTGCAATAATTTTTCCATCGGAAGTGCAATGTACAAAAATTCGTTTTATTGCGAGACATTGCAATACCGCTGAAATAGAAAATAATAAAATACTTAAGTTAAGATTTAATATAATTGTATTTGTGCTTTTTTTTCCCAAACATAAAGAGAACTCAAGTCGCGCGATCGAAGATATAGAGAGGATACAAGGCTCGAACAGAATCCTGTAGAGCTAATCACGGAAAGTCGATGCTGAGGATATTGAACAACCACTTCTGCAGACTGTTAAACGGCGATGACGAACAACATCCCACTGTTAGGCAGAACGAGAAATTCAATATTGGCAACGACAGCGAAAACTGCCAACCACCCGACCTGAGTGAAGTGAGGATAGCAATATCTAAACTCAAGCTTAATAAGGCTGGCGGAAATAATGGCCTTCCCGCCGAGCTTTATAAAGCCGGCAGAGATGACTTGGTAAAAAACATCCACCAACCGTTTACCAACAACCTGATCGGACCTTATCAGTATGGTTTTAGGCCAGGGAAGTCCACAACCGATCAAATCTTCACACTTCGGCAGGTCCTGGAAAAAACTCAACATGTCCTAATTGGTACCCACCACCTATGCCGCAAACAACAGCATTTATAGAGATGAACTATACAGAGCCATGTCTAGTTTTGGAATACCGCCCAAACTCGTCCGTTTGTGCAGGATGACAATAGAGAATTCACGCTGCTTTATCATGGTCGGAAACGACCTCCTCTTGATACTTGAGAGGATTGTGCAAACCTCACGAGCCAACACCAGAGGAACAATTTTCCAAAAATCCGTACAACTACTAGCATACGCCGACGATATTGACATCATTGGTCGGACCCAACGTGATGTCAGAGAAACGGTTGCTAATATAGAGAAGGAAGCGGCGAAAATGGGTTTATTGTGGGTTAATGGTGTTTCTTCGGACTAAGAAGGCAATTTAGTAGTAAAGCCCTCACTGGAACTACTAAGGAGACCCTATATAAGACCCTGATCATCCCAGGTTGGGATGCTCTGTTGTGGTGCACAGGAGATGGTTTATGCTGCTCAGAGAATCCATTGATTGTCGGATCAGTAGAGTAACAGGTCCTTGGAATCTGTTTCAATTTAATTGAAATACATTTGGATCAGTTTTTGAAATTAAATTATATAGTTTATTATATTATAATCCGATGGAGGGCTTAAATACATTTACTGACTTCACTGACTTCACTGACTAGTCAATCCCACCCAGTATTAGTTTCAACATCCTCAAGCTTTTAAATTTGTTACGTATTTCCAAACACGGTTTCAGTTTATGACGTAAGCCTACTGTAAGCCTGCCGAAGATGTGTCAGATGCCTGATGATTAACTTTGTGTCAAATAGCCAACGTGCTTTTCTTCTTCTTTTCAATTTGAATTCGGACCCATCAGGTCATAGGTCTGTAAGGTATCCTTACGTAATAAATATAATTTGAATTGTGTTACTCTGCATGAAAATTTATGATTTCACTGTACTTTATTTTAATCATTTGAGTGAAGTTGTTCTATCAGAAGAAAAATCGAAACCAAACAAAATTATGTTGAAGGTCAAGTTAGAAGGTATATGTTAAGGTCTAGAGCAAGACACACGATTTTCATCAATTTCACATGAGGATTTTGTAAAATCGTGAAAAAAAAATTAATGAATCTTCTGTTCCTTTGCAGAGCTATACAAGTGAAGTGATTAATCCTTTAGGTTACGCTACCAAGCAGGTTGAATACGGGTTTGAAGTAGCTAATGCGAACATTTACATACATGCGAACATTACAAAGTGGATGAAACTTTGGTAGGTTAAATTGCCAGAAATAACCAAATGAAGGAAGAAATCAAAGCTGCGTTAAAGAAAGAAATCACACGTGATTTAAAATCAAAGTTTGGGGAAGTTTTTCAACCGAGGGTTGGGAAAGTTAATAACTACGAAGCAAAGTAGTATCTTCAAGAAAACGCTCAACCTGTTAACTTTGCCGCTTTTTAGGTACCTTATGCTATGGAACGTAACATGGAGAAAGAGATTCAGTTCAGTGAATGGTGTACACCCGTACAGAGTGTGCGCAGACTATAAAATCACCCTCAACAAAGTACTTAAAAGTGACAACTTCTCGATTCCGCTAATAGAAGACATTTTTGCTATGTGGATGGAAGGTGAAAAAGTTTTCACAACATTGGACATCAATGACGTTCTACATATGCCAATGGATCAGCAAAGTGCACAGATGCAAGCGATTTCTACCATTCAGCGAGATTACCAGGTAAATAGGCTGATGTACGGGACCGGCTATTTTGCAGAGGTACATGCAACAGACGTTGAAAGGCATAAATGGAGTGTATGTTTTCCTGGATGATATCAAGGTTGAGGGTAAAAACTTCCAAGAACACATAGCTCGTTTAGAGGAAGTGCTTAGCCCATTTAACAATGTTGGGCTACGGGTAAATTTTAACAAATGTTAATTTTTCGGAAATTCTATTACTAACCTAGGTCATGTGATTTCGGCGAGAGGACTTGAAAAAACTCTAGACAAGGGTCAGGCCATTATGGGTGCACCTGGACCGAAGAACATCACTGAAGTGCGAAGTTGGTTAGGGCTATTATGGAAGGTTTCTACAAAATCTATCAGCCAAACTGCACCCACTCCACCGTCTTTTGCAAAAGGACGTAGTGTTTAACTGGGGCAAGAAATGCAAGAACGCTTTTAATCTTATCAAAGACGATGTAATTTCGGACGTGGTGTTAGTGGCGCTTGATCCCGCGCTGCCCATGTCATTGGTCACGGATGCAAGACCATATGGACTCGGAGCAGTGCTGTTGCAGTGTCATCGTCCGGGAAGAACTAAAGCCAAATTTATAAGGAAGCCACCTTGATTTTCTGTGCTCTGAAACGATTTTTCCAATACTGCTACGGACGTTTTTTCCACCTTAATAACTGGTCATACGCCCTTGGTAGCTATTTTCAGCCCAGATAAAAAACTGCCAAGCATGGTTGCAACACGCATGCTGTATTATGCCCAGTTCTTGCAAGGGTTTACCTATGATTTTATATACCGGTCGACGGATGAGCATTCAAATACAGATGCGATTTCACGGCTACCGCTGAAATCCGAAGGCCTAGATGAGATGGATGAGATTGAGACCTACTACCAAATGCAGCAATTTGACACGTTTCCGGTTACGCACAAGATTGTTGCAAAGGAGACAACAAAAGACGAAGTGTTGAAGGAGGTTCATTTTTCTTTGCTGACGGGGAAGAAGTTATGGCCCCTAGATTTTGAATTCAAAGATCAACAGTTCCCTTTATCTGATGGGATAATCCGTGGAAATAGCCGAGTAGTGATACCTACATGTTTGAGGGAGCTTATTCTGACCGAATTGTATGAGGCACACGTAGGCCATGTTTGGTGGCCGCGCATCGACTCGGATATTGAACACATGGGTCGCGAATGCTTGGCATGCAGAAGTACTATGAAGCAGTCTACAAAAAAGGTACAGCATTCATGGGAGTATTTAACTAGTACATGGCAGAGAGTTCACATACACTTCGAAGGTCCCTTCATGAATAAATATTTCCTATCGTGGTCGATGCGCATTCAAAGTGGCAGGAGATTATTCCGATGACGTGTATCACAGCGTCGAAAACAATAGTCGTGTATGTATGTTGTTCCTGCAGCGAGATATTCGTGTACGCTTGGATTTAGTTGGAAACAAGACTATTCAACAAAAACTACAATGTGCGCCATATGCAAATGGAATGCAGTACTATACTGGTGATATGGTGTAAGTGAGGAATTATACGTCGAAAGACAACAAATGGGTATTTGGTAGGATAGTACGCAGAGATGAATTGCTACACTACTTTATAAATGTAAACGAGAAGCTCTGGCGAAAACATGTGGATCAAGTTATGAAGTACAACGTCGCTCCAGCAAATATAATAAAGAATTCTGACTCCGAAGTAACAACGCTTTTATTCCTTTAACCGAAACTGCATCTACTCTTACATTTCAAAACACTGAAGAAACGCTAAAGGAACCAGAAATTAGTGAGCCGAATATAGAGTTACCTGATTGCACAGTTCCAGCAGTTGAAGAAGTAAGCAGTGATAGCAAACCAAGTGTATATGGTCAACCTACAGTTAGACGAAGCACCCGTACCAAGAAGCCTGTGGAACGTTTCGGATACACTTAGTTTTAGTGCTGAGGACTGTTACGTATTTCCAAACACGGTTACTGTTTATGATGCAAGCCTACTGCGAAACTGCCGAAAATGTGTCAGATGCCAAAGGATTAACTTTGTGTCAAATAGCCAACGTGCTTTTCTTTCTCTTTTCAATTTGAATTCCGACCCATCAACAACTAACGGAAGCCCTAAACTGCTACAAAGCAGACATTACCGCCATCCAAGAAATAAGATGGGATGGGCCGGGCAAAAAGAGGATGAAAAACTGTGACATCTAATACGGAACGTGTTATAGTGAGCAGTAACAGCGGCTATTCGGATGCGAATTTGTTAAAAGTGCCAGACTTAGGCATCAACGGAAGAAAAAGATGATATAGCTAAGGACTGCTTATATGAGGTACTTGACAAAACCTATGAGCTACTACCGAAGTACGATGTTAAAATCGTGCTGGGAGATTTTAACGCAAAGGTAGGAAGAGCAGACATCTTTAGCAGTATTGTCGGAAAACATAGCCTACACGACAACACGTCTGGTAATGTACTTAGGCTAATTGACTTCGCTACGAAACGAAATGCCACTTTAGCCAGCACACGGTTTCCTCTTCTCGATATCCATAAGGGGACATGGCGGTCTCCAGATCAACGAACGGTCAATGAAATTGATCACATAGCGATAGACAAGCGGTACGCATCCAGTATTTTGGATGTCCGAATATTCCGAAGAGCTAACACCGACTCGGACCACTACCTTGTTGCAGCCAATTTTAGAATGCGGATATCCACTACGCCACACCAATCCAGAAATACTGTAATCGCAAGAGACCGCCAAGACCTTCGTGCAACGCGAATCCCTAAACCTCTCGATTAACACCATACCACCAACATCGAATGTCGAAGAACTATGGCACCGATGCCAACAAGCCATTAGATCAGCCGCAAATGATGTGCTATGTTTCTCGCGTCCACCAGCGAGAAACCCCTGGTTTATAAGGAATGGAGACAGATGCTCGCAGCCAGAAACGAGGCCTACAAGGCTAATTTGAAGGTGAATACGAGAGAAGAAGGAAAGAACACCAGCTTTTCAGAAAGAAGAAAAAAGAGGAAGAAAAGCGCGCGATCGAAAATATAGAGAGGAGTTGTAAAACTTCAAAGCAAGGATACAAGGCACGAACAGAATTCTGTCGAGATGAACAAGGAAAGTCGATGCTGAGGATATGGAAGAACCACTTCTGCAGACTGTTAATCGGAGATGACGAACAAAATTCCGCTGTCAGGCAGAACGAGCCACTATCGATTGGCAACGACAGCGAAAATTACCAACCACCCGACTTGAGTGAAGTGAGGATAGCAATATCTAAACTCAATCTTAATAAGGCTGCCGGAAATAATGGCCTCGACTTGGTAAGAAACATCCACCAACTCATAATTTCAAATTTTCACACTTCGGTAGATCCTGGAAAAAACCCAAAATGTCCAAATCGATACCCAACACCTATACCGCATGCGACTGCATTTAAAGAGATGAACTATACAAAGCCATGTCTAGTTTTGGTATACTGCCCAAACTCGTCCGTTTGTGTAGGATGACGATGGAGAATTCTCGCTGCTCCATCAGGGTCGGAAACTTGACTCTTGAGAGCATTGTACAGAACTCACGAGACAACACCAGAGGCACAATTTTCCAAAAATCGGTACAACTACTAGCATATGCCGATGATATTGACATCATTGGTCGGACCCAACGTGATGTCATAGAAACGGTTGCTAGTATAGAAACGGTTGTTAGTATAGACAAGGAAGCGGCGAAAATGGGTTAAGCAGTAAATGAGGGCAGGACGAAGTATATGCTGTCAAAACGAAAGGACACACAACATCGACGAGTTCGACCGAACGTCACCACTGACAGATATAACTTTGAGGTAGTACGGGACTTTGTCTATCTCGGCTCCGCTATTAACTCGGACAACAACATCTCGTCAGAAATTAAACGAAGAATTACTCTTGCCAACCGCTGTTTCTTCGGGCTAAAAAGGAAATTTAGTAGTAAAGCCCTCACTCGAACTACTAAGGAAGAGCTACATAAGACCCTGATCATCCCAGTCCTGCTGTGTTGTGTTCCATTGGGGAAAAAATTGATTTTTTCTATATCTCAGATCTATTTTGCCAATATGGATTTTTCGGCAGATTTACCCTTCCTTTCACCAAAATGATTGTAAAAAACTATTATTAACCATTAAAACCTTAGCAGTACCATGTGCAACATAAATTAAATCAAAAACAAACAACCTGTGTTACTGGAATCTTGACAGCTACACCGACACTATCTTCACAGACAGAAGAAAATCAATCTGAAACCGTGTTCCACGGTTAACAAAAAAGATCAAATTAAAGATCAAAATCCCGATTTACCAATTAGAAGAGCCATTAGTGTAACCGCCTTGCTGACCGAAAGTAAGTTTCATTTTTTGAGGACCTAGATTCTTAATGAAATTGGCCTAAAGGTTCATATACGTGGTCAGTATTGGTCAGTATTCGAAATCGACGGAACTGGTACGTCAACTGAATGTGGTACGGAACTCTGCATAGACGTAGTAATTGGGTACGTCCGTTTGGCTCGATTTTGACTATAAATGCCCTTTATGTAAACACTACAAAAAAACATTAGTGTTGATGATTTTTTTATCGCCAAATAGTAGGGATCCAAATACATTTCTTATACACAATTGTAAGTACTGAACACAAGGGTTACAAACTCAGTTAGGAGCCTAGGACTTGTCATTTTTATCCGGGGGATTTTTCGAAAACATATTCTCCACATATATATCAAAATTGGATTGTTTGAACAACACTATTTTGAAATATTTATGGAGAATAATTCCTAAAATGCTCCTAACATAGCGATACTAATTAAAGTAACATGGAAACAACGTAAGCTAAGAACAATAATAATTAGAAAACGGAATGTGTACCAGATAGATGTGTAAAGATAGATTTGAAGATGGCGAATTATAAATATATGTTATCAGCTATAAAATTCGCGGCAACAACCGAAAAGTAAAATTTTGTAAAGTAGTGTAATGAACAGGTACAACACGTTGGTTACGTAGAACTAGGCAAATTATCTATATGCTATCAAATAAAATACTGACAACCCATAACATGGCTACAACTTTGAGGTTTAAATAGCTAATTTATCTAGGGGTCAACATCAACCTAACGAGTTACGAAGAAGACTGACACTAGGAAAATAGGGCTGATGGTTTAGAAGAGCAAGTAGAACATGTACAGAGACATGATGCTAGATCTGCTGAAATATGTGTAACTTTTTTGTAATTTGTATACTCACTTCAAAATGTGATCGATTTGGGTGTACACCAGACACTTTATCATGAAAGTCAGCTGAACATCATCCACTTTCATGTTGTTTAGTATATCGAGCGCTCGCTTCGCCTTCAGTCGCCGAAACTCATCAAAAGACACAGATATTGCAGAATCCACGTAAAGTCATCGAATACAACAGCATAGCTTGTAGAAAACTCTTCTAATGTCGGCTTACATTCTGGCTGCTTTTTTGGTCCTATGTATTTAGGGCTAAGGACATAAGAAAAAAATAATTATTTACTTTATATATACATATACACGTACTCGAAACCTTATCATTACCGTATGCAAATTTATCTCCCTACAAAGATAGACAAAGCCGACAAAGTTTTTAGAAATCCTGTAAACATGTCCACCAACGAGTTGATATACTTGGTGCCTTTCCTTTTTACTTCAAATTCCCCGAGAATCTCTTGAACTTGCATTCGAAGTAGATTCGTGTTCCTCAAGGTTTGGTTGCTTTAAGAGTTCGGGATTTTGTTCGATTTTGTGCTTCTTCCGGGCAGTAGTATTCGCAGTTGCAGCTGGTTTTCGTTTTTTTCGGCGCAGGAGATGGTTTATGCTGCTCAGAGAATCCATTGATTGTCGGATCGGTAGAGGAACAGGTCCTTGGAACCTGTTTCAATTTAATTTAAATACATTTGAATCAGTTATTGAAATAAAATTATATAGTATATTATATTATAATCCGATGGAGGGCTTGGATACAGTTACTGACTTCACTGGCTTCACTGACTAGTCAATCCCACCCAGTATTAGTTGCAACATCCTCAAGCATTTTTCGCATTTAATTTGTTACGTATTTCCAAACACGGTTTCAGTTTATGACGTAAGCCTACTGTAAACCTGCCGAAGATGTGTCAGATGCCTAATGATTAACTTTGTGTCAAAAAGCCAACGTGCTTTTCTTTTTCTTTTCAATTTGAATTCCGACGCATCAGGTCATATTTCTGTAAATTATCCTTACGTAATACATATAATTTGAATTGTGTTACTCTGCATGAAAACTTATGATTTCATTTTACCTAAATACGTAAGTACGTACAGCAGGAGTACACTCCAGTGGCGACGAGGATTATAAAAATAGCAAAAATCTGATCAAGATGAATGCTGATTACCTCAAAACACTAACTATACTGTTCAATCATGTTTTCGTTGTGGTGATAAGTAACATCTAGGAAATGAATGTCGTCACATTCAGATAATTTGCTCAAAATGTAAAAAAATTGGACAGCTAGCACGGGTTTGCATGAGTGGCTCGCGGTCCCCGCAACCATCGCCACACTCGCAAAAACGGAACAAAAATAAAACAATTTGTCAAAATCAGCTTCAGTCTTTAGACGATCAAGCAGATGATCATATGATCGATTTTATTTTAATCATTTGATTGAAGTTGTTCTCCCAGAAGAAACATCGAAACCAAACAAAATTATGTTGAAGGTCAAGTTAGAAGGTATATGTTAAGGTCTAGTGCTAGACCCAGACGATTTTCATCAATTTCACATGAGGATTTTTTAACATCGTGGCAAAAAAAATTAATAAATCTTCTATTCCTTTGCAGACGTATACTGGTGAAGTGATTAATCTTATTCTACCATGCAGGTTGAATACGGGTTTGAAGTAGCTAATGCGAAAATTTACATAATGCCCGGGAAGGTCGACCCAATTTTTGGCAGAAAGTGGATGAAACATTTCCAGGTTAAATTGCCAGAAATATATCAAATGAAGGAAGAAATTAAAGCTGCGTTAAAGGAAGAAATCACATGTGGTTTAAAGTCAAAGTTTGGGGAAGTTTTTCAACCGGGGGTTGGGAAGGTTAATAACTACGAAGCAAAGTATTATCTTCAAGAAAACGCTCAACTTGTTAACTTTGCCGCTTTTAAGGTACCTTATGCTATGGAAGGTAACATGCAGAAAGAGATTCAGTTCAGTGAATGGGGTACACTTGTAGTGCCAATTCTGAAAAGGGGTGGATCAATCAGACTGTGTGCAGACTATAAAATCACCCTCAACAAAGTACTTAAAGGTGACAACTTCCCGATCCCGCTATTATCTATTGTCTATCTCGGCTCCGCTATTAACTCGGACAACAACATCTCGTCAGAAATTAAACGAAGAATTACTCTTGCCAACCGCTGTTGCTTCGGGCTAAAAAGGAAATTTAGTAGTAAAGCCCTCACTCGAACTACTAAGGAGGCCCTACATAAGACCCTGATCATCCCAGTCCTGCTGTGTTGTGTTCCATTGGGGAAAAAATTGATTTTTTCTATATCTCAGATCTATTTTGCCAATATGGATTTTTCGGCAGATTTACCCTTCCTTTCACCAAAATGATTGTAAAAAACTATTATTAACCATTAAAACCTTAGCAGTACCATGTGCAACATAAATTAAATCAAAAACAAACAACCTGTGTTACTGGAATCTTGACAGCTACACCGACACTATCTTCACAGACAGAAGAAAATCAATCTGAAACCGTGTTCCACGGTTAACAAAAAAGATCAAATTAAAGATCAAAATCCCGATTTACCAATTAGAAGAACCATTAGTGTAACCGCCTTGCTGACCGAAAGTAAGTTTCATTTTTTGAGGACCTAGATTCTTAATGAAATTGGCCTAAAGGTTCATATACGTGGTCAGTATTGGTCAGTATTCGAAATCGACGGAACTGGTACGTCAACTGAATGTGGTACGGAACTCTGCATAGACGTAGTAATTGGGTACGTCCGTTTGGCTCGATTTTGACTATAAATGCCCTTTATGTAAACACTACAAAAAAACATTAGTGTTGATGATTTTTTTATCGCCAAATAGTAGGGATCCAAATACATTTCTTATACACAATTGTAAGTACTGAACACAAGGGTTACAAACTCAGTTAGGAGCCTAGGACTTGTCATTTTTATCCGGGGGATTTTTCGAAAACATATTCTCCACATATATATCAAAATTGGATTGTTTGAACAACACTATTTTGAAATATTTATGGAGAATAATTCCTAAAATGCTCCTAACATAGCGATACTAATTAAAGTAACATGGAAACAACGTAAGCTAAGAACAATAATAATTAGAAAACGGAATGTGTACCAGATAGATGTGTAAAGATAGATTTGAAGATGGCGAATTATAAATATATGTTATCAGCTATAAAATTCGCGGCAACAACCGAAAAGTAAAATTTTGTAAAGTAGTGTAATGAACAGGTACAACACGTTGGTTACGTAGAACTAGGCAAATTATATGCTATCAAATAAAATACTGACAACCCATAACATGGCTACAACTTTGAGGTTTAAATAGCTAATTTATTTAGGGGTCAACATCAACCTAACGAGTTACGAAGAAGACTGACACTAGGAAAATAGGGCTGATGGTTTAGAAGAGCAAGTAGAACATGTACAGAGACATGATGCTAGATCTGCTGAAATATGTGTTACTTTTTTGTAATTTGTATACTCACTTCAAAATGTGATCGATTTGGGTGTACACCAGACAATTTATCATGAAAGTCAGCTGAACATCATCCACTTTCATGTTGTTTAGTATATCGAGCGCTCGCTTCGCCTTCAGTCGCCGAAACTCATCAAAAGACACAGATATTGCAGAATCCACGTAAAGTCATCGAATACAACAGCATAGCTGGCTGCTTTTTTGGTCCTATGTATTTAGGGCTAAGGACATAAGAAAAAAATAATTGTTTACTTTATATATACATATACACGTACTCGAAACCTTATCATTACCGTATGCAAATTTATCTCCCTACAAAGATAGACAAAGCCGACAAAGTTTTTAGAAATCAGAAATCAGAAAACATGTCCACCAACGAGTTGATATACTTGGTGCCTTTCCTTTTTACTTCAAATTCCCCGAGAATCTCTTGAACTTGCATTCGAAGTAGATTCGTGTTCCTCAAGGTTTGGTTGCTTTAAGAGTTCGGGATTTTGTTCGATTTTGTGCTTCTTCCGGGCAGTAGTATTCGCAGTTGCAGCTGGTTTTCGTTTTTTTCGGCGCAGGAGATGGTTTATGCTGCTCAGAGAATCCATTGATTGTCGGATCAGTAGAGGAACAGGTCCTTGGAACCTGTTTCAATTTAATTTAAATACATTTGAATCAGTTATTGAAATAAAATTATATAGTATATTATATTATAATCCGATGGAGGGCTTGGATACAGTTACTGACTTCACTGGCTTCACTGACTAGTCAATCCCACCCAGTATTAGTTGCAACATCCTCAAGCATTTTTCGCATTTAATTTGTTACGTATTTCCAAACACGGTTTCAGTTTATGACGTAAGCCTACTGTAAACCTGCCGAAGATGTGTCAGATGCCTAATGATTAACTTTGTGTCAAAAAGCCAACGTGCTTTTCTTTTTCTTTTCAATTTGAATTCCGACGCATCAGGTCATATTTCTGTAAATTATCCTTACGTAATACATATAATTTGAATTGTGTTACTCTGCATGAAAACTTATGATTTCATTTTACCTAAATACGTAAGTACGTACAGCAGGAGTACACTCCAGTGGCGACGAGGATTATAAAAATAGCAAAAATCTGATCAAGATGAATGCTGATTACCTCAAAACACTAACTATACTGTTCAATCATGTTTTCGTTGTGGTGATAAGTAACATCTAGGAAATGAATGTCGTCACATTCAGATAATTTGCTCAAAATGTAAAAAAATTGGACAGCTAGCACGGGTTTGCATGAGTGGCTCGCGGTCCCCGCAACCATCGCCACACTCGCAAAAACGGAACAAAAATAAAACAATTTGTCAAAATCAGCTTCAGTCTTTAGACGATCAAGCAGATGATAATATGATCGATTTTATTTTAATCATTTGATTGAAGTTGTTCTCCCAGAAGAAACATCGAAACCAAACAAAATTATGTTGAAGGTCAAGTTAGAAGGTATATGTTAAGGTCTAGTGCTAGACCCAGACGATTTTCATCAATTTCACATGAGGATTTTTTAACATCGTGGCAAAAAAAATTAATAAATCTTCTATTCCTTTGCAGACGTATACTGGTGAAGTGATTAATCTTATTCTACCATGCAGGTTGAATACGGGTTTGAAGTAGCTAATGCGAAAATTTACATAATGCCCGGGAAGGTCGACCCAATTTTTGGCAGAAAGTGGATGAAACTTTTCCAGGTTAAATTGCCAGAAATATATCAAATGAAGGAAGAAATTAAAGCTGCGTTAAAGGAAGAAATCACATGTGGTTTAAAGTCAAAGTTTGGGGAAGTTTTTCAACCGGGGGTTGGGAAGGTTAATAACTACGAAGCAAAGTATTATCTTCAAGAAAACGCTCAACTTGTTAACTTTGCCGCTTTTAAGGTACCTTATGCTATGGAAGGTAACATGCAGAAAGAGATTCAGTTCAGTGAATGGGGTACACTTGTAGTGCCAATTCTGAAAAGGGGTGGATCAATCAGACTGTGTGCAGACTATAAAATCACCCTCAACAAAATACTTAAAGGTGACAACTTCCCGATCCCGCTATTAGAAGACATTTTTGCTACGTCGATGGAAGGTGAAACATTTTCACAACAATGGACATCAGTGAGGTTTATCTTCATATGCCAATGGATCAGCAAAGTGCACAGAATCAAGCGATTTCTAAAATTCAGCGAGATTACCAGGTAAATGGGGTGATGTACGGGACCAATAAAGCACCGGCTATTTGGTTGAGGTACATACAACATACGTTGAAAGGCATAGATGGAGTGTGTGTTTTCCTGGATGATATCACGGTTCAGGGTATAAACTTCCAAGAACACATAGCTCGTTTAGAAGAAGTGCTTAGCCCATTTAACAATGTTAAGCTGCAGGTAAATTTTAGCAAATGTACATTTTTCGGAAATTCTATTACTTACCTATATCATGTGATTGTAGGCTATCAATTTTAAAATCTATTATCAGTGTGTGTTACCTCGTATGATCCTCCCGCTAGCATATCCCGTATTCTAGAAGCCTGACACAGTCTTCGCATTAATGTTTAGGTGTGTTTTCAATAAACTATCGTTGAGAGAACAACTGCGTTTACGTATTGCGTTTTTATTCGTTCGACTACAATACCAAAACTAGACATGGCTCTGTATAATTCGTCTCTATAAATGCTGTCGTATGCGGCTTTGAAATCGATAAATAGGTGGTGGGTATCGATTTGGACTTCCTGGGGTGTTCCAGGATTTGCCGAAGTGTGAAGATTTGATCGGATGTGGACATTCCTGGCCTCAAACCACACTGATAAGGGCCGATCAGGTTGTTGGTAAACGGTTTCAGGCGTTCACGCATTACGGCAGATAGGATCTTGTATGCGATGTTGAGGAGACTTATGCCTCTGTAGTTGGCGCAGTTTAGAGGTTCTCCTTTAATTAACTAATTATTATTGTTAATAAAAGAATTATTGTTGTACAATATGTGCTCATGATTTAAAATATCCCCCCTTTTTTGTTCGTGGTAAGTCACATGTAGCGAAACAAATGTAATCATAATACTTTCGAAACCATCTCTTTTAAAAATCCAATTTTAGTTGATTTTAAAAATTGCAATAAATTTTCTGACAACAATATGTTCTTTGCTTTTTATTTAATAATCTGTATGTTGTACTATTTTCCCGCTACATGTGAACAATGATAACGAGGAATTATCTATGAGCGTGCTTTCCATCTCTTTCAGTAGTGACACGAATATCAGAGTTGAGTCTCTCTTGCAATATACTTTTAAAAATAACATCTTAATTAATAATAGTGGAAGTGAACATACCTTCATAATAAAAAATAGAAAAGAAGTCCTATATTTAAAGTTTTTCTTCAATTCAACAACCCTAACTATTTCCGACTGGGAGGTGTCATCCAACCCAGTTTTGTGATCAAAAAGCATCACTTTAGTCAACCTTTTCCGTGTATGCCTGAAGTGAATTTCTTCACCAAAGCGTGGCGTGAAGTAGATGTAATATTCATACCAAAAGTAGGGAAATGCAGCCACATACATCGAAATACTATAGACCAATATGATTATCTTCATTCCTATTGAAAACAATATATCAAGGGCAAATCGGTTAAAACTGCCCTACATGGAGCAGATATAGGAGCTTTCAAAAACGTAATAACGGACGCTATCGAGACGGCACTTGTAAAAGCAAATGCAGAAATGGTTATGAGCAAATGGATCACAACCATGCTTAAGAAATGCATCACCTCATCCTCACTTGGTGATTGTACCAAAAGGATAATAACGACAAGAGGTACTGCACAGGGAGATGTTCTATCCCTATTACTCTGGCTACTCCCAAAGTACTGAGAAGACAAGAAATCACCGCAATAAGAACTGTGGCATATGCAGACGATGTGGTACTCATGGGATGTCTGTAATTCCCATCGACCTTAGGGAAATCATGCAAACGAGCATAAACATACTTATCAGTTACCAACTGAATCCTGCAGTCTGGGTGTACGCCCAAAGAAAACTGAACCAGCTTTTTTTTAATAGCCAAATAGAAGGGATTAAAATACACTTCTTTTGGCTATTGTTGAGAAATAAAAAATAATGTCAAAGCAAACAGAACTTTTTTAGTATCTGAAAACGACGCGTGAGAAAGAGTCACTGAATTTTGAGTTTTTTTTACATGAAGTTTGTTTATAATATATAATATATATATATATATAATTTATATATTATTAAATTATAAATATATAATAATAAATAGATAAAATTATTGGTATAAATTTGTTATTAAAATTTTAAATTATATTTAAAGAATACATCATTCGATGTATCATCTTTAAATATAATTTAAAGTTTATTAAATTATTATATATATATATATAATATATATAATATTTATATAAATAATTTAATAAATGACCTACAATACGATTTTCGTTGCAACAGGTACATTGGTGATTTGATGACATATCTCACCGAAAAGTGGAACCAATCAATCCACCTCGGTGGCGAAAATAAGATCGTTGCACTTGACATTTCAAAGGCATTTGACAGGGTTTGGTATCAAGCCCTTTTGTCGAAAATGCGTGCTTATGAATCGTTGAAACTCTTTTTCTATGGATTAGAAACTATCTCTCGAAACGTTCAATTCAAGTTGTTTTGGATGGTTTCAATCTGCTTCTCACGAAATAAATGCTGGTGTTCCCCAGGGCTCTGTTCTGTCTCCGACACTCTTTCTCATTTTTATTAATAGAAGTTTTTGTGATTCAAGATATTTCATAAGCTGTAGGTTTATCACCGTTTCCATGACCTTAGAGAGAAGGGACGTAAGTGCAATTGGTCGGTAGTTGGAGAGAGAAGAAGATTCGCTTTTTTTGTGACGGGCTGGACAAATGCTGTTTCCATCTACTCGGCAAGAGTCCTGATGAATAGGACAGATAGAAAAGCTTACGCAGTGGTTTTGCCAGCGTGGAAGAACACCTCTTCAGAATTATGGGGGAGATACCATCTGTACCATACGATTTGTGAATGTTAAGATCTAATAATTTTCTTGCGACTGTACGAGTGCAGAAGTGGATTGGTCCCATAGAATGTTCTACGTTCTCAAGTACAGGAGGAGACTGGGCACAATCTGGTAATGTGGAACTGGCTGCAAAATGGGCAGCAAGCAGATTGGCTTTGTCTGTAGAGATGACAGCTGGAATGTCGTTGTAAATGAGCGTTGGGAAGGAAGATGAGGTCGAATTCTTAATGTTTTTGACAAACGACCAAAAGTTTTTACTACCTTTGGGACATAGTAGATTTTTTTGCCTCAGCTTTTGGTCGTGGGAGAATTTGACACGCTTAATGCGGGCATTACAATCGTTTCTGGCTCGTTTGAACTTAGATCGGTTTTCCTCAGTAGAATTTGTCTTACATAACCGAAAACATAACTCTTTCAACCTAACAGCCTCTTTGCAGCTCGAGTCATACCACCCGTTTGCCTTAGGTTTGATACTCTTTAACCGGTCAGGAATAAAGAATTTCATACCCAGGAGAATGGTGTTCGTTATCGCATCGGCAGTAGCATCCACGTCATTATCGAAGAAGCATAATGACCAGTTAAAATTCTTAAAGAAACCGTTAAGAGCTTCCAAGTTGGCTTTCTCGGATTGCCATACGGTTCTTTTTGGAATTTGTTCTTTAAATACGTGGTTGGAGTACGAGTAATTAGCCGATACGATTCAGTGGTCTGAAGAGTCTAGAGGTGATAGCACATTGATAGTGTATTTATTAGGATGAGAGGTCAGAAACAAGTCTAGATTGTTAGCGGCTTGACTGTGAATGTCCGGAATTCGTGTTGGCTCATTTACAAGCTGGGTTAAGTTGTTTACCTCAGCAAAGATCTCAACATACCTTCCTTCTGGTGTTGACTGTCCAGAATGTCGAAGCCACGATGAATTGTGTACATTGAAATCGCCCGCAATGACGATTTCAGTGTGGGGATACAGGGATACAATTCTTGAGATGGAGTCAGACAGCTCATCTAACTCATTAAAAGCCATATAAAATTAAATTCCGGATTGAAACATTGATCGTATTGATGTTAAATTTGGTAGGCTACATCACTACGAATGTAAACGGCAAGAGCGCGGTGAGAGAAGAATAATGGCACTAAGTTATATCAAGGTAGACTTAGTTCTGAATTTCAGAATTACCGCCCACCTGTGTTTCACAAAGTGCCAAAACAGCTGGTTTGTATTTGGATATGTGAACGTATGCCACAAAGAGATTTTGCCTTAACTGCTGTCTGAAAGAGATTTTCTGCGATAGATGTACTAACTTCGTTGGAGCTGAGAGGTTGCCTCGAGAGGATTTGAAATTCATTGAATCTACTGACATTGCAAAACGTTTTATTAGTCCAGCTTTAAAGTGGAATTTTAATCCACTAGCATCTCCACATATGTGGGCCGCATTGAAAGGTCTGGTAAGAACATTCAAGATATCTCTTTACAGTTCTCTACCTACATCAACACCATAAGATTTGTTGCTGAGGAAAAATATTATTAATTCACGGCCACTAACCTACGTACCGCTTAGTAGTGAAACAGATGAAGCCTTAACACCAAACCATTTTTTTAAACTTTCATCCGGCAGCATGGGTTCACTTAACTGTTATGACGACAACGCTTAAATCCTAAGGTACAGCTACCAACGTAGAGAACAATTCGCCAATAGATGCTGGAAACGATTTGTTTCTGAATACATGCCTGAACTAACACTTAGTTCTAAATGGTACCAACCGGTAAAACCTTTAAAAGTGGGCAATGCCAAAAATGTGTATCCAAAAGGAGTTGTCATAGCAGTGAAGGCATCTAAAGAAGGACAAGTGCGAAGTACTTCAGTTAGAACGATTGACGATGATCTGGATAGACCAACAGTGAAGCTTGCTGTGCTAGATGTAAAGGGTGATCCAAGTAGAGATACTTTTTTCAATAGCCTCTTTTGACAGATCACGTGTGAGTCGTGTCATGCTGTCATGTTATTTTTGTTTAGTATTGTTTGGCATTTCATAATGGAAAGACTTTCGCGTGAACAACGTTTACAAATTGTTCAACTTTATTATGAAAATTCCGTTCTGTGAGGAATGTGCTTCGTGCACTTCACTAAACTTATGGTCAACATAATCGGCCTACTGAGCGTACTATTCGCAACACCATCACCCATTTGGAGACCAAGCATTCATTATTGGATAATATTCGACCGAATAGACCATGTCCAGCACGCTGCGAAGAAAATATAGCGGCCGTAGCTGAGAGTGTACGCGAAGACCGTAGAGAGTCGATTCGGCGCCGTTCGCAGCAACTCGGACTGACGTATGGAACGACTTGGCGCATTTTACGTCAAGATCTTAAATGGAAAGCGTACAAAATACAGCTTGTGCAACAACTGAAGCCGCTCGACCTTCCCAAGCGACATCGCTTCGCTCTATGGGCTCTTGAAAAGTTCCAAGAAGATCCGACGTTTTCGAGGCAAATTTTGTTCAGCTATGAGGCCCATTTCTGGCTCAATGGGTATGTAAAAAAACAAAATTGCCGCATTTGGGACGAAGAGCAACCTGAAGAGATTGAAGAACTGCCACTTCATCCAGAAATAACAACGGGTTGGTGTGATTTGTGGGCCGGTGGAATCATCGGTTCATATTTCTTTAAAAATTATGCCGGTGCGAACGTAACCGTCAATGGCGACCGCTATCGTGCCATGATAACCGACTATTTGATGCCTGGAATTGAAGCTCGTGATCTTGGCGACATTTGGTTTCAGCAAGACGGCGCCACTTCCCACACATCGCATCAATCAATGGACTTATTGAGAAAACATTTCGGTGAGCACATAATTTCACGTTTTGGGCCGGTCGATTGGCCACCAAGATCGTGTGATATCACACCGTTAGACTTTTTCCTGTGGGGATATGTAAAGTCAAAAGCTTATGCCGACAAACCCGCTTCGATTCAGGCCTTGGAGGAAAACATCACGCGTGTCATTCGCCAGTTACCAGTCGAAATGCTCGAACGAGTGATCGAAAATTGGACTCAACGGATGGCCCATCTGCGACGTAGCAACGGCCAACATTTGATAGACATAATCTTCAAAAAATAAATGCCAAGGAATGTTCTTTCAAATGATAATAAACATTCTCCATTAAATTTGAATTTTCTGTGTATTTTTCTTTAAAAAAGTAGGGAACCTCGAAATGGATCACCCTTTACAACGAGAAGACGAGGGTACAACAACATCTGTCACCGAAGTCGTAGTACCGGGGGAAAGTAGAACAAACAGATCTTTTTTAGTATCTGAAAACGACGCGTGAGAAAGAGTCACTGAATTTTGTGTTTTTTTTTACTATAATTACTAAAACCTGTATTTTTTAATTGTGTTTTAATAAATTAATTTTTAATTACAAGCAATTATAATTTCGAACTTTCTCTTATAAAGAGAAAGATATTGTTTTCGTGAAGATTTTTGACTTCGAGATTTAGATTGATTCTAACATTACGATGATAGCGGAACTCAAAAAAGTGGTTTTTGGAATCCCGTCCTTCGGATCGTCGGGATACGTCCGTCTGTCCGTACAAGCCTCTCCAGCCTAAACGACTTGACCGATTTCTTCAAACTTCGTATACAGCGTTTGTTTGGTCATAATTCTAGGCCATCTTAGTTTTGTTCGCTTTTAGCCATGTTATTACCGGTACCTGCCATATGAAAATTATACATAATCTCAATTTTCTCGGAAACGGCTCTAACGATATTGATAAACTTCATATATGCTTTGAGCATATATGTTCCAATAAAACTGCATACCCAGTTTTTTCGAGAAGATCCACATAACGGATTTTTTCATATGGGCCATATAAAGAAAATTCTCAATTCCTCGCAAACTCTTTGACAAAATTGAATGAAATTTAATTTGTATACTACTATTACTGTTTTAATGAGTTTCACATAATTGGTTTTGGACCAAATAACGGAAAATCATTATTATTCACATGAATGCCGATTACTTTCAATTACCGAATAAACGTTCGTATAATCTCATTTCGACATTAATTATATAATTTTTAGCATCATTAATCAAAATAAATATTATTGTGTATTATGGCCAAGTTGTTAAAAACGTCAAATAAACTCGCTGTGAAAGAGAAAGTTGCGTACGACCCAGTCGTGCACCCACCACTAGTTTACAAAGTAACTACTACAATAAAGTGAGCTAAGAATTAATTTCGCAACAGCTATTTTCCACAATTGTAAGTAAGGATCCCAGGACTTGTCATTTTTTTCCAGGGGAATTTTCAAAAACATATTCTCCACATATACGTATATCAAAATTGGATTGTTTAAGCAACACTATTTTGAAATATTTATGGAGAAAAATTCCTAAAATGCTCCTAACAAAGCGGTACCAACTAAAATAAGATGTTACCAACCGTAAGCTAAGAACAATAATAATTAGGAAACGGAACGTGTACTAGATAGATGCGTAAAGATAGATTTGGAGATGGGGAATTATAAATATGTGTTATCAGCTATAAAATTCGCGGCAACAAACAAAAAGTAAAATTTTGTAAAGTAGTGTAATGAACAGGTAAAACGCGTTGGTTAAGTAGAACTAGGCAAATAATGTATATGCTGTCAAATAAAATACTGACGACCCATAACATGGCAACAACTTTCAGGTTTAAATAGTTAATTTATCTAGGGGTCAACATCCTAGATCTGCTGAAATATGTGTTAATTTTTTGTAATTTGTATACTCACTTCAAAATGTGATCGATTTGCGTGTACACCGGACAATTTATCATGAAAATAAGCGGAACACTATCCACTTTCATGTTGTTTAGTACGTCGACCACTTGCTTTGTTTTCACTCGCCGAAAATTATCAGAAGACAAATTCGCACAGATATTGCCGAATCCACATAAAGTCATGGAATACAACATCATAGCTTGTAGGAAACTCTTCTTATGTCGGCTGTCGTTCTGGTTGCTATTTTGGTCCTATATATTTAGGGCTAAGGATCTTGGAACAAAAAGGATTGTTTACTTTATATATACATATACACGTACTCGAACTTACAATAATGGCTCCACACCTGTCGGACTACTTGAAACCTCATCATTACCGTATGCAAATTTATCTCCCTACACAGATAGACAAAGCCGACAAAGTTTTTAGAAATCCTGTAAACGTGTCCACCAACGAGTTGATATACTTGGTGCCTTTCCATTTTACTTTAAATTCCCCGAGAATCTCTTGAAGCAGCTTCGTGTTCCTCAAGACTTGGTTGTTTTTAGAGTTCTGGATTTTGTTCGATTTTGTGCTTCTTCCAGGCAATAGCATTCGCAGTGGCAGCTGGTTTTCGTTTTTTTTTCGATGTTGGGGATGGTTCATGCTGCTCAGAGAATCCATTGATTGTCGGATCCGTAGAGTACCAGGCCCTTGGAACCTGTTTCAATTTAATTGAAATACATTTGAATTGAAAATTGAAATTGAATTGAAAAAGTTGATAACACGACGAAAAAGAGCAACACTATAAACAGCCAGGCATGAATGGCACGGAATGAATACCCGTTCTGCTGCCAAAGGCGAACCTGGAAAAGCTGGTTCAACATGTTCGGACAACAGGTTGTCTATGAATTTCAAGGGTTAGTCAGGCATCTTGAACAGAGATAGTGGCGGATGAACCGAGAGACCAACGGCAGCTCTCAATCCCGTCGTGGATACTGATGGCCCCGTGTCCTAGGGGTAAATTGGAACTAGATCTCCAGGTTATGGGGTTGTGCTTTGGGCTAACTACCCAACCATGGCAATAACTAACGGTTACGAAGCAACCAATAGCCTAGGAAAGGACTGACTTTTTTGTTGACGACCCTGCTAAACGAAAAAAGGACGACGACATTAAGCAGGATAGGTGCAAGCGAACAGCTAGCGGAAGCCCTAAACTGCTACAAAGCAGACATTACTGCCATCCAGGAAATAAGATGGGATGGGCGGAGCAAAAAGAGGATGAAAAACTGTGACATCTACTACGGACCGTGTTAAAGTGAGCAGAAACAGCGACTATTCGGCCAAATTCGCCAATATATGCCTTATATGCGCTCACGCCCCAACGGAGGGAATATATGACATAGCTGAGGATTGCTTCTATGAACTCCATGACAAAACCTATTAGCGACTACCGAAGTACGATTTTAAAATCGTACCGGGAGATTTTAACGCAAAGGTAAGAAGAGAAGGCACAACAGGTCTGGTAACGGACTTAGGTTACTTGACATCGGTACGGAACGAAATGCCGCTATAGCCAGCACACGGTTTCCTCACCTCGATATCCATAAGGGGACATGGCAGTCTCCAGATCAACGAACGGTCAACCAAATTGATCATATTGCTATAGCCAAGAGGCATGCATCAAGTTTTTTAGATGTCCGAACATTCCGAGGAGCTAAAATCGACTCGGACCTCTACCTGCCAAGGTAAGAATGCGGATATTTACCACGCCACAACAATCCAGAAATACTGTGAAAAAAAATAATGTTGAAAGACTGCAATCGCAAGAGACCGTCACGACCTTCGCGCACCGCGTATCCCTTAACCTCTCGATTAACACTGTTCAAGATTAATAACATATGTAATTGTTTAGTTAATGCATGCTTATTATTTAATATTTATTGTCGCGCTACAAATGTTTACTTAATCCACTGTACATGTTTTCCAAAGTCTACGTTAACATTTTTTACTTTGGTCAGTATAGTGTTATTAATGATCATTAGTTACATATTATGTTTTATGCTTTATTTGAAGAATATCCCAGCAGCGAGCACATCTTACTGTGGTAAACATGTTGGGTTTAAAATAAAGTTTGTCATTTAAAGAATTTGAATCGTTTAATTTCGTTGGAGTACTCATTTCGTTTTTTTTTTTTTGTTTCTTTACGATTCTCAACATAATTTGTGGACCTTCAAAACCGGATAAAATTGATCCAAAGATAATATAATTGCGAGAATATTCCTACGAACTTATTTATATAGTACATGCAAATCGTTTAACTGCTCGTAACACATCGTGTATCGTTTTAATATTCATTTTTGCAAAAGACAATCTACTGTGTGAATATATAAAAATGAACGTTTTAAAGAAAAAGATAAGAAAGGCGAAAGGTTGATTTACTCGGTCGGTAAGTTTTTCTGAAGGAATAGATGACAGAGTTGATTTGGAATTATTGGAACTTAGGTTAGCAACTCTTGAAGAAGCGTGGAAGCAACTTCGTGAGCTTCAAGAAAAATTGTGCGAGTATGTAGATGATTCAAATTACTAATTCGACTCAGTCTTCTAACGAAGCTTTTTACATTTATAAATTCCGCTTTTCCTGGAAATTACAAACAGTGGCCGGGATTTAGAGATCTCTTTATTGGAACTATTGAAAATAAAAGGAACTTGTCAAGAATTCAAAAACATCGTTACCCGAAGCCTTTTTTCGTGATGATGCTGCAAATTTAGTTCGTCATCTTATTATATCTGATGCGAATTATGTAGTTGCTTGGGAACGATAAGTTAATCGCTATGATCGGTCTTAACTAATTGTTCACTCGCATATCCAGGAAATGTTATCGTTACCAAGGATGAAGTCGAATAATGTGTCGCTACTTAGTACAATTTCTGATAGCGCAGACGAAACAATTCGTGGATTAAACGGGTTGAAAGCAACCAGTCGTGATCTATGGTTAATTTATATAATCCTTTTAAAATTAGACCAGGATAGTAGAGAGGCATGGGCACAGGAAGTAGGCTCTCATGATAATTGTACAATACAGGACTTGTTGGATTTTTTGCAACTTCTAGGCAATGCACTGGAGGATTGTCAATTGTTTACTGGGAATTCGTCTAATAATTGTAGGTCCACATACCGGTGTCGCATGAGCAAATCGCGCCATCATTCATTGCTGCATGTTGAAAAGCTACCATCCAATTCGGGCTCGAGCGCTGTTACAGCACCTGAACCAATGGAGCCATCATCTGATCCAAATCCAACTCCTAGCTCAATTTCTAATTCTATTTTGAACAATCATTCGCAACCAAGTGTTTTTGGTAACAAACTCTTTTGCCAACTCGTAAACTGTCGGGTGTTACTAGATTCTGGATCGTAAAGCTCTTTGATTGTTGAATCTTTTGCACAAAGACTATTAATATCCAAAGCCCATGCACGAATACCAATCATTGGGGTGTCTGGGACAGCAGTAGGGTACACCAGAGCGTGTGTATCTTTCGAATGCATTCGCGGATCAATTCAAGTAATGTCATAGTTAACGCGTATATTCTTCCCAAAACTACTTCGAATTTGCCAACACAACCATTCGACGCGGCATCCTATCAACACATTCGCGACTTAAGTCTAGCTGATCCCACCTTTAATCAATCTGAACCAATCGATGTTCTGTTAGGCGCAGATAAATTGTGGAACATTATTAAAGGCAATCAAATTAGAGGGATAAGTGCCACAAGTATTGCGCAGGATACATTATTTGGATGGGTAATCACAGGGGAGCTTTCGATAGATCGTTCATTTAGTCCGTTATCGTTACCTTCGCCTCATTCTACCTTGGATTTATATCTAATCTTCTCCAAAAATTCTGGGAGATAGAGGAGGTTACTCTAGTGTTAGAATCCAATTTTCGTCGAACATTTTCGCGTGCCCCTGATGGGCGATATTATGTTAAATTACCCTTCAAAAATGATTTGCCGAAATTCGGTTCAGCCTCGCAATCTGCGGTATCGCGACATCCGTCAATGGAACGTCGGCTCAGTAACGATCCGGATCTATTTCGGATGTGTTCCAGCTTCATACGAGAGTATGTCGATTTGGAATATATGAAACCCATTCCTGTTAGCAGTACTTAAGTTAGACAGTTCTACAACGAAATTGCGTGTCGTCTTTGATGGCTCTGCAAAGAACTCTCTCGATCAATCGCTTAATATCTCTTTAATGATAGGTCCGTCTATTCAAAGGGATTTAGTTGGAGTCTGTTTACGGTTTCGCCAACACCGGTAAGTGTTTACAGCAGATGTTGTAAAAATGTTTCGGCAAATGGATGATACCCAAACAGACTTTCAGCGTATTGTTTGGCGCGAAAGTCCAAGCGATGAACTACAGCATTTTATCCTTTCTTGTCAGTTCGAGTGTTAAACCAACTTGCTCATGACTACAGTGCAAAGTATCCTGATGCTTCACTAGTCTTGCTCAATGAAGTGTACGTAATGACGGGAGCTGATTTAATTGAAGCACTTTGAAAACTTCAATCTGATTTAGTTTCCATGTTATCTATGGCAAAATTTATACTACGAAAGTGGAGTTCCAACTGTGAGTCACTTCTTTCTCGCATACTAAGAGAAGATTGTGAGTTCTCAGTTTTCGATACTGAAGCATTCAATAAATCGGTAAAAGTTTGGGAATGCAATGGGATCCTGCTCGTGACGAGCTTCTCTACAAATTAAATTCAAAATCATCATCAACTACTCGCCGAACATTGTTATCGGAAATATCTCGCATTTTCAACCCACTTGGGCGCTTAGCGCCACCAGTAATTTTGTTCAAGATAATGTTCAAGGAGCTTTTGAGTCCGGATCCCAAATTAGGTTGGGTTGACCCAGCTCCGTCTAACGTGGCTAAGACTTGGAATTGCTATAGACAAGAATTGCCATTCTTCGAACAGATTCGCGCATGCAGGCAGATGTTTTCGTCATCCGATAGTATCGAGTTGCACGGTTTCTCAGTCGGACGACGGTATTGTATTCGGCTGTCGTTTATCCACGATGCCTAACGTCAATGGGTGAGTTTAAAGTCGCGATCATAGCTGCAAAAACAAAGGTTGCTCAATTGAAACCAGTTTCAATTACCCGTCTGGAGCTTTGCGGTGCTCTACTGTTGTTTCGGCTACTTACTCGCATCAAGGCATCTTTGACCATGAACATTTTAAAAATATTCGCTTGGTGTGACTCAGAGATAGTCTTGAATTGGTTATCTTCTCCCCCTCGGCGATGGGCTACATTCGTTGCTAATCGCACTGGTCAAATTTCGGACTCAGTGCAACGTAGCTCATGGCATTATGTCTCTTCTAAAGATAACCCAGCAGACTGTGCAAGCGGGGGTATTCGACCATCAAAGCTTGTTGGACATAAACAGTGGTGGAACAGTCTAGATTGGCTATCATTAGTGCAACAAGATTGGCCGGTATCTAAATTTAATATCGCGCGGGAATCGGAATGTGAAGTTGTAAAAGTGGAAGAGCGACAAGTGATAAGACATTCTCTATTTGTTGTGCTCGAAATGAACTCGTTGACTACCTTAACTCAAAAGTTCTCGTATTGGTATCGTCTTCTGCATGTAGTTGCTTATTGCCGTCGCTTTGTGTATTACTGCAGACAACCCAATTCTAATCGTCGAGTTTCTAATCTTACCCTTCGCGAAAAAAAATAGAACAATTTATATTTATAGAATGGCATATGCAAAAGTGGAAGATGTCGTAATATCAATTTTTGATGGTAAAGATTACCCAAATTGGAAAAAGCCTTACGAAATTTCCGGAATTTAAAAACTGCAAAGAACCAGCAATAAGACAAAGAACAGTGAATGATGATGTGATGAAGTGGATTGGAAGCGTGCTGATACTAAGGCAACCTGTTATATATACTGTTGTATAACGCATAAACAGTTAGATTATATCGGAGATCTTGACTCTGCTTATGAAATCATGAGCAAATTCGATGAAAAGGGAGTAATATAACAGAGAAAGAAAAACTTCAGTACATGCTTAAAGCGCTACCGTCATCATATAGATACGTTGGAGATTTGCCAGAAAAAGATAGAACTATTGAATTTTTAAAATCCAAAATAAAAATGAAATCTGTTGAAGAAAGACAAATAAAAGAAAAAACCGAATGTAATGCGAATGCATTTTACTCCCTCTTCTAAAAAATAGAACATTAGCTAATACTATAGAAAGAAATAAGTCACCTTATGAAATATTTTTCTAGGAAAAGCCTTATGTAAAGTATTAAAAAATGTACGGAAGTAGAATAAGATACTGTAATGAGGAATGTTCAACAAATTGTACAAGCGCAAATTATTGTGATGCTAACGTTCCCAATACATTTGAAGAAGCAATTGAGTCTCTTTAGTGTGAAAATTGGAAAAAGGCTATGGACTCAGAAATAACAAGTTTAAACAGGAACAAAACTTGGAAAGTAGTTGATCGACCACATAACAAAAAAGTAATAGATGTAAAATGGATCTACAAAAAGAAAGATGTTTATAAAGCTAGGTTAGTAGTAAGAGGATTACAGCAGAAGGATCATTTGGAAAATGTTTATTCACCAGTTGTTAAAATCAAAGCCTAAAATTATTACTTTCTTATTGCTGTCAAAATAGCTTATTTATCAAAAAAATGGATGTCAAAACAGCTTTTCTTAATGGTCAAATTATTTCGGAAGTTTATGTTAACCAAACAGAGGGTTATAACAAGGAAATAACAAAGTTTACAAACTATTAAAATCTTTATACGGTATAAGGGAAAATCCAAGGTCATGGTATGTGCGTTTTAATGAATTTATGTACGAAATATGATTAAAAAGAAGTAATTATGATTATTGTTTATATTCAAACTGTAAAAATAAAAATCCAATTTACATACTATTATTTGTAGATGATATGTTATTTTGTAGCCAAGATGAAAAGGGTATTAATGATATAAAACAAAAATCAAATCGCTTTTGTATGAAAGATTTAGGAAAAGCCAAGAATTATATAGGCATAAATATTGAATATGATGTCAATAACAATAACAAGAGTACAATTTAGAAAATGCAAAACTATATCGTACACCCATGGAATCAAATTTAAAATTGAATCTTACAAATGATAGCGATGATAGCTTAAAATATGGGAACTTGCTTGGTGAGCTTCTTTATATTAGTACTGGAACTAGACCCGATAAAGCATTTAGTGTTAACTATCTAAGTAGATTCCAAAATTGTTAGTTACAACAACACACATTTTAAAAATGCTTTAAGAGTTTTGAAGTATTTATTTTTAACTAAAAACTTGAAATTGATTTATAACAAAAGTGATAAATATGATATGATTGATTGCTACGTGGATGCCGATTGGGCAGGAGATAGTGTAGATAGAAAATCTACAAGTGGATATATAATAAATTGTTTGATAATGTAGTTTATTGGAAGTCACATAAAAACAATTCTGTTAGGAAATCTTCGACATTCGCTGAATATGTAGCATTGTCAGAAGCAGTAACAGATGATCATTTTGTACGTGATATATTAAAGGAAGTACTCAAAATTGAAATCAAAGAAGCTATAAAAATATTTGAAGACAATTCAGGAGCATTAGCTATTGCAAAATATGGAAACTTTACAAAAAAAAACTCGAAGCACATTGAAGTGCAATATCATTATGTTAAAGAAAGTTATGAAAAGGGGATCATTGATGTATTAAAATTAGAATCAGAAAATATTATTGCAGATATACTAACTAAAAGTTTATGTAAAGTAAAGTTTGAAAGATTTAGAGAAATGTTAAGATTGATATAAATTTTTAAAAGAAAAATGCAGATGTAAGAAGGCGTGTTGAATATTAAGGCTTCAGCCACCCTATACATTTGTATTTTCACTATTGAATATGATTGCCATCTATGTGCCAATATATTACGAACTAATATATGAACCACGTTAGTTTACTTATTCTAGTTATTAAGACAGCTAGCTTGGAATCGCGTAGCATGTCAGGTCATAGTAATAAATGAATATTATAAATAATTAAAAGCAACTCATTGTTTCAACACTGACAAAAGCAAACATCGCGTTTTTTGTGTGCCTATCTATAAAGGCGCTACATTTAGAGCTGGTGAGCGATTTAACCTCAGATGCATTTCTGGCGGCCCCAAGAAGATTTGTCTCCAGGAGAGGAAAATGTGCCAATTTATATAGTGCTAATGGCACTTAATTCCACGGTGCTCGAAGATGTCTCAGCTAAACGCACAAATTAGTAATGTCTCAGATTCACAGTGGCATTATTTCGGATGTTTTAGCAAGAGAGGGTATTGAGTGCCACTTTATACCACAATCTGCTCCATATTTGGGTGGACTGTGGGAAGCAGGCGTGAAGTCCGTTATTTCCATTTACGGCGGGTAATTGGAGAAACCTCTCTTACCTTCGAGGAGCTCTCAACAGTGTTAAGTCAAATCAATGCCATATTAAACTCTCGTCCTTTGTGCAGTCTGTCCGAAAATGATTTGAACCCTCTAACCACTGCTCATTTTCTTATAGGTCGGCCGTTTACGTGTATACCTGAGCCATTACTCGAATCGATATCATATAATCGACTACCGCATTGGAATGTGCTGCAGAACATGATCCATGGTTTCTGGCGTCGCTGGCATATGGACTACTTTACACCCCTCCAAGAACTAAAGAAGTTGCAGCAACAACAGCCAAATATTAAGCTTGGTGATCTAGTTTTTTTAAAGGAGCCCAATCTATCACCTTTACAATGGGTTCTTGGAAGAGTAGAAGCGGTAAAACCAGGAATCGACAATCTAGTTCGGGTGGCAAATATAAGAACTGCAAGAGGGACATTTGTGCGGCCTATTACCAAATTAGCTGTAGTTCCCAGTTCCTGAAGCTTGGTTCCAGGGGGGCCGGGATATTCAAGATTCTCCAGAAACACCATACCACCAGCATCGAATGCCGAAGAACAATGGCAACAATGACAACAAGCCATTAGATCAGCCGCAACTGATGTGCTAGATTTCTCGCGCCCACCAGCAGGAAACCCCTGGTTTGAAAAGAAATGCCGACAGATGCTCGCAGCCAATAACGAGGCCTACAAGGCTAAGCTGCAGGTGAAGACGAGAGCTGCCATTGAGCTCTATAGGCAGAGAAGAAGGAAAGAACACCAGCTTTTCAGAAAGAAGAAAAAAGAGCAAGAAAATATAGAGAGGTGCCACTCCAGACACGATGTTCGCAAGTTTCACCAAATTGTAAAACTTCAAAGCCAAGGATACAAGGTGCGAACAGAATCCTGTCGAGATGAACAATGAAAGTGGATGCTGAGGATATGAAAGAACCACTTCTGCACACTGTAAATCGGCGATGACGAACAAAATTCCGCTGTCAGGCAGAACGAGCCATTCAATATTGGCAAGGACAGCGAAAACTGCCAACCACCCTACCTGAGTGAATTGAGGATAGCAATATCTAAACTCAAGCTTAATAAGGCTGCCGGAAATAATGGCCTTCCCGCCGAGCTTTATAAAGCCGGCGAAGATGACTTGGTAAGAAACATCCCCAAACTAATAAGCAAAATCTGGTCGGAAGAAATTAAGCCTGAAGAATGGAGCCTTAGCTTCGTTTGTCCGATCCACAAAAAAAGAGACCCTCTACAGAGGCATAAGTCTTCACAACATCGCCTTCAAGATCCTACGTCCCGTAATATGTGAATGCCTGAAACCGTTTACCAACAACCTGATCGGCCCTTATCAGTGTGGTTTTAGGCCAGGAAAGTCCACAACTGATCAAATCTTCACACTTCGGGAGATCCTGGAAAAAACTCAACATGTCCTTATTGGTACCCACCACCTATGCCGCATACAACAGCATTTATAGAGATGAACTAAACAGAGCCATGTCTAGTTTTGGTATACCGCCCAAGCTCGTCCGTTTGTGTAGGATAACGATGGAGAATTCTCCCTGCTCCATCAGGGTCGGAAACGACATCCTCTTGATTATTGAGAGGATTGTTCAAAACTCACGAGCCAACACCAGAGACACAATTTTCCAAAGATCGGTACAACTACTAGCATACGCCGACTATATTGACATAATTGTTAGTACTATTAGTACTGGAACTAGACCCGATAAAGCATTTAGTGTTAACTATCTAAGTAGATTCCAAAATTGTTAGTTACAACAACACACATTTTAAAAATGCTTTAAGAGTTTTGAAGTATTTATTTTTAACTAAAAACTTGAAATTGATTTATAACAAAAGTGATAAATATGATATGATTGATTGCTACGTGGATGCCGATTGGGCAGGAGATAGTGTAGATAGAAAATCTACAAGTGGATATATAATAAATTGTTTGATAATGTAGTTTATTGGAAGTCACATAAAAACAATTCTGTTAGGAAATCTTCGACATTCGCTGAATATGTAGCATTGTCAGAAGCAGTAACAGATGATCATTTTGTACGTGATATATTAAAGGAAGTACTCAAAATTGAAATCAAAGAAGCTATAAAAATATTTGAAGACAATTCAGGAGCATTAGCTATTGCAAAATATGGATACTTTACAAAAAAAAACTCGAAGCACATTGAAGTGCAATATCATTATGTTAAAGAAAGTTATGAAAAGGGGATCATTGATGTATTAAAATTAGAATCAGAAAATATTATTGCAGATATACTAACTAAAAGTTTATGTAAAGTAAAGTTTGAAAGATTTAGAGAAATGTTAAGATTGATATAAATTTTTAAAAGAAAAATGCAGATGTAAGAAGGCGTGTTGAATATTAAGGCCTCAGCCACCCTATACATTTGTATTTTCACTATTGAATATGATTGCCATCTATGTGCCAATATATTACGAACTAATATATGAACCACGTTAGTTTACTTATTCTAGTTATTAAGACAGCTAGCTTGGAATCGCGTAGCATGTCAGGTCATAGTAATAAATGAATATTATAAATAATTAAAAGCAACTCATTGTTTCAACACTGACAAAAGCAAACATCGCGTTTTTTGTGTGCCTATCTATAAAGGCGCTACATTTAGAGCTGGTGAGCGATTTAACCTCAGATGCATTTCTGGCGGCCCCAAGAAGATTTGTCTCCAGGAGAGGAAAATGTGCCAATTTATATAGTGCTAATGGCACTTAATTCCACGGTGCTCGAAGATGTCTCAGCTAAACGCACAAATTAGTAATGTCTCAGATTCACAGTGGCATTATTTCGGATGTTTTAGCAAGAGAGGGTATTGAGTGCCACTTTATACCACAATCTGCTCCATATTTGGGCGGACTGTGGGAAGCAGGCGTGAAGTCCGTTATTTCCATTTACGGCGGGTAATTGGAGAAACCTCTCTTACCTTCGAGGAGCTCTCAACAGTGTTAAGTCAAATCAATGCCATATTAAACTCTCGTCCTTTGTGCAGTCTGTCCGAAAATGATTTGAACCCTCTAACCACTGCTCATTTTCTTATAGGTCGGCCGTTTACGTGTATACCTGAGCCATTACTCGAATCGATATCATATAATCGACTACCGCATTGGAATGTGCTGCAGAACATGATCCATGGTTTCTGGCGTCGCTGGCATATGGACTACTTTACACCCCTTTAAGAACTAAAGAAGTTGCAGCAACAACAGCCAAATATTAAGCTTGGTGATCTAGTTTTTTTAAAGGAGCCCAATCTATCACCTTTACAATGGGTTCTTGGAAGAGTAGAAGCGGTAAAACCAGGAATCGACAATCTAGTTCGGGTGGCAAATATTAGAACTGCAAGAGGGACATTTGTGCGGCCTATTACCAAATTAGCTGTAGTTCCCAGTTCCTGAAGCTTGGTTCCAGGGGGGCCGGGATATTCAAGATTCTCCAGAAACACCATACCACCAGCATCGAATGCCGAAGAACAATGGCAACAATGACAACAAGCCATTAGATCAGCCGCAACTGATGTGCTAGATTTCTCGCGCCCACCAGCAGGAAACCCCTGGTTTGAAAAGAAATGCCGACAGATGCTCGCAGCCAATAACGAGGCCTACAAGGCTAAGCTGCAGGTGAAGACGAGAGCTGCCATTGAGCTCTATAGGCAGAGAAGAAGGAAAGAACACCAGCTTTTCAGAAAGAAGAAAAAAGAGCAAGAAAATATAGAGAGGTGCCACTCCAGACACGATGTTCGCAAGTTTCACCAAATTGTAAAACTTCAAAGCCAAGGATACAAGGTGCGAACAGAATCCTGTCGAGATGAACAAGGAAAGTGGATGCTGAGGATATGAAAGAACCACTTCTGCACACTGTAAATCGGCGATGACGAACAAAATTCCGCTGTCAGGCAGAACGAGCCATTCAATATTGGCAAGGACAGCGAAAACTGCCAACCACCCTACCTGAGTGAATTGAGGATAGCAATATCTAAACTCAAGCTTAATAAGGCTGCCGGAAATAATGGCCTTCCCGCCGAGCTTTATAAAGCCGGCGAAGATGACTTGGTAAGAAACATCCCCAAACTAATAAGCAAAATCTGGTCGGAAGAAATTAAGCCTGAAGAATGGAGCCTTAGCTTCGTTTGTCCGATCCACAAAAAAAGAGACCCTCTACAGAGGCATAAGTCTTCACAACATCGCCTTCAAGATCCTACGTCCCGTAATATGTGAATGCCTGAAACCGTTTACCAACAACCTGATCGGCCCTTATCAGTGTGGTTTTAGGCCAGGAAAGTCCACAACTGATCAAATCTTCACACTTCGGGAGATCCTGGAAAAAACTCAACATGTCCTTATTGGTACCCACCACCTATGCAGCATACAACAGCATTTATAGAGATGAACTAAACAGAGCCATGTCTAGTTTTGGTATACCGCCCAAGCTCGTCCGTTTGTGTAGGATAACGATGGAGAATTCTCCCTGCTCCATCAGGGTCGGAAACGACATCCTCTTGATTATTGAGAGGATTGTTCAAAACTCACGAGCCAACACCAACACATTGACATAATTGTTCGGACCCAACGTGATGTCATAGAAACGGTTGTAAGTATAGAGAAGGAAGCGGCAAAAATGGGTTTAGCAGTTAATGAGTGCCAGACGAAGTATATACTGTCAACACGAAAGGACACACAACATCGACGAATTGGACAGAAAGTCACCATTGACAGATATAACTTTGATGTAGTACGGGGCCTTGTCTATCTCGGCTCGGCTACTAACTCTGACAACAACATCTCGTAAGAATTTTAACGAAGAATTACTCTTGTCAACCGCTGTTTCTTCTTGCTAAGAAGGCAACTTAGTAGTAAAGCCCTCAGTCGAACTACTAAGGAGACCTTATATAAGACCCTGATCATCCCATTCCTGCTCTGTTGTGTCCCATTGTGGAAAAAAATTGATTTTTTTTGTATCTCAGATCTATTTTGCAGATCTGGATTTTTCGGAAGATTGACCCCACCTTGCACCAACACTAATACAAATGATAGATGTCAGTTTTACTAGAGTGATTTTAGTTTTGATTTCAAATTATTTTCATTGTGAAAATTAAAACTGCAGCAGTACGATGTGAAATATAACTTAAAGCAAAAACAAACAACCTGTGTTACTGGAATCTTGACAGCTACACCGACCCTAGCTTCACAGACATGAAATTGCAGCAATAATAGCAGAGAAGAATATCAATCTGAAACCGTGTTCAATTGGTAACAAAAAAGATTAAAATAAAGATCAAAATCCAGATTTACCAATGGAAAGCGCCATTAGTGTAACCTCCTTGCTGACCGAGAAAAGTAAGCATCATTTTATTGATGAGCTAGATTCTTAATCAAATTGGCCTAAAGGTTCTTATACGTGGTCAGTATTGGTCAGTATTCCAAATCGTCGGAACTGGTACGTCAACTGAATGTGGTACGGAACTTTGCATAGACGTAGTAATTGGGTACGTCCGTTTGGCTCGATTTTGACTATAAATGCCCTTTATGTAAACACTACAAAAAAACATTAGTGTTGATGATTTTTTTATCGCCAAATAGTAGGGATCCAAATACATTTCTTATACACAATTGTAAGTACTGAACACAAGGGTTACAAACTCAGTTAGGAGCCTAGGACTTGTCATTTTTATCCGGGGGATTTTTCGAAAACATATTCTCCACATATATATCAAAATTGGATTGTTTGAACAACACTATTTTGAAATATTTATGGAGAATAATTCCTAAAATGCTCCTAACATAGCGATACTAATTAAAGTAACATGGAAACAACGTAAGCTAAGAACAATAATAATTAGAAAACGGAATGTGTACCAGATAGATGTGTAAAGATAGATTTGAAGATGGCGAATTATAAATATATGTTATCAGCTATAAAATTCGCGGCAACAACCGAAAAGTAAAATTTTGTAAAGTAGTGTAATGAACAGGTACAACACGTTGGTTACGTAGAACTAGGCAAATTATTTATATGCTATCAAATAAAATACTGACAACCCATAACATGGCTACAACTTTGAGGTTTAAATAGCTAATTTATCTAGGGGTCAACATCAACCTAACGAGTTACGAAGAAGACTGACACTAGGAAAATAGGGCTGATGGTTTAGAAGAGCAAGTAGAACATGTACAGAGACATGATGCTAGATCTGCTGAAATATGTGTAACTTTTTTGTAATTTGTATACTCACTTCAAAATGTGATCGATTTGGGTGTACACCAGACAATTTATCATGAAAATCAGCTGAACATCATCCACTTTCATGTTGTTTAGTATATCGAGCGCTCGCTTCGCCTTCAGTCGCCGAAACTCATCAAAAGACACAGATATTGCAGAATCCACGTAAAGTCATCGAATACAACAGCATAGCTTGTAGAAAACTCTTCTAATGTCGGCTTACATTCTGGCTGCTTTTTTGGTCCTATGTATTTAGGGCTAAGGACATAAGAAAAAAATAATTATTTACTTTATATATACATATACACGTACTCGAAACCTTATCATTACCGTATGCAAATTTATCTCCCTACAAAGATAAACAAAGCCGACAAAGTTTTTAGAAATCCTGTAAACATGTCCACCAACGAGTTGATATACTTGGTGCCTTTCCTTTTTACTTCAAATTCCCCGAGAATCTCTTGAACTTGCATTCGAAGTAGATTCGTGTTCCTCAAGGTTTGGTTGCTTTAAGAGTTCTGGATTTTGTTCGATTTTGTGCTTCTTCCGGGCAGTAGTATTCGCAGTTGCAGCTGGTTTCGTTTTTTTCGGCGCAGGCGATGGTATATGCTGCTCAGAGAATCCATTGATTGTCGGATCAGTAGAGTAACAGGTCCTTGGAACCTGTTTCAATTTAATTTTAATACATTTGAATCAGTTATTGAAATAAAATTATATAGTTTATTATATTATAATCCGATGGAGGGCTTGGACACATTTACTGACTTCACTGACTTCGAAAATCGTATTGGAACCATGGTGTTTTGTTGTCTGATCACTAGATTTGTTTGTCAATCCCACGCAGTATTAGCTGCAACATCCCCAAGCATTTTTCGCATTTAAATTTGTTACATATTTCCAAACACGGTTTCAGTTTATGACGTAAGCCTACTGCAAACCTGCCGAAGATGTGTTAGATGCCGAATGATTAACTTTATGTCAAATAGCCAACGTGCTTTTGTTTCTCTTTGTATTTTCAATTCCGATCCATCAGGTCATAGATCTGTAAGTTATCCTTACGTAATAAATATAATTTGATTTGTGTTACACTGCATGAAAACTTGTGATTTCACTGTACCTAAATACGTAAGTACGTACGGCAGGAGTACACTCCAGTGGTGACGATGATTATAAAAAAAAGCACCAATCTGATCAAGATGAATGCTGATTACCTAAAAACACTAACTATACTGGTCAATCATGTTTTCGTTGTGGTGATAAGCAACATCTGGTGAATGAATGTCATCACATTCAGATAATTAGCTCAAAATGTAAAAAAAAATTGGACAGCTAGCACGGGTTTGCATGAGTGGCTCGCGGTCCCCGTAACCATCGCCACACTCGCAAAAACGGAACAAAAATAAAACAATTTGTCAAAATCAGCTTCAGTCTTTAAACGATCAGGCAGATGATCATATGATCGATTTCATTTTAAGCATTTGAGTGAAGTTGTTCTCCCAGAAGAAAAAATCGAAACCACACAAAATTATGTTGATGGTCAAGTTAGTAGGTATATGTAAATGTCTAGAGCTTGACACAGACGATTTTCATCAATTTCACATGAGGATTTTGTAAAATCGTGGTAAAAAAACTAATGAATCTTCTATTCCTTTGCAGACGTATACAGGTGAAGTGATTAATCTTTTAGGTTACGCTACCATACAGGTTGAATACGGGTTTGAAGTAACTAATGCGAACATTTACATAATGCCCGGGAAGGTCGACCCAAGTTTTGGCAGAGAGTGCCTCAAACGTTTCCAGGTTAAATTGCCAGAAATACACCAAACGAAGGAAGAAATTAAAGCTGCGTTAAAGGAAGAAATAACACGTGATTTAAAGTCATAGTTTGGGGAAGTTTTTCAACCGGGGGTTGGGAAAGTTAGTAACTACGAAGCAAAGTAGTATCTTCAAGAAAACGCTCAACCTGTTAACGTTGCCGCTTTTAAGGTAACTTATGCTATGGAAGGTAAAATGAAGAAAGAGATTCAGTTCAGGGTACACCCGTAGTGCCAATTCTGAAAAAGGATGGATCAATCAGCCTATGTGCAGACTATAAAATCACCCTCAACAAAGTACTTACAAGTGACAACTTCCCGATTCCGCTAATAGAAGACATTTTTGCTACGTCGATGAAAGGTGAAAAAATTTTCACAACATTGGACATCAGTGAGGTTTATCTACATATGCCAATGGATCAGCCAAGTGCACAGATGCAAGCGGTTTCTACCATTCAGCGAGATTACCATGTAAATAAGCTGATGTACGGGACCAAGGTAGCAGCGGCTATTTGGCAGAGGTACATACAACAGACGTTGAAAGGCATAAATGGAGTGTGTGTTTTCCTGGATGATATCAAGGTTTAGGGTAAGAACTTCCAAGAACACATAGCTCGTTTAGAGGAAGTGCTTAGCCGATTTAACAATGTTGGGCTGCAGGTAAATTTTAACAAATGTGAATTTTTCGGAAATTCTATTACTTACCTAGGTCATGTGATTTCGGCGAAAGGACTTGAAAAAAACCTAAGACAAGGTTCAGGTTCTTATGGGTGCACGTGCTCGAAGAACATCACTGAGGTGCGAAGTTGCTTAGGGTTGGTTAACTATTATGGAAGGTTTCTACAAAATCAATCAGCCAAACTGCACCCACTCCACCGTTTTTTGCAAAAGGACGTAGTGTTTAACTGGGGCAAAGAATGCGAGAACGCTTTTAATCTTATCAAAGACGAGGTAATTTCGGACGTGGTGTTAATTGCGTATTATCCAGCACTGCCCTTGTCATTGGACTGGGAGCAGTGCTGTCTCACTGTCAGCGTCCGAGAAAAACTATAGCCAAATTGATAAGGAAGCCACCTCGGCCCAGATAAAAAACCCAGTTCTTGCAAGGGTTTACCTACGATATTATATACCGGTGGACGGATGAGCATTGAAATGTAGATGCGCTTTCACGGCTGCCGCTGAAATCCGAAGGTCTCGATGAGATGGATGACATCACCTACTACCAAATGCAGCAATTTGACACGTTTCCAGTTACGCACAAGATTGTTGCAAAGGAGACAACAAAATACGAAGTGTTGAAGGAGGTTCATTTTTCTTTGCTGACGGGGAAGAAGTTATGGCACCCAGGTTTTGAATGCAAAGATCAACAATTCTCTTTATCTGATGGGATAATCCGTGGAAATAGCCGACTATTGATACCAACATGTTTGATGGAGCTTATTTTGACCGAATTGCATGAGGTACACGTAGGCATAGTGAAGATGAAAGCGCTTGCAAGAGCCTTTGTTTGGTGGCCGCGCATCGACTCGGATATTGAACACATGGGTCGCGAATGCTTGGCATGCAGAAGTACTATGAAGCAGTCTACAAAAAAGGTACAGCATCCATGGGAGTATCTAACTAGTACATGGCAGAGAGTTCACATAGACTTCGCGGATATCTTCATGGATAAATATTTATCATTCGTGGTCGATGCGCATTCAAAGTGGCCGGAGATTATTCCGATGACGTGTATCACAGCGTCGAAAACAATAGTCGTGTTACGTAACATTTTGGTTCGTTTTGGGTTACCTGTTACATAAGTCAGCGATAACGGGTCTACCTTTACGTCGTTGGAGTTCAAGGAATTCAGAAGAGCAAATGGAATCGTTCAAAAGTTCTCCGCGCCGTATCATCCCGCTACAAATGGCCAGGCAGAATGATACGTGCAGAACATGAAAGTGGCACTTCGCAAGATGGTTAAAGACTCTGAGGATGTAAATTAAAAGCTTTCCAAATACCAACTGAAATACCGTAAAGGGCCAAATTCTACGACTGGGATAGCTTTATGTATGTTGTTCCTGCAGCGAGATATTCGTGGATTTAGTTCGTTCCGAAACAAACAAGACTGTTGAAAAAACTACAATGTGCGCCATATGCAAATGGAATACAATACTGTGATATGGTATAAGTGAGGAATTATACGTCCAAAGACAAGAAATGGAAATTTGGTAGGATAGTACGCAGAGAAGAATTGCTACACTACTTTATAAATGTAAACGAGAAGCTCTGGCGAAAACATGTGGATCAAATTATGAACTGCTCCTTCGGTCCATCAAATATAATAAAGAATTCTGACCCCAAAGTACCATCTATGATTCCTTTAACTAAAACTGCATCTACTCTTATAGTTCAAAACACTGAAGCAACGCTTAAGGAACCAGAAATTAGTGGTCGAATATAGATTTTTGTGATTGCACAGTTCCAGCTGTTGAAGAAGTAAGCAGTGATCGCAAGCCAAGTGTATATGGTCAACCTACAGTTAGACGTAGCACCCGTACCAAGAAGCCTGTGGAAAGTTTGGGATAAACTTCGTTTTAGTGATGAGGACTGTTACGTGTTTCCAAACACGCAAACAGGTCATAGGTCTGTAAGTTATCCTTACGTAATAAATATAATTTAAATTGTGTTACTCTACATGAAAACTTATGATTTTACGTAAATATAAATTGGATTGATAAAATACACGAGTTATCACGAAACTTCCATTGGTAAAAAATTCAACCTTTTTATTTGATCTAGATATGTCAAAGGGCCGTTTTTAAGAGTTGTTGTGTTCCATTGGGCAAAAAAATTGATTTTTTTTATCTCAGATCAATTTTGCAGATCTGGATTTTTCGGCAGATTTACCCCACCTTGCACCAACACTAATACAAAATAGCTGTCAGTTTTACTAGAGTGATTTTCGTTTTGATATAAGATTATTTTGATTGTGAAAAACTATTATTTACCATTAAAACTTCAGCAGTACGATGTGAAATAAAAATTAAATCAAAAGCAAACAAAATGTGTTACTGGAATTTTGACAGCTACACCAACACTAACACTAACTAATCGTGTTCCATTGTTAACAAAAAAGATTAAATTTCAAATCAAAATCCATATTTACAAATGGAAAACGGGATTAGTGTAACCGCCTTGCTGACCGAGAAAAGTAGATTTATTTTTTTGATGATCTAGATTCTTAGTCAAATTGGCCTAAAGGTTCATATGTGTGGTCAGTATTTGAAATCGACGGAACTGGTACGTCAACTGAATGTTGTACGGAACTCAGCATAGACGTAGAACTTGGATACGTCCGTTTAGCTCGATTTCGACTATTATTGCCATTTATGTCAACACTACAAAAATAATACTCGTGTAGATGATTGTTTCTTTCTCGCCAAATAAAAGGAATTCAAATGCACCTCTTTGGCTATTGTTAAGAAATAAAAAATAATGTCAAAACAAACAAATCTTTTTTTAGTATCTGGAACTCAACGTTAACCAGGAACAACAACCGAGCCAAAGTACGACATCAGGAAATCCCGGTCAAAGCGCACAAATGCATCAACCATCCAGATGTAGCTCAGTGCATTCCAGACGTAGTTCCATACAGTCTAATACCAGTTCGGTAAAAGCGCATCAGAAATTACAGCTTTTACAGCAGGAAGAGGAAATATTGCGAAGACAGCAAGAAATTCTTCAGCAAAGTGATGAAGAACTTGAAGAACAAGTAACGAATGTGCCGGCTATTAAATATCATCCGATAGAGAAGTACCAACCATTTCTAAAATGTTCCATCGCGTGGGGTAGATACGAAGCAGCCGTTTTCAAATGTATCTAATGCAAGAGCCCCACAAAATATTCCCTCGTATGAGACAATGCTTATGCGTCATACCATTCAGCCAACAGCAAGCCAAATCGCTACACGTCATGCTATAATGCCAGTTTTTACTAGCAGTTTTCACCAGACAACTTTGGCATTGGGTTTCTCTGACGTGGAGAAGCTGGATCGATTACGGCATTGTCTAAGGTGGGAAAGCAAGGGAAGCAGTTGATGGATAATTGACTATGCCGTCCTGTATACCACAGATCATCGATACTCTCAGATTTATGTTCGGAAGACCTGCATTGATAATGGAGTATCACATTGAAAAGATTCGCAAAATGCCATCACCGAAAATGGAAAAGCTAGATACAGTAGTCGGCTTTGCAGTTGTTGTCAGAAACTTACGCGCAACATTGCAGTAAGCAAATATGAACGATTATCTATGCAATCCAATGCTCATCAGTGAGTTATAAAGATGAATTGGGCAGTTCAAAGACGTGTGGCACAAAGTCCCAATAGTGTGAGCACTTAAGGGGACTAGCTGAATGACGTTGCTATGGATGCGTATAGTGTTATGGCATCAACCTGGCAAATTTCAAAATCTTCGACACAACCGTTTAAAGAAAAAAAGGAGGTAATGAGTATTCATGATCAGGACAACGAAAGCCAACCAACCACCTCGAGAGCAATGGTTTTAAACGGCAAAATTCTGAATAGTTTGTAAGCCTTGCAAAACTCTTGCATTCTGTAGCAAGTTTCTTGGAATGAAATTTTTTGATCGCTCGACGGCAGTTAAGAACAACAAACTTTTTCGCCAATGTCTTAGTAAACATACATTTAAATGTCCATCGCCGGTTATCTGCAAGAAAAATAATTGTGAGAAAAAACACCGTCCACTACTCCATAATGATAACAAAAAAGAAAATAATAAAATATATGATTACACATGGGAACCGAATCTACAATGAGTCATCAAACAATAACGAAAGTCCGTTTCAGAATACTTCCAGTCAATTTACAATCCAATGGAAGAACAATAAGAACATACGCGTTCCTAGACGAAGGATCATCAAGGTCTTTGCTGAGTGAAGATATAGCTAACCAATTACACTTGGAAGGTGTTAAGGATCCGGTCTGTCTGAAGTGGACTGGAAGTGTTACTAGGCTGGAAGATGAGTCAAGAAAGGTAGAACTTAGTTACCCTGTTATTTTCGAAAATGCAGCTAGCTTCATCCTGAGTAATGTACGTACTGTAAAGCATTGAATCTGCTAGTTCAATCATTGAATTACATATAGTTAGCGCAACAGTATATTCATCTTAGAAACATACCTATAAGGTCTAATACAAATGCCAGTCAAATGCCTGTTCTTATTTGTCTATGCTTTTTGGGAGGTGGCGGTCCCTCTTCGGATAAAAGAAGGTCATGATGATGAGCCAATGGCTGCCAAATGTAGATTGTGGTGGACAATATTTTCAACATTCGGAAAAGTCAGTGGTAACGAGCACAACTTTAATGTTAACTTTCATATTTGCGAGTGCAGTAAAACAGATGATGATATACAGCAGCTAGTGAAAGATTTCTTCTCTGTTAATAACTTTGGTGTGTCAGGACCTAAACACTCGGAACAAGTAATGGAAGAAGAAAAATCACATGAACTGTTTTTCGCAACGACTACACGTGTGGGTGACCGGTATGAGAAGGTACTATTATGGCGGTATGAAAAAGTTGAACTACCAGATAGCTGACCTTTGGAAATTAAAAGATTGAAATGATTGGAGAAGCGCTAGAAACTGGATCCAGAGTTAGCTGAAAATATGAAGCATCAAATCAAACAGTATATGGAGAGTTGATATATACGCAAACTTTATCCTCGTGAACTATTGGTTTCACGAGAAAGAGTGAGGTATTTACCAATATTCCTGGTGCGAAACCCCAACAAACCAAACTAAATTCGTTTGGTCTGGGATGCTGCTGCCAAAGTTGATGGGATTTCGTTAAATGGATTGTTGCTGAAGGGCGTGGATTTGGATTCATCATTATTGGGTGTTCTTATACGGAGTCCGAAAAGAAAGGTGTGCATCTCTGCAGACATGATGGACATGTTCCAACAGGAAAACATTGCTGAACGAGATCAACATGTCCTGCGGTTCTTGTGCAGGGATTGCGATGATATCAAGCTACCTGATACATATGTGTTGCGCCTTATTACTTTTGGTGCTACGTGTTCACCAAGGTCAGCGCAGTATGTTAAAAATTCAATTAAAAGAACAGTATCCAAGAACTGTAAGATGTATCATCGATAACCACTAAGTCGACGATTTGTTGGATAGTGGTGACACTGAACGTGAAGCAATTCCGTTAGCAAAGGAGGTGAAACACATTCATTGCGGTGCAGGTTTCGATATCCGAAGCAATTCGAAAACTGTTATGGAAGCCTTAAACTCTGAATTCATAGACACCGTTTTTGAAGACATGAACATGAGTCCAGAATTAACAACACAGAATATATTGGGCATATGGTGGTGCCTTAGCAGTGATGAATACACATACTCCCTTCGATATAACAAGGGAAATCAGAGTGTCCTTAGAGAAGACAAGCGGCCAACTAAGCGAGAAGGTTTAAAGATCTTAATGTCTTAATTGCAAGACTCTTTATCTCTTTACAGTTCTCTACCTACAACAACACCTTCAGACCCGTTTGTAAGGAGCTGCTTTATAGCGGCAGAAAATATTATTTATTCCCGGCCACTAACCTACGTACCGCTATATAGTATAGAGATGATTCCAATTACGTTGATTCAGATACGGACATTACAGAATATGAATCGAAATATCAATGCTCAAGTGACTCGCGCGCGTTATATTACCATCGAATTCTCAGACGAAATTCGATGTAAAACCTGTGGCGTAATGTTACACCACATTAGAATAAGAAATGCAAACTGCACACTTTTGTTATTCATTCTACTGAATGATTCCAAATCATTATTTTTGTATGTTAGTTCTTCAACAACCTTCTTGGAGAGTGCAGCCTCGCTTTGGACAGCGGCTCCCTTGAATGTCTTATAAAATTAATACAATAATACTAAATTAATAATATTATAATAACATAAAGTTGTTTCATTGAGAAGTGCAGCCTTGCTTTGGACAGCGGCTTCTCGAAATATATAATTGGCGCAGTTGGTAGGATTGTAGATAAATTGTCACAATCCATCGAGAACGAACCGTTTAAGTGAAAAAAAAGTGTGTGTAGTGTGTACCATTAAAATAATTACAATGGCAACTGGCGGAGCAGTCGACTCTGCAAATAATAGAATTGAACGCTTATTAATGTATTTATGCAGTGACAAGTCAACAAAAGAGACGACCCATATAAAGGAGTTTAGTGGAGAGAAATCAGAACTCTTCAAATTTATTTGCGATGTAAATGAAGCTCTATAAAAGGTTCCAGAAACGATCAGAGGAACAGTTTGGGGAGAAATTCGGCAGCGGAAAATTACCGGGAAGGCGCTGGACCTCATCATAGTTCACTAATTAGAAACATGGGCAGAAGTACGGGAGTAATTCAAACTAAACTTCAGACCACTTGCAGATAAAGGAGAGCTGCTGAAGAAAATTAATAATTTCAATGTAAGTTCTATACAAGACTTATGTAATAAAGTAGATTACTGTGTAGGTGAAGTTAATACCTTAGCCATATATCAAAATAAGAAGGAATTATACCGAAATCAGTTAATTATGATTCTTGTTGCAAAAACTGAAACAGTAGTAGCAGGTAACTTGGCTATGGAGTTGATAGACAATTACAATATAAGTGAAATAAAAAAAGTTTTGATAAAATATATTGGTTTTGACGATGGTAATTTAAAGTCGGCTAGCTCATTTAAGAGAGATAATTTAAAACAGAATACTAGTTCTAACCAGGTACAAGCTTTTAATTACCGAAATCCTCAATTGTTTAATAATGGATGTCAACGAAATATCCACAAAACTCAGGACAACGTAGACAAACAAATGATGGGCTTAGAAATAACAATTATTATCAACGTAATTCCGGACAAATAAGACAGACGTACAATGCTAATTAGCATAATTGGAGACAAAACGTAGAGCCCATGGATACTGATAATATATCGCAAAGAGTATCGCTAGAGGAAGTTAGTAATGTGGGTTATCCGCCGGATTTTCTAAACGAAGCCTCGATGGGAGAAAGCTTTTTGCAACATTTAATATTGAAAACGAGCAACATATTTCTTTATTTGACACAGGGAGTTCCATGACCATATTAAATACTTCCAAAATAAGTCCCCTCAAATATACGCTTGTTGATAAAAAACAAATAGAAATAAAAACAATAAATACAAAAACCACTAAAATTTTAAAGTTATATAGTATTCCAGTGCCTGAAGAGTTTGGATATGCTAAAGCATGTCTTAAAGTTTATGGTATCTGTCTAGTGACCAAAATATATACTCCAAACTATACAGACTTCCTCCATAACATAAGGAAGAAGTCCAAAGGGAGGTTACCGAAATGGAAAAGCAGGGCATTTTTAGGAAATCAAACAGCCGTTACGCATCTCCTGTATTCTTAGTAGCAAATAAACCGGACAAAGAAGGTATAATAAAGTACAGATTGTGCGTCGATTATCGGAAATTAAATGAATTTAAAATTCCATCGATTTCCTTTACCTAATATTGAGACTATACTTAATAAGCTGGGAAGAGTACAGAATTTTTCTAACTTGGACCTAGCCAAGGGAAATCACCAAATCCTTGTTCATCCGGAAGACATATATAAAACTACCTTCGTTACACCTAGTCTCCTTTATGAATATGTAAGAATGCCTTTCGGGTTAAAAAATTCTCCCGCTACGTTTCAGCGGTTAATGAACGATGTTTTAAGAGAATACATTGGCCAAACATGCATTGTTTATTTAGACGATATTTTGATTTTTTCCGCATCTTTGCAAGAATATATCGCGGTTATTAAGAACATTTTTAAAACGTTAGCCAAGCACAATCTATAAAATTCAGATAAGCAAGTGTACATTAAAAAAAAACTGAATTTTTAGACCACATCTTAACAAAAGATGGTATGAAACCTAACCCAAATAAGGTAAGAACTATCCAAGAAATCCCTCTTCCTGCAACACAAAAACAATTAAAATCACTTCTGGGTGCAAGTGGGTATTATAGAAAATTCATTAAAGACTATTCTAAGATTGCTTTCCCCATGATAAGATACTTAAAAAAAGATCCAGAATATGTGCAGGCTTTTGAGACACTTAAAACCAACCTAACAAACCATCCTATCCTAAAATATCCTGATTTCAATTATCATTCACACTTTTTACTGATACCAGCAATTTTGCGATCGAAGCTGTCTTAACACAAAACAGTCAACCAGTTTGCTATGCATCACGTATATTAAACGAACACTAGCTTAACTATTCCACAACCGATAAGGAGTTTATGGTAAGGAGTTTATGGCCAGACCATATCTTTGGGGGAATAAGTTTAAAATTATAACCGACCATCAGCCGATCAAATATTTAAATCAAAAATATAAAGGCAAGGAATTTAAGCAAAGGAATCAGCGCTGGCTATTAAAATTACAGGAATTTGATTTCGAAATCGAATACTTGAAGGGAAAGGAAAATAAAGTCGCTGACTTCCTTAGCAGAATTCCAGAAAAATAAGAAAATTATAGTTCCTACTCAAACATTCAAACTATACACTCTTCAAGTGAAGACGCATTAGATCATGTTCCCATTAGAGATGATATAGTCAATAAATTTAAAACTCAAATTATTCTTACAAGAGCCCCACCACAGGAACACGAAATGTTGCATAAATGACATGTTATTTATATTGATGTGATTAACTCAGTGGAAGATTGGAAAGATTTGCTTAAGCCTTATATGAAACCCGGTTTTATAGGAATATATTCGGAAGTTAGTGACAGTGAGTACAATCAATTACAGCAAAGTTTAATAGAACTCTTTTCTTACGATAGAGGGATTAAATTTATCAAAGCCACTAGAAGAGCACAAGAAATCAGAAGGGAAGAAGGCTTTCATAAACAAATATCGTTATATCATACAAAGGAAAGTAGTCATTCAGGTATTATAGAAACCTACCACACATTAAAAGATGCGATATTCTACCCAAACCTAATAAAACATATCCACAAAATTATAGGCAATTGTCAAACATGCCAAGCAAGCAAATATGATCGAAGACCTATTAAAGCGAAATTTCTTCTAACAGAGACACCTTTGGATAAAAATGATATAATACATATGGAGGTCTTTCATGTCAATAAATACATTTTTATGACTTTCGTAGACAAGTTAACAAAACAAGCATATGTTTATAGGCTTGCAATCCAGGAGTTGTTATCGTTACCGAAGATGACTTCGAATAATGTGCCGCTACTTCGTACAATTTCTGATAGCGCAGACGAAACAATTCAGGCATTAAACGCATTGAAAGCAACCAGTCGTGATCCATGGCTAATCTATATTATCCTTTTAAAATTAGACCACGATAGTACAGAGGCATGGGCGCTGCAAGTAGGCTCTCATGATAATTGTACAATACAGGAGTTGTTGGATTTTTTGCACTGGAGGCTTGTCAATCGCTTAATCAATTGCTTCCATCGCGCGGTAAAATTCCATCTTCGATTCGAGCCCACGTGGCTGAAACCCAACATTCTTCTCATCGTTGCCCCATGTGTAAGGAAGACTATTTATTGAGCCAGTATTCAAAGTTCATTTCCTTAACCATTGGTCTCCGGTGAATTTGTAAAAGGGAATTCGCTGTGTTATAATTGTTTACGAACTGGGCATTCCTCTAATAAGTGTAGGTCCACATGCCGGTGTCACATGTGCAAATCGCGCCATCATTCATTGGTGCATGCTGAAAAGCTACCATCCAATTCGGGCTCGAGCGTTGTTACACCACCTGAACCAATGGAACAATCAACTGATCCGAATCCTACTCCTAGATCAAATTCTAATTCTATTTTGAGCAATCATTCGCAACCAAGTGTTATTGGTAATCAAACTCTTCTTCCAACTCGTAAACTGTCAGTTGTTACTAGATTCTGGATCGTAATGCTCTTTGATTGTTGAATCTTTTACATAAAGACTCGTACTCTCGAAAACCCATGCACGAATACCAATCATTGGGGTGTCTGGGACAGCAGTAGGGTACACCATAGGGTGTGTATCTTTCGAAATACATTCGCGAATCAATTCAAGTAATGTCATAGTTAACGCGTATATTCTCCCCAAAATTACTTAGAATTTGCCAACACAACCATTCGACGCGATATCCTATCTACAAATTCGCGATTTAAGTCTAGCTGATCATTCTATCTTGGATCCAAATCTAATCTTCTTCAAAAATTCTGGGAGATAGAGGAGGTTACTCCAGTGTTAGATGATACCATTGGGGAAGATCTTGCAGAAACTTATTTTCGTCGAACCTTTTCACTTGCCCCCGATGGACGATATTGTGTTAAACTACCCTTCAAAAATGATATACCAAAATTCGGTTCAACCTTGCAATCTGCGGTATTGCGACTTCGGTCAGTGGAACGTCGGTTCAGTAACGATCCGGATCTATTTCGGATGTGTTCCAGCTTCATGCGAGAGTATGTCGATTTTGGACATATGACATATAACAATTACTTCAGGTAATCTACCACACCACGCAGTACTTAAGTTAGATAGTTCTACAACGAAATTGCGTGTCGTCTTTGATGGCTCTGCAAAGAACTCTCTCGATCAATCGCTTAATATCTCTTTAATGATAGGTCCGTCTATTCAAAGGGATTTAGTTGGAGTCTGTTTACGGTTTCGCCAACACCGGTAAGTGTTTACAGCAGATGTTGTAAAAATGTTTCGGCAAATGGATGATACCCAAACAGACTTTCAGCGTATTGTTTGGCGCGAAAGTCCAAGCGATGAACTACAGCATTTTATCCTTTCTTGTCAGTTCGAGTGTTAAAATAACTTGCTCATGACTACCGTGCAAAGTATCCTGATGCTTCACAAGTTTTGCTCAATGAAGTGTACGTTGACGACGTAATGACGGGAGCTGATTCAATTGAAGCACTTTTAAAACTTTAATCTGAGTTAGTTTCCCTGTTATCTATGGCAAAACTTATACTACGAAAGTGGAGCTCCAACGGTGAGTCACTTCTTTCTCGCATACCAAGAGAAGATTGTGAGTTCTCAGTTTTCGATACTGAAGCATTTAATAAATCGGTAAAAGTTTGGGAATGCATTGGGATCCTGCTCGTGACGAGCTTCTCTACAAATTAAATACATCTCTTTCAAAATCATCATCAACTACTCGCCGAACATTGTTATCGGAAATATCTCGCATTTTCAACCCACTTGGGCGCTTAGCGCCATCAGTAATTTCGTTCAAGATAATGTTCAAAGAGCTTTGGAGTCCGGATCAAAAATTAGGTTGGGATGACCCAGCTCCGTCTAACGTGGCTAAGACTTGGAATTGCTATAGACAAGAATTGCCATTCTTCGAACAGATTCGCGCATGCAGGCAGATGTTTTCGTCATCCGATAGTATCGAGTTGCACGGTTTCTCAGTCGGACGACGGTATCGTATTCGGCTGTCGTTTATCCACGATGCCTAACGTCAATGGGTGAGTTTAAAGTCGCGATCATAGCTGCAAAAACAAAGGTTGCTCAATTGAAACCAGTTTCAATTCCCCGTCTGGAGCTTTAAGGTGCTCTACTGTTATCTCGGCTACTTACTCGCATCAAGGCAACTTTGACCACGAACATTTCGAAAATATTCGCTTGGTGTGACTCAGAGATAGTCTTGCATTGGTTATCTTCTCCCCCTCGGCGATGGGCTACATTCGTCGCTAATCACACTGGTCAAATTTTGGACTCAGTGCAACGTAGCTCATGGCATTATGTCTCTTCTGAAGATAACCCAGCAGACTGTGCATGCGGTGGTATTCGACCATCAAAGCTTGTTGGACATAAACTGTGGTGGAATGGTATCGATTGGCTATCATTAGTGCAACAAGATTGGCCAGTATCTAAATTTGATATCTCGCAGGATTCGGAATGTGAAGTTGTAGAAGTAGAAGAGCGCAAAGTGATAAGACATTCTCTATTTGTTGTGCCCGAAATGAACTCGTTGACTACCTTAACTCAAAAGTTCTCGTATTGGTATCGTCTTCAGCGTGTAGTTGCTAATTGCCATCGCTTTGTATATTACTGCAGACAACCCAAGTCTTATCGTCGAGTTTCTAATCTTACCCTGCGTGAAATTCTTACTGCGAGGATTAAAATTATCAAGCATATTCAAAATATGATTTTGGAGAAGATATTCAGCATATTATACAACATTAACATCTTCCCAAAGGGTCAAAACTCTTGAAGCATGCAGCCTTCATGGATAGCGATGGACTCCTGCGAATCGTGGCAGATGTCCATGTAAATAATCTTCACGCCGGTATATCGGAGACCTTTGCGATTGTTCGCCAACAATATTGGATACTTGGTAGTCGAAATATTATTCGGAAAGTCATCCATCGCTGAAAGACCTGCTTCATGCAGAAACGTTTACGAAACAATCAACTGATGCGTGATCTACCAGCTGCGCGCATTCAGCCAACTCGACCCTTTATAAACACAGATGTTGATTATGCGGTTCCTATCAGGAACCACGACGTTTCAGTCGTGGTCGAAATCATAAACCGACAAAAGCAAACATCGCGTTGTTTGTGTGCCTACCTACAAAGGCGCTACATTTAGAGCTGCTGAGCGATTTAAACTCAGATGCATTTCTGGCGGCCCTAAGAAGATTTGTCTCCAGGAGAGGAAAATATATCAATTTATAAAGTGCTAATGGCATTAATTCCCACGGTGCTCGAAGATGTCTCAACGAAACGCACAAATATGTGATGTCCAGAGTCACAGTGGCATTATTTTGGATGTTTTGGCAGGAGAGGGTATTGAGTGCCACTTTATACCACAATCTGCTCCACATTTGGGCGGACTGTGGGAAGCAGGCGTGAAGTGCGTTATGTTCCACTTACGGTCGCTAATTGGAGAAACCTCTCTTACCTTCGAGGAGCTCTCAACAGCGTTAAGTCAAATCGAGGCCATATTAAACTCTCGTCCTTTGTGTAGTCTGTCCGATAATGATTTGAACCCTCTAACCCCGGCTCATTTTCTTATAGGTCAGCCGTTTACGTGTATACCCGAGCCAACACTCGAATCTATATCAATTATTCGACAATCGCATTGGAATGTGCTGCAGAACATGATCCAGGGTTTCTGGCGTCGCTGGCGTACGGACTACTTAACAACCCTCCAAGAATGCAAGAAGTGGCAGTAATAACAGCCAAATATTAAGCTTGATGAGTTTTTCTAAAGGAGCCCAATCTACCACCTTAACAATGGGTTCTTGGAAGAGTAGAGGCAGTGAAACCAGGAATCGACAATCTAGTTCGGGTGGCAACTATTAGAACTTCAAGAGGGCCTATTACCAAATTAGCTGGGGGCTGGGATGTTCAAGATTCTCCGAAAACCAGCATCGAATGTCGAAGAACAATGGCAACGAAGGCAACAAGCCATTAGATGTGCTAGGTTTCTCGCGCCCACCAGCAAGAAACCCCTGGTTTGATGAGGAATGCCGACAGATGCTCGCAGCCAAGAACGAGGCCTACAAGGCTAAGCTGCAGGTGAAGACGAGACCTGCCATTGAGCTCTACAGGCAGAGAAGAAGGAAAGAACACCAGATTTTCAGAAAGAAGAAAAAAGAGCAAGAAAAGTGCGCGATCGAAAATATAGAGAGCCCAGCAGTTGTAATTTTTATTCAGGGGATTTTTCGAAAACATATTCTCCACACATATATCAAAATTGGATTGTTTGAACATCACTATTTTGAAATATTTATGGAGAAAAATTCCTAAAATGCTCCTAACATAGCGATACTAATTAAAGTAACATGTTAAGAACGTAAGCTAAGGACAATAATAATTAGAAAACGGAATGTGTACCAGATAGATGTGTAAAGATAGATTTGGAGATGGCGAATTATAAATATGTGTTATCAGCTATAAAATTCGCGGCAACAAACGAAAAGTAAAGTTTTGTAAAGTAGTGTAATGAACACGTTCAACACGTTGGTTACGTAGAACTAGGCAAATTATCTATATGCTATCAAATAAAATACTGACGACCCATAACATGGCAACAACTTTCATGTTTAAATAATTAATTTATCTAGGGGTCAACATCAACCCAACGAGTTACGAAGAAGACTTACACTAGGAAAATAAGGCTGATGGTTTAGAAGAGCAAGCAGAACATGTACAGAGACATGTTGCTAGATCTGCTGAAATATGTGTAACTTTTTTGTAATTTGTATACTCACTTCAAAATGTGATCGATTTGGGTGTACACCAGACAATTTATCATGAAAATCAGCTGAACATCATCCACTTTCATGTTGCTTAGTATATCGAGCGCTCGCTTCGCCTTCAGTCGCCGAAACTCATCAAAAGACAAATTAGCACAGATATTGCAGAATCCACGTAAAGTCATCGAATACAACAGCATAGCTTGTAGAAAACTCTTCTAATGTCGGCAGACATTCTGGCTGCTTTTTGGTCCTATATATTTAGGGCTAAGGATCTTAGAAAAAAACGATTATTTACCTTATATATACATATACACGTACTCGAACTTACCTAAATGGCTACACACTTGTCGGACTATTTCAAACCATATCATTACCGCATGATAATTTATCTCCCTACACAGAGAGAACACAAGCAATCACATAATAAAGCTTAAAAAGCTAACAAAGTTTTTAGAAATCCTGTAATTCGCGAGTTGATATATTTGGTGCATTTCTGTTTTACTTTAAATTTTACGAGAATCTCTTGAACTTGCATCCGAAGTAGATTCGTGTTCCTCAAGATTTGGTTGCTTTAAGAGATCTGCATTTTGTTCGATTTTGTGCCTCATCCGGGTAGTAGTATTCGCAGTTGCAGCTGGTTTTCGTTTTTTTCGGCGCAGTAGATGGTATATGCTGCTCAGAGAATCCATTGATTGTCGGATCAGTAGAGTAACAGGTACTTGGAACCTGTTTCAATTTAATCGAAATACATTTGAATCAGTTATTGCAATAAAATTATATAGTTTATTATATTATAATCCGATGGAGGGCTTGGATACATTTGCTGACTTCACTGATTTCAAAAATCGTATTGGAACCATGGTGTTTTGTAGTCTGATCGCTAGATTTGTTAGTCAATCCCACCCAGTATTAGCTGCAACATCCCCAAGCATTTTTCGCATTTAAATTTGTTACGTATTTCCAAACACGGTTTCAGTTTTCAAACCAGCCGAAGATGTGTCAGATGCCGAATGATTAACTTTGTGTCAAAGAGCCAACGTGCTTTTCTTTCTCTTTTCAATTTGAATTCCGACCCACCAGGTCATAGCTCTGTAAGTTAGTCTTACGTAATAAATAAAATTTGAATTGTGTTACTTGAAAACTTATGATTTCACTGTACCTAAATACGTATGTACGTACAGCAAGAGTATACTTCAGTGGCGACGAGGATTATAAAAAAAAACAATCTGATTACCTCAAAACACTAACTATACTTTCAATCATGTTTTCGTTGTGGTGATAAGCAACATCTGGGAAATGAATGTCGTCACATTCAGACAATTTGCTCAAAGTGTAAAAAAATTATGCATCTAGCACGGGTTTGCATGAGTGGCTCGCGGTCCCCGCAACCATCGATTTTATTTTAATCATTTGAGTGAAGTTGTTCTCCCAGAAGAAAAATCGAAACCAAACAAAATTATGTTGAAGGTCAAGTTAGAAGGTATATGTTAAGGTCTAGAGCTAGACACAGACGATTTTCATCAATTTCACATGAGGATTTTTTAACATCGTGGCAAAAAAAAAATTAATAAATCTTCTATTCCTTTGCAGACGTATACTGGTGAAGTGATTAATCTTATGCTACCATGCAGGTTGAATACGGGTTTGAAGTAGCTAATGCGAACATTTACATAATGCCCGGGAAGGTCGACCCAATTTTTGGCAGAAAGTGGATGAAACTTTTCCTGGTTACATTGCCAGAAATACACCAAATGAAGGAAGAAATCAAAGCTGCGTTAAAGAAAGAAATCACACGTGATTAAAAGTCAAAGTTTGGTGAAGTTTTTCAACCGGGGGTTGGGAAAGTTAATAACTACGAAGCAAAGTAGTATCTTCAAGAAAACGCTCAACCTGTTAACTTTGCCGCTTTTAAGGTACCTTATGCTATGGAAGGTAACATGGAGAAAGAGATTCAGTTCAGTGAATGGGGTACACTTGTAGTGCCAATTCTGAAAAAGACTGTGTGCAGACTTTAAAATCACCCTCAACAAAGTACTTAAAAGTAACAACTTCCCGATCCCGCTATTAGAAGACATTTTTGATACGTCGATGGAAGGTGAAAAAGTTTTTACAACATTGGACATCAATGACGTTCTACATATGCCAATGGATCAGCAAAGTGCACAGATGCAAGCGATTTCTACCATTCAGCGAGATTACCAGGTAAATAGGCTGATGTACGGGACCGGCTATTTTGCAGAGGTACATACAACAGACGTTGAAAGGCATAGATGGAGTATGTGTTTTCCTGGATGATATCAAGGTTCAGGGTAAAAACTTCCAAGAACACATAGCTCGTTTAGAGAAAGTGCTTAGCCCATTTAACAATGTTGGGCTGCGGGGAAATTTTAACAAATGTAAATTTTTCGGAAATTCTATTACTTATCTAGGTCATGTGATTTCGGCGAGAGGACTTGAAAAAACCATAGACAAGGTTCAGGCCATTATGGGTGCCTCTGGCCCGAAGAACATCACTGAGGTGCGAAGATGGTTAGGGCTATTATGGAAGGTTTCTACAAAATCAATCAGCCAAACTGCACCGTCTTTTGCAAAAGGACGTAGTGTTTAACTGGGGCAAGAAATGCAAGAACGCTTTTAATCTTATCAAAGACGATGTAATTTCGGACGTGGTGTTAGTTGCGTATGATCCCGCGCTGCCCATGTCATTGGCCACTTATGCAAGTCCATATGGACTCGGAGCAGTGCTGTTGCAGTGTCATCGTCCGGGAAGAACTATAGCCAAATTGATAAGGAAGCCACCTTGATTTTCTGGGCTCTAAAACGATTTTTTCAATACTGCTACGGACGTTTTTTCCACCTTAATAACTGGTCATATGCCCTTGGTAGCTATTTTCAGCCCAGATAAAAAACTGCCAAGTATGGTTGCAACACTCATGCTGTATTATGCCCAGTTCTTGCAAGGGTTTACCTATGATATTATATACCGGTCGACGGATGAGCATTCAAATACAGATGCGATTTCACGACTACCGCTGAAATCCGAAGGCCTAGATGAGATGGTTGACATCACCTACTACCAAATGCAGCAATTTGACACGTTTCCGGTTACGCACAAGATTGTTGCAAAGGAGACAACAAAGGCGAAGTGTTGAAGGAGGTTAATTTTTCTTTGCTGACGGGGAAGAAGTTATGGCCCCCAGATTTTGAATGCAAAGATCAACAATTCTCTTTATCTGATGGGATAATCCGTGGAAATAGCCGATTGGTGATACCTACATGTTTTTGAGAGCTTATTCTGAACGAATTGCATGAGGCACACGTAGGCTATGTTTGGTGGTCGCGCATCGACTCGGATATTGAACACATGGGTCGCGAATGCTTGGCCTGCAGAAGAACTATGAAGCAGTCTACAAAAAAGGTACAGCATCCATGGGAGTATCTAACTAGTACATGGCAGAGAGTTCACATAGACTTCGCAGATATCTTCATGGATAAATATTTACCATTCGTGGTCGATGCGCATTCAAAGTGGCCGGAGATTATTCCGATGACGTGTATCACAGCGTCGAAAACAATAGTCGTGTTACGTAACATTTTGGTTCGTTTTGGGTTACCTGTTACATAAGTCAGCGATAACGGGTCTACCTTTACGTCGTTGGAGTTCAAGGAATTCAGAAGAGCAAATGGAATCGTTCAAAAGTTCTCCGCGCCGTATCATCCCGCTACAAATGGCCAGGCAGAATGATACGTGCAGAACATGAAAGTGGCACTTCGCAAGATGGTTAAAGACTCTGAGGATGTAAATTAAAAGCTTTCCAAATACCAACTGAAATACCGTAAAGGGCCAAATTCTACGACTGGGATAGCTTTATGTATGTTGTTCCTGCAGCGAGATATTCGTGGATTTAGTTCGTTCCGAAACAAACAAGACTGTTAAAAAAACTACAATGTGCGCCATATGCAAATGGAATACAGTACTGTTCTTGTGATATGGTGTAAGTGAGGAATTATACGTCCAAAAACAAGAAATGGAAATTTGGTAGGATAGTACGCAGAGAAGAATTGCTACGCTACTTTATAAATGTAAACGAGAAGCTCTGGCGAAAACATGTGGAACAAATTATGAACTGCTCCTTCGGTCCATCAAATATAATAAAGAATTCTGACCCCAAAGTACCATCTATGATTCCTTTAACTAAAACTGCATCTACTCTTATAGTTCAAAACACTGAAGCAACGCTTAAGGAACCAGAAATTAGTGGTCGAATATAGATTTATGTGATTGCACAGTTCGAGCTGTTGAAGAAGTAAGCAGTGATCGCAAGCCAAGTGTATATGGTCAACCTACAGTTAGACGTAGCACCCGTACCAAGAAGCCTGTGGAAAGTTTGGGATAAACTTCGTTTTAGTGATGAGGACTGTTACGTGTTTCCAAACACGCAAACAGGTCATAGGTCTGTAAGTTATCCTTACGTAATAAATATAATTTAAATTGTGTTACTCTGCATGAAAACTTATGATTTCACCTAAATATAAATTGGATTGATAAAATACACGAGTTTTCACGAAACTTCCATTGGTAAAAAATTCAATCTTTTTTTTTGATCTAGATATGTCAAAGGGCCGTTTTTGAGAATTGCTGTGTTCCATTGGGCAAAAAAATTGATTTTTTTTTTACTCAGATAAATTTTGCAGATCTGGATTTTTCGGCAGATTTACCCCACCTTGCACCAACACTAATACAAATGATAGCTGTCAATTTTACTAGAGTGATTTTCGTTTTGATATAAGATTATTTTGATTGTGAAAAACTATTATTTACCATTAAAACTTCAGCAGTACGATGTGAAATAAAAATTAAATCAAAAGCAAACAAAATGTGTTACTGGAATTTTGACAGCTACACCAACACTAACACTAACTAATCGTGTTCCATTGTTAACAAAAAAGATTAAATTTCAAATCAAAATCCATATTTACAAATGGAAAACGGGATTAGTGTAACCGCCTTGCTGACCGAGAAAAGTAGATTTATTTTTTTGATGATCTAGATTCTTAGTCAAATTGGCCTAAAGGTTCATATGTGTGGTCAGTATTTGAAATCGACGGAACTGGTACGTCAACTGAATGTTGTACGGAACTCAGCACAGACGTAGAACTTGGATACGTCCGTTTAGCTAGATTTCGACTATTATTGCCATTTATGTCAACACTACAAAAATAATACTCGTGTAGATGATTGTTTCTTTCTCGCCAAATAAAAGGAATTCAAATGCACCTCTTTGGCTATTGTTAAGAAATAAAAAATAATGTCAAAACAAACAAATCTTTTTTTAGTATCTGGAACTCAACGTTAACCAGGAACAACAACCGAGCCAAAGTACGACATCAGGAAATCCCGGTCAAAGCGCACAAATGCATCAACCATCCAGATGTAGCTCAGTGCATTCCAGACGTAGTTCCATACAGTCTAATACCAGTTCGGTAAAAGCGCATCAGAAATTACAGCTTTTACAGCAGGAAGAGGAAATATTGCGAAGACAGCAAGAAATTCTTCAGCAAAGTGATGAAGAACTTGAAGAACAAGTAACGAATGTGCCGGTTATTAAATATCATCCGATAGAGAAGTACCAACCATTTCCAAAATGTTCCATCGCGTGGGGTAGATACGAAGCAGCCGTTTTCAAATGTATCTAATGCAAGAGCCCCACAAAATATTCCCTCGTATGAGACAATGCTTATGCGTCATACCATTTAGCCAACAGCAAGCCAAATCGCTACACGTCATGCTATAATGCCAGTTTTTACTAGCAGTTTTCACCAGACAACTTTGGCATTGGGTTTCTCTGACGTGGAGAAGCTGGATCGATTACGGCATTGTCTAAGGTGGGAAAGCAAGGGAAGCAGTTGATGGATAATTGACTATGCCGTCCTGTATACCACAGATCATCGATACTCTCAGATTTATGTTCGGAAGACCTGCATTGATAATGGAGTATCACATTGAAAAGATTCCCAAAATGCCATCACCGAAAATGGAAAAGCTAGATACAGTAGTCGGCTTTGCAGTTGTTGTCAGAAACTTACGCGCAACATTGCAGTAAGCAAATATGAACGATTATCTATGCAATCCAATGCTCATCAGTGAGTTATAAAGATGAATTGGGCAGTTCAAAGACGTGTGGCACAAAGTCCCAATAGTGCCACAGCACTTAAGGGGACTAGCTGAATGACGTTGCTATGGATGCGTGTAGTGTTATGGCATCAACCTGGCAAATTTCAAAATCTTCGACACAACTGTTTAAAGAAAAAAAGGAGGTAATGAATATTCATGATCAGGACAACGAAAGCCAACCATCTACCTCGAGAGCAATGGTTTTAAACGGCAAAATTCTGAATAGTTTGTAAACCTTGCAAAACTCATGCATTCTGTAGCAAGTTTCTTGGAATGAAATTTTTTGATCGCTCGAAGGCAGTTAAGAACAACAAACTTTTTCGCCAATGTCTTAGTAAACATACATTTAAATGTCCATCGCCGGTTATCTGCAAGAAAAATAATTGTGAGAAAAAACACCGTCCACTACTCCATAATGATAACAAAAAAGAAAATAATAAAATATATGATTACACATGGGAACCGAATCTACAATGAGTCATCAAACAATAACGAAAGTCCGTTTCAGAATACTTCCAGTCAATTTACAATCCAATGGAAGAACAATAAGAACATACGCGTTCCTAGACGAAGGATCATCAAGGTCTTTGCTGAGTGAAGATATAGCTAACCAATTACACTTGGAAGGTGTTAAGGATCCGGTCTGTCTGAAGTGGACTGGAAGTGTTACTAGGCTGGAAGATGAGTCAAGAAAGGTAGAACTTAGTTACCCTGTTATTTTCGAAAATGCAGCTAGCTTCATCCTGAGTAATGTACGTACTGTAAAGCATTGAATCTGCTAGTTCAATCATTGAATTACATATAGTTAGCGCAACAGTATATTCATCTTAGAAACATACCTATAAGGTCTAATACAAATGCCAGTCAAATGCCTGTTCTTATTTGTCTATGCTTTTTGGGAGGTGGCGGTCCCTCTTCGGATAAAAGAAGGTCATGATGATGAGCCAATGGCTGCCAAATGTAGATTGTGGTGGACAATATTTTCAACATTCGGAAAAGTCAGTGGTAACGAGCACAACTTTAATGTTAACTTCCATATTTGCGAGTGCAGTAAAACAGATGATGATATACAACAGGTAGTGAAAGATTTCTTCTCTGTTAATAACTTGGGTGTGTCAGGACCTAAACACTCGGAACAAGTAATGGAAGAAGAAAAATCAAATGAACTGTTTTTCGCAACGACTGGCGAAAAAGAACAGTATCCAAGAGCTGTAAGATGTGTCATCGATAACCACTATGTCGAAGATTTGTTGGATAGTGTTGACACTGAATGTGAAGCAATTCAGTTAGCAAAGGAGGTGAAACACATCCATTGCGCAGCAGTTTTCGAGATCCGAAGCTGGAAAAGCAATTCGGATGCATGTGGTATGCGGTATAACAACCGAAATCCGAATGCTCTTAGAGGAGACAAGCGACCAACTAAGCGAGTATGTTAATTGCTCATTATCTGGTCTACCTAAAAAGTCTATTGCAAGACATTTGGCGGAGTCGTGTCGAGTGGGACGAAACCATTACAGACAAACAGTTTAGGACGTGGCTTATATGGCTGAAAATAATGCCACAAATTGAGCAGCTTAGGATTCCAAGGTGTTATTTGAGTCATTTTACGGACTGGTCAGAAGTCGAAACGCAGCTTCACATCTTTGTGGATGCAAGCGAACATGCATGTGCTGCTGTTGCCTACATTCGCATCAAAAGTAATATCCACATCGAGTGTTCATTAATCGGTGCCATGACCAAGGTTGCGCCAATCAAATTACTTTCGATACCGCGTTTGGAGTTGGATGCTGCAGTAATGGGATCTAGGTTTGCTAAACAAATACTCGTGCGACTCTAAATCTGTTCTTTGTTGGATAAGAGCTAGTTTATCGCCTTTCGATCAGCGGTGATTCAAGATATTTCAAACGTGAAGGATTGGCGATACATACCATCGAAATACAATGTAGTAGACAGTGCTACCAAATGGGTTAGATCTACGAAGCTTTCTATCGACGACCGCTGGTATCATGAACCTAGTTTTTTATACCTTGATGAGAACGAATGGCCTGAGGATGACACAATCAAGTTGCAGATAGATGAGGAGTTAATCGCTCTACATGTTGCTGAAAGGGCATTTATAGATGTTGCTCGATTTTCAAAATTCCGTGGCTTATGTTATAAGATTTATTTATAACATAAAGGCAAAGGTCCGCTGCATACCATTAAAGAAAGGCATTTTAACGCAAGAAGAACTCCAGGCCTCTGAATCGCTTTTATTTCGTACTGCTCAATGCGAAAGCTTCATGGACGAGATAAGCATTCTGAAAGAGCTAACAAATAACTTGGCAATCAATCTTCAACCAACTGTCAGTCAGAAAAGCTCAATACATCATTTATCGCCATATTTGGATATATATGGAGTAGCCCGAGTTAGAGGAAGAATAGACGCGGCTAATCGCCTCAGCTTTAATATGAAAAGACCGATTATTCACTCAAGAAACCATTAATTAACTCATCTTATTGTCAAAAAAACTCATGAGAAATTTCAGCATAAGAATGCCGAAAGTGTAGTAAATCAACTAAGACAAAAATTCTTTATCCCGCAACTTAGATGCCAGGTGACGGTCATCCACAAATGTCAACGCTGCAAAAACCGAAATTCAAAACCGCAAACCTCAGAAATGGGTCCGTTACCACCTGCGCGACTTTATCCGTATACTACAACGTTTACGTTTGTAGTAGTTGATTACTTAGGCCCAATTATATTAATGCTAGGAAGGCGTAGCGAGAAAAGATGGGGAGTACTTTCCACTTGTTTGACAATCAGAGCAGTACACATCGAAGTAGCTCACAAAATGGATTCTGATACTTTCATACTCTGTTTTCAAGATTTTATACAAAGGCGTGGCTGTCCGAAAGAGATTTTCTGCGATAGAGGTACTAACTTCGTTGGAGCTGAGAGGTTGTTTCGAGAGGAGTTGAAATTGATCTACTGACATTGCAAAACATTTTATTAGTCCAACTTTAAAGTGGAATTTTCATCCACCAGTATGTCCACATATTGACATTGACATTGACATTACGGTAATTCGCACATGAATGCATCGAACTACAGACACATAACAGCACTGGCGACTGAAACCATCGGCTGGGACAGATGAAGACATTAATACAACAGAGAGAGACAGATAGACACATATAAGGAAAGACATATAACATAAACCTAAGTGGCACAGAGGAGGAGACATAGATTTATATTGTCTCGTATTATCGCACAGGTGGCCTCAGATAAGCTGGCGATTTTCGTAGAAAACAAATGCTGCCGAAGCTGGGGCTTGAACCCGCAGCGTTTGGCTTAGCAGTCAACTACGCATTCCTCTGAGCCATGGCCACCTGCATGTCCACATATGGGGGGCGCATGAGACCGACTGGTAAGATCATTCAAGAAATCTCTTTACGGTTCTCTACCTACAACAACACCTTGAGACCCGTTGCTGAGGAGCTGCTTAATAGCAGCAGAAAATATTATTAATTCCCGGCCACTAAGCTGCGTACCGCTTAGTAGTAAAACAGATGAAGCCTTAACACCCAACTATTTTTTGAGACTTCAATCCGGCAGAACCCATGCTGCCGGTTATGACGACAACGCTTAAGTCCTAAGGTACATCTACCAACGTAGAGAACAATTCGCCAATAGATGTTGGAAGCGATTTGTAGCTGAATACATGCCTGAACTAACACTTCGTTTTAAATGCTACCAACCGGTAAAACCTTTAAAAGTGGGCGAAATAGTTATCATAAGGGATAAAAACCTGCCAAAATATGTGTACCCAAAAAGAGTTGTCATAGCAGTGAAGGCATCTAAAGAAGGACAAGTGCGAAGTACTTCAGTTAGAACGATTGACGATATTCTGGAAAGACCAACCGTGAAGCTTGCTTAGCTAGATGTACAACAAGAAGACGAGGGTACAACAATATCTGTCACCGAAGTCGTAGTACCGGGGGAAAGTGTTAAAAAATAAAAAATAATGTAAAAACAAACAAATCTCTTTCAGTATCTGAAAACGACGCATGAGAAAGAGTCACTGAATTTTGAGTTTTTTTACTATAATTACTAAAACCTGTAGTTTTTAATTGTTTTTTTAATAAATTAAATTTTAATTACAAGCCAATATAATTTTTTAAAAAGTAACTATTACAATAAAGTGAGCTAAGAATCTATTTCGCAACAGCTGTTTTTCACATTTGTAGATATTGAACACAAGTTTCGCAAACTCAGTTAGGATGCTAGGACGTCCATTTGTAAGTGATATATATAAGGAAGTACTCAAAATTTAAATCAAAGAAGCTATAAAAATATTTGAAGATAATTCAAGAGCGTTAGCTATTGCAAAATATGTAAACTTTACAAAAAACTCGAAGCAATATCATTATGTTAACGAAAATTGATGTATTAAAACTAGAATCAGAAAATAATATTGCAGATATACTTACTAAAAGTTTATGTAAAGTAAAGTTTGAAAGATTTAGAGAAATGTTAAAATTAATATAAATAAATGTTGAGGTCATATAAATGAATTCTATAAATATAAATTATTTGTTGAAAGAAAAATGCAAATGTAAGAAGGCATGTTGAATATTAAGGCTTCAGCCACCCTGTACATTTGTATTATCCGTATTGAATATGATTGCCATCTATGTGCCAATATATTACGAACTAATATATGTACCACGTTAGTTCACTTGTTCTAGTTATTAAGACAGCTAGCTTGGAATCGCGTAGCATGTCAGTTCATAGTAATTAATGAATATTATAAAGAATTAAAAGCAACTCATTGTTTCAACACTGACAGAAGCAAACGTCGCATTATTTGTGTGCCTATCTACAAAGGCGCTACATTTAGAGCTGGTGACCGATTTAACCTCAGATGCATTTCTGGCGGCCCTAAGAAGATTTGTCTCCAGGAGAGGAAAATGTGCCAATTTATTTAGTGCTAATGGAACTAATTTCCACGCCGCTCGAAGATGTCTCACAGTCACAGTGGCATTATTTTGGATGTTTTAGCAAGAGAGGGTATTGATTGCCACTTAATAGCACAATCTGCTCCACTTGTGGGAAGCAGGCGTGAAGTACGTTAAGTTCCACTTACGGCGGGTAATTGGAGAAACCTCTCTTACCATCGACGATCTCTCAACAGTGTTAAGTCAAATCGAAGCCATATTAAACGCTTGTCCTTTGTGTAGTCTGTCCGAGAATGATTTGAATCCTCCAACCCCGGCTCATTTTCTAAAAGGTCAGCCGCTTACGTGTATACCTGAGCCAAGACTCGAATCGATATCAACTAATCGACTATCGCATTGGAATGTGCTGCAGAACATTATCCAGGGTTTCTGGCGTCGCTGGCGTACGGACTACTTAACAACCCTCCAAGAACGAAAGAAGTGGCAGCAACAACAGCCAAATATTAAGTTTGGTTATCTAGTTGTTCTAAGGGAGCCCAATCTACTACCTTTACAATGGGTTCTTGGAAGAGTAGAAGCGGCGAAATCAGTAATCGATAATCTAGTTCGGGTGGAAACTATTAGAACTGCAAGAGGGTCATTTGTTCGGCCTATTACCAAAATAGCTGTACTTCCCAGCTCCTGATTCAAGATTCTCCAGAAACACCATACAACCAGCATCGAATTTCGAAGAACGAGGCCAAAAAGGCTAAGCTGCAGGTGAAAACGAGAGCTGCCATTGAGCTCTATAAGCAGAGAAGAAGGAAAGAACATCAGCTTTTCAGACAGAAGAAAAAAGAGCAATAAAAGCGCGGGTTATGTCGAAGCTTCCAACGCTTTAGACAAAAACTCAAAATCCCACAAACTGGCATTTGTAGCAACAAATAATAAAAGAATCATATTACAATAATTTTCCAGCGGAAATGCAATGTCCACAAATACAATATTATTTGGAGGCATTGCAATTCCGCTGAAATAAAAAATAACAAAATAATAAAATCGAACTGAATGTTTTTGCCCAACAAATAATAAAAGAATCATGTTGCAATAATTTTTCCATCGGAAGTGCAATGTACAAAAATACGTTATTATTGCGAGATATTGCAATACTGCTGAAATAGAAAATAATAAAATAATTAAGTTAAGATTTAATAAAATTGTATTTGTGCAGTTCGTAAGATTCTTCAGCTCAATAAAGACATCAAAAATAATTTAAACAGTTTTTTTTTTCCCAAATGTAAAGAGAACTCAAGTCTCACGATCGAAGATATAGAGAGGTGCCACTCCAGCAACGATGTTCGCAGGTTTCACCAAATTTTTAAAATTCAAATTCAAGGATACAAGGCTTAAACAGAATCCTGTAGAGCTAATCACGGAAAGTCGATGCTGAGGATATGGAAGAACCACTTCTGCAGACTGTTAAACGGCGATGACGAACAACATCCCGCTGTTAGGCAGAACGAGAAATTCAATATTGGCAACGACAGCGAAAACTGCCAACCACCCGACCTGAGTGAAGTGAGGATAGCAATATCTAAACTCAAGCTTAATAAGGCTGGCGAAAATAATGGCCTTCCCGCCGAGCTTTATAAAGCCGGCGGAGATGACTTGTTAAGAAACATCCACCAACTCAAGAGCCAAATCTGGCCGGAAGAAAGAATGCCTGAAGAATGGAACCTTAGTATCGTTTGTCCGATCTATAAAGTGCCCCTCTAAGCTGCGCCAACTACAGAGGTATAAGGCTTCACAAAATCGCCTACAAGATCCTATGCGCCGTAATATGTGAACGCCTCAAACCGTTTACCAACAACCTGATCGGCCCTTATCAGTGTGGTTTTAGGCCAGGAAAGTCCACAATTTACCAAATCTTGACACTTCGCCAAATCCTGGAAAACAACTCAACATGTTCTAATTGGTACCCACCACCTATGCCTACTTTGAGGTAGTACGGGACTTTGCCGAATGATTAACTTTGTGTCAAAGAGCCAACGTGCTTTTCTTTCTCTTTTCAATTTGAATTCCGACCCACCAGGTCATAGCTCTGTAAGTTAGTCTTACGTAATAAATAAAATTTGAATTGTGTTACTTGAAAACTTATGATTTCACTGTACCTAAATACGTATGTACGTACAGCAAGAGTATACTTCAGTGGCGACGAGGATTATAAAAAAAAACAATCTGATTACCTCAAAACACTAACTATACTTTCAATCATGTTTTCGTTGTGGTGATAAGCAACATCTGGGAAATGAATGTCGTCACATTCAGACAATTTGCTCAAAGTGTAAAAAAATTATGCATCTAGCACGGGTTTGCATGAGTGGCTCGCGGTCCCCGCAACCATCGATTTTATTTTAATCATTTGAGTGAAGTTGTTCTCCCAGAAGAAAAATCTAAACCAAACAAAATTATGTTGAAGGTCAAGTTAGAAGGTATATGTTAAGGTCTAGTGCTAGACCCAGACGATTTTCATCAATTTCACATGAGGATTTTTTAACATCGTGGCAAAAAAAAAATTAATAAATCTTCTATTCCTTTGCAGACGTATACTGGTGAAGTGATTAATCTTATTCTACCATGCAGGTTGAATACGGGTTTGAAGTAGCTAATGCGAAAATTTACATAATGCCCGGGAAGGTCGACCCAATTTTTGGCAGAAAGTGGATGAAACATTTCCAGGTTAAATTGCCAGAAATATATCAAATGAAGGAAGAAATTAAAGCTGCGTTAAAGGAAGAAATCACATGTGGTTTAAAGTCAAAGTTTGGGGAAGTTTTTCAACCGGGGGTTGGGAAGGTTAATAACTACGAAGCAAAGTATTATCTTCAAGAAAACGCTCAACTTGTTAACTTTGCCGCTTTTAAGGTACCTTATGTTATGGAAGGTAACATGCAGAAAGAGATTCAGTTCAGTGAATGGGGTACACTTGTAGTGCCAATTCTGAAAAGGGGTGGATCAATCAGACTGTGTGCAGACTATAAAATCACCCTCAACAAAGTACTTAAAGGTGACAACTTCCCGATCCCGCTATTATCTATTGTCTATCTCGGCTCCGCTATTAACTCTGACAACAATATCTCGTCAGAAATTTAACGAAGAATTACTCTTGCCAACCGCTGTTTCTTCGGACTAAGAAGGCAATTTATTAGTAAAGCCCTTACTCGAACTACTAAGGAGACCCTATATAAGACCCTGATCATCCCAGGTTGTGTTCCATTGGACCCCTGCTCTGTTGTATTCCATTGTTTTCGTTTTTTTCGGCACAGGAGATGGTTTATGCTGCTCAGAGAATCCATTGATTGTCGGATCAGTAGAGTAACAGGTCCTTGGAATCTGTTTCAATTTAATTGAAATACATTTGAATCAGTTTTTGAAATAAAATTATATAGTATATTATATTATAATCCGATGGAGGGCTTGGATACATTTACTGACTTCACTGACTTCAATGACTAGTCAATCCCACCCAGTATTAGTTGCAACATCCTCAAGCATTTTTCGCATTTTATTTGTTACGTATTTCCAAACACGGTTTCAGTTTATGACGTAAGCCTACTGCAAACCTGCCGAAGATGTGTCAGTTGCCTAATGATTAACTTTGTGTCGAATAGCCAACGTGATTTTCTTTCTCTTCTTAATTTGAATTCGGACCCATCAAGTCATAGGTCTGTAAGTTATCCGTACGTAATAAATATAATTTGATTTGTTTGACTCTGTATAAAAACTTGTGATTTCACTGTACCTAAATACGTAAGTACGTACAGCAGGAGTACACTCCAGTGGTGACGATGACTATAAAAAAGCACCAATCTGATCAAGATGAATGCTGATTACCTAAAAACACTAACTATACTGGTCAATCATGTTTTCGTTGTGGTGGATAAGCAACATCTGGTCATCACATTCAGATAATTTGCTCAAAATGTAAAAAATATTGGATAGCTAGCACGGGTTTGCATGATTGGCTCGCGGTCCCCGCAACCATCGATTTTATTTTAATCATTTGAGTGATGTTGTTTTCCCAGAAGAAAAATCGAAACCAAACAAAAATATGTTGAAGGTCAAGTTAGAAGGTATATGTTAAGGTCTAGAGCTAGACACAGACGATTTTCATCAATTTCACATGAGGATTTTTTAACATCGTGGCAAAAAAAAAATTAATAAATCTTCTATTCCTTTGCAGACGTATACTGGTGAAGTGATTAATCTTATGCTACCATGCAGGTTGAATACGGGTTTGAAGTAGCTAATGCGAACATTTACATAATGCCCGGGAAGGTCGACCCAATTTTTGGCAGAAAGTGGATGAAACTTTTCCTGGTTACATTGCCAGAAATACACCAAATGAAGGAGGAAATCAAAGCTGCGTTAAAAAAAGAAATCACACGTGATTTAAAGTCAAAGTTTGGGGAAGTTTTTCAACCGGGGGTTGGGAAAGTTAATAACTACGAAGCAAAGTAGTATCTTCAAGAAAACGCTCAACCTGTTAACTTTGCCTTGTGCTATGGAAGGTAACATGGAGAAAGAGATTCAGTTCAGTGAATGGTGTACACCCGTAGTCCAATTCTGAAAAAGGATGGATCAATCAGAGTGTGCGCAGACTATAAAATCACCCTCAACAAAGTACTTAAAAGTGACAACTTCTCGATTCCGCTAATAGAAGACATTTTTGCTACGTCGATGGAAGGTGAAAAAGTTTTCACAACATTGGACATCAATGAGGTTTATCTACATATGCCAATGGATCAGCCAAGTGCACAGATGCAAGCGATTTCTACCATTCAGCGAGATTGCCAGGTAAATAGGCTGATGTACGGGACCGGCTATTTTGCAGAGGTACATACAACAGACGTTGAAAGGCATAGATGGAGTATGTGTTTTCCTGGATGATATCAAGGTTCAGGGTAAAAACTTCCATGAACACATAGCTCGTTTAGAGGAAGTGCTTAGCCCATTTAACAATGTTGGGCTACGGGTAAATTTTAACAAATGTTAATTTTTCGGAAATTCTATTACTAACCTAGGTCATGTGATTTCGGCGAGAGGACTTGAAAAAACCATAGACAAGGTTCAGGCCATTATGGGTGCACCTGGCCCGAAGAACATCACTGAGGTGCGAAGTTGGTTATGGCTATTATGGAAGGTTTCTACAAAATCTATCAGCCAAACTGCACTCACTCCACCGTCTTTTGCAAAAGGACGTAGTGTTTAACTGGGGCAAGGAATGCGAGAACGCTTTAAAAGTTTATCAATGACGAGGTAATTTCGGACGTGGTGTTAGTTGCGTATGATCCCGCGCTGCCCATGTCATTGGCCACGGATGCAAGACCATATGGACTCGGAGCAGTGCTGTCTCACTGTCAGCGTCCGGGAAGAACTATAGCCAAAGGAAGCCACCTCGATTTTCTAAGCTCTAAAACGATTTTTCCAATACTGCTACGGACGTTTTTTCACCTTAATAACTGGTCATACGCCCTTGGTATTTATTTCCGGCCCGATATAAAACTGCCAAGCATAGTTGCAACACGCATGCTGTATTATGCCCAGTTCTTGCAAGGGCTTACCTACGATATTATATACCGGTGGACGGATGAGCATTCAAATGTAGATGCGCTTTCACGGCTACCGCTGAAATCCGAAGGCCTCGATGCAGCAATTTGGCACATTTCCGGTTACGCACAAGATTGTTGGAAAGGAGACAACAAAAGACGAAGTGTTGAAGGAGGTTCATTTTTCTTTGCTGACGGGGAAGAAGTTATGGCACCCAGATTTTGAATGCAAAGATCAACAATTCTCTTTATCTGATGGGATAATCCGTGGAAATAGCCGAGTAGTTGATACCTACATGTTTGAGGAAGCTTATTCTGACCGAATTGCATGAGGCACACGTAGGCATAGTTAAAATGAAAGCGCTTGCAAGAGCCTATGTTTGGTGGCCGCGCACTCGGATATTGAACACATGGGTCGCGAATGCTTGGCATGCAGAAGTACTATGAAGCAGTCTACAAAAAAGGTACAGCATTCATGGGAGTATTTAACTAGTACATGGCAGAGAGTTCACATACACTTCGAAGGTCCCTTCATGAATAAATATTTCCTATCGTGGTCGATGCGCATTCAATGTGGCCGGAGATTATTCCGATGACGTGTATCACAGCGTCGAAAACAATAGTCGTGTATGTATGTTGTTCCTGCAGCGAGATATTCGTGTACGCTTGGATTTAGTTGGAAACAAGACTATTCAACAAAAACTACAATGTGCGCCATATGCAAATGGAATGCAGTACTATACTGGTGATATGGTGTAAGTGAGGAATTATACGTCGAAAGACAACAAATGGGTATTTGGTAGGATAGTACGCAGAGATGAATTGCTACACTACTTTATAAATGTAAACGAGAAGCTCTGGCGAAAACATGTGGATCAAATTATGAAGTGCAACATCGATCCAGCAAATATAATAAAGAATTCTGACTCCGAAGTAACAACGCTTTAATTTCTTTAACCGAAACTGCATCTACTCTTACAGTTCAAAACACTGAAGAAACGCTAGTTTAGTGAGCCGAATATAGAGTTACCTGATTGCACAGTTCCAGCTGTTGAAGAAGTAAGCAGTGATCGCAAGCCAAGTGTATATGGTCAACCTACAGTTAGACGAAGCACCCGTACCAAGAAGCCTGTGGAACGTTTCGGATACACACAGGACTGTTACGTATTTACAAACACGGTAACTGTTTATGACATAAGCCTACTGCGAACCTGCCGAAGATGTGTCAGATGCCAAAAGATTAACTTTGTGTCAAATAGCCAACGTGCTTTTCTTTCTCTTTTCAATTTGAATTCCGACCCATCAGGTCATAGGTCTGCAAATTATCCTTACGTAATAAATATAATTGGGTGTTGTAGAACGAGGGTAGACTATGATTGGCTTTAACTTGGCAATGCCTAGTGTTGTAACTCTGGGTTAACTACCCAATCATGAAAAAATCTAACGGTTACGAAGCAACCAATAGCCTCGGAAAGGACTGATTTTATTGTTGACGACGCGGCTAAACGAAAAAAGGACAACGACGTTCGTATCTGCACCTGGTGCAAGCGAACAACTAGCGGAAGCCCTAAACTGCTACAAGGAAGACATTACTGCCATCCAAGAAATAAGATGGGATGGGCCGGGCAAAAAGAGGATGAAAAACTGTGACATCTAATACGGAACGTGTTATAGTGAGCAGAAACAGCGGCTCTTCGGATGCGGATTTGTTAAAAGTGCCAGACTTAGGCAAGAAGTCTTATGTTTCCAATACATTAGCGAACGCATTGTAATGATCTGCATCAGAGCCAAATTCGCCAACATTAGCCTTATATGCGCTCACGCCCCAACGGAAGAAAAGATGATATAGCTAAGGACTGCTTATATGAGCTCCTTGACATAACCTATGAGCGACTACCGAAGAACGATGATTAAATCGTGCTGGGAGATTTTAACGCAAAGGTAGGAAGAGCAGACATCTTTAGCAGTATTGTCGGAAAACATAGCCAACACGACAACACGTCTGGTAATGTACTTAGGCTAATTGACTTCGCTACGGAACGAAATGCCACTATAGCCAGCACACGGTTTCCTCACCTCGATATCCATAAGAGGACATGGCGGTCTGCAGATCAACGAACGGTCAATGAAATTGATCACATAGCGATAGACAATCGGCACCAACATCGAATGTCGAAGAACTATGGCACCGATGCCAACAAGCCATTAGATCAGCCGCAACTGATGTGCTAGGTTTCTCGCTCCCACCAGCAAGAAACCCCTGGTTTGATAAGGAATGCAGACAGATGCTCGCAGCCAGAAACGAGGCCTACAAGGCTAAGCAGCAGGTGAATACGAGAGCTGCCATGGAGCTATTTAGACAGAGAAGAAGGAAAGAACGCCAGCTTTTCAGAAAGAAGAATAAAGAGGAAGAAAAGCGCGCGATCGAAAATATAGAGAGGTGCCAATCCAGAAACGATTTTCGCAAGTTTCATCAAAATTCCGCTGTCAGGCAGAACGAGCCACTAGAGATTGGCAAGGACAGCGAAAACTGCCAACCACCCGACCTGAGTGAAGTGAGGACAGCAATATCTAAACTCAATCTTAATAAGGCTGCCGGAATCAATCACCAAATTGTAAAACTTCAAAGCCAAGGATACAAGGCACGAAAAGAATCCTGTCGAGATGAACAAGGAAAGTCGATGCTGAGGATATGAAAGAACCACTTCTGCAGACTGTTAATCGGAGATGACGAACAAAATTCCGCTGTCAGGCAGAACGAGCCACTATAGATTGGCAACGACAGCGAAAATTGCCAACCACCCGACCTGAGTGAAGTGAGGATAGCAATATCTAAACTCAATGTTAATAAGGCTGCCGGAAATAATGGCCTCGACTTGGTAAGAAACATCCACCAACTCATAATTTCAAATTTTCACACTTCGGCAGATCCTGGAAAAAAATCCAAAATGTCCAAATCGATACCCAACACCTATGCCGCATGCGACTGCATTTAAAAAGATGAACTATACAAAGCCATGTCTAGTTTTGGTATACTGCCCAAACTCGTCCGTTTGTGTAGGATGACGATGGAGAATTCTCGCTGCTCCATCAGGGTCGGAAACGACCTCCACTTGATTCTTGAGAGGATTGTACAAAACTCACGAGCCAACACCAGAGGCACAATTTTCCAAAAATCGGTACAACTACTAGCATATGCCGATAATATTGACATCATTGGTCGGACCCAACGTGATGTCATAGAAACGGTTGCTAGTATAGAAACCGTTGCTAGTATAGACAAGGAAGCGGCGAAAATGGGTTTAGCAGAAAATGATATGCTGTCAACGCGAAAGGACACACAACAGCGACGAGTTGGACCGAACGCCACCATTGACAGATATAACTTTGAGGTAGTACGGGACTTTGTCTATCTCGGCTCCGCTATTAACTCGGACAACAACATCTCGTCAGAAATTAAACGAAGAATTACTCTTGCCAACCGCTGTTTCTTCGGGCTAAAAAGGAAATTTAGTAGTAAGGCCCTCACTCGAACTACTAAGGAGGCCCTATATAAGACCCTGATCATCCCAGTCCTGCTCTGTTGTGTTCCATTGGGGAAAAAATTGATATTTTCTTTATCTCAGATCTATTTTGCAGATATGGCTGATTTACCCTTCCTTCCACCAAAATGATTGTAAAAAACTATTATTAACCATTAAAACCTTAGCAGTACCATGTGCAACATAAATTAAATCTTCTTATACACAATTGTAAGTACTGAACACAATGTTTACAAACTCAGTTAGGAGCCCAGGACTTGTCATTTTTATCCAGGGGATTTTTCGAAAACATGTTCTCCACATATATATCAAAGTTGGATTGTTTGAAATATTCATGGAGAAAAATTCCTGAAATGCTCCTAACAAAGCGGAACCAATTAAAATAACGTGTAAACAATGTAAGCTAAGAACAATAATAATTAGAAAACGGAATGTGTACCAGATAGATGTGTAAAGATAGATTTGGAGATGGCGAATTATAAATATGTGTTTAGCTGTAAAATTTGCGGCAACAAACGAAAAGTAAAAATTTGTAAAGTAGTGTAATGAACAGGTACAACACGTTGGTTACGTAGAACTAAGCAAATTATGTATATGCTATCAAATAAAATACTCACGACCCATAACATGGCAACAACTTTCAGGTTTAAATAGTTAATTTATATAGGGGTCAAAATGAACCTAACGAGTTACGGAGAAGACTGACACCAGAAAAATAGGGCTGATGGCTTAGAAGAACAAACAGAACATGTATAGAGACATGATGCTAGATCTGCTGAAATATGTGTAACTTTTTGTAATTTGTATACTCACTTCAAAATGTGATCGATTTGCATGTACACCGGACAATTTATCATGAAAATCAGCTGAACACATTCCACTTTCATGTTGTTTAGTATGTGGAATGCTTGCTTCGCCTTCAGTCCCCGAAACTCATCAAAAGACAAATTAGCACAGATATTGCAGAATCCGCTTAAAGTAATCGAATACAACAGCATTGCTTGTAGAAAACTTTTCTAATGTCGGCTTACATTCTGGCTGCTATTTTGGTCCTATGTATTTAGGGCTAAGGACATAAGAAAAAAATGATTATTTACTTTATATATATATACACGTACTCGAAACCTTATCATTACCGTATGCAAATTTATCTCAATACAAAGATAGACACAGCCGAAAAAGTTTTTAGAAATCCTGTAAACTTGTCCACCAACGAGTTGATATACTTGGTGCCTTTCCTTTTTACTTCAAATTCCCCGAGAATCTCTTGAACTTGCATCCGAGAAGATTCGTGTTGCTTTAAGAGTTCTGGATTTTGTTCCATTTTGTGCTTCTTCCGGGCAGTAGTATTCGCAGTAGCAGCTGGTTTTCGTTTTTTCGGCGCAGGAGATGGTTTATGCTGCTCAGAAAATCAATTAATTGTCGGATCAGTAGAGGAACAGGTCCTTGGAACCTGTTTCAATTTAATTTAAATACATTTGAATCAGTTATTGAAATAAAATTATATAGTATATTATATTATAATCCGATGGAGGGCTTAGATACATTTACTGACTTCAATGACTTCACTGACTAGTCAATCCCAACCAGTATTAGCTGCAACATCCTCATGCATTTTTCGTTTTAAAATTTGTAACGTATTTCCAAACACGGTTTCAGTTTATGACGTAAGCCTACTATTGCCGAAGATGTGTCAGATGCCTAATGATTAACTTTGTGTCAAATAGCCAACGTGCTTTTCTTTTTCTTTTCAATTTGAATTCCGATGCATCTGTTCATAGGTCTGCAAATTATCCTTACGTAATACATATAATTTGAATGATTATGATTTCATTGTACCTAAATACGTAAGTACGTACAGCAGGAGTACACTCCAGTGGCGACGAGGATTATAAAAAAAGCAAAAATCTGATCAAGATGAATGCTGGTTAGCTCAAAACACTAACTATACTGTTCAATCATGTTTTCGTTGTGGTGATAAGCAACATCTAGGAAACGAATGTCGTCACATTCAGATAATTTGCTCAAAATGTAAAAAAAATTGGGCAGCTAGCACGGGTTTGCATGAGTGGCTCGCGGTCCCCGCAACCATCGCCACACTCGCAAAAACGGAACAAAAATAAAACAATTTGTCAAAATCAGCTTCAGTCTTTAGACGATCAAGCAGATGATGATATGATCGATTTTATTTTAATCATTTGAGTGAAGTTGTTCTCCCAGAAGAAAAATCGAAACCAAACAAAATTACTTTGAAGGTCAAGTTAAAAGGTATATGTTAAGGTCTAGAGCTAGACACAGACGATTTTCATCAATTTCACATGAGGATTTTTTAACATCGTGGCAAAAAAAAAATTAATAAATCTTCTATTCCTTTGCAGACGTATACTGGTGAAGTGATTAATCTTATGCTACCATGCAGGTTGAATACGGGTTTGAAGTAGCTAATGCGAACATTTACATAATGCCCGGGAAGGTCGACCCAATTTTTGGCAGAAAGTGGATGAAACTTTTCCTGGTTACATTGCCAGAAATACACCAAATGAAGGAAGAAATCAAAGCTGCGTTAAAAAAAGAAATCACACGTGATTTAAAGTCAAAGTTTGGGGAAGTTTTTCAACCGGGGGTTGGGAAAGTTAATAACTACGAAGCAAAGTAGTATCTTCAAGAAAACGCTCAACCTGTTAACTTTGCCTTGTGCTATGGAAGGTAACATGGAGAAAGAGATTCAGTTCAGTGAATGGTGTACACCCGTAGTCCAATTCTGAAAAAGAATGGATACAATTAGATTGTGCGCAGACTATAAAATCACCCTCAACAAAGTACTTAAAAGTGACAACTTCTCGATTCCGCTAATAGAAGGCATTTTTGCTACGTCGATGGAAGGTGAAAAAGTTTTCACAACATTGGACATCAATGAGGTTTATCTACATATGCCAATGGATCAGCCAAGTGCACAGATGCAAGCGATTTCTACCACTCAGCGAGATTACCAGGTAAATAGGCCGATGTCCAGGACCGGCTACTTGGCAGAGGTATATACAACAGACGTTCAAAGACATAGATGGAGTATGTGTTTTCCTGGATGATATCAAGGTGCAGGGTAAAAACTTCCAAGAACACATAGCTCGTTTAGAGGAAGTGCTAAGCCGATTTAACAATGTTGGGAAGCGGGTAAAGGTTAACAAATGTACATTTTTCGGAAATTCTATTACTTACCTAAGTCATGTAATTTCGGCGAGAGGACTTGAAAAAATCATAGACAAGGTTCAGGCCATTATGGGTGCACCATAGGCTATCACCGAAATTTGAGCATTGGAAAGCAATAAAAATCATGTGCCATCCAGAAACCAAACATCCCTCATCCACGCCATACACAATAGGTGTATAGGACTAGTAGATATAAATACTACGGTCAGCAGCACACACGAGTCAATCGATCCACAGCGGTAGATCGACACACTGTCTTTTTTCCATGTATTAGTTTAAGTTTTTTTATTTAGTTTAAGTTTTTTTATTTTATAAATAAAGTTTTTTTTATGTCAATAACGTAAAGAAATTAATTTGCAACAAATTTAAATCACCAGAATGTAAGCAGAAACTCATGCATAATAACAAAGAGAAACAAATTAATTTAACTTTGTAAAGATTTTGGCAAAAAACCTATTTTTATAAATGATAGCTTAACAACTTTCAATAGAATATTATTTAACAAAGCTAAACAACTTAAATATGAAAAAAAATATCAATATCTTTGGTTAAAGAACGGAGTAATATTAATGAAAAAACAAGAAGGAGAAACCATTTATCGCATTTCAACTTTTGATGATCTTAATGAAATCATTTAGATAAGGCCAATATGTTTTTAACAGATCTAAATAATGCGACATTAGTTACTCTAATTTGTCGGAGAGTCACATTGGTGATTGTGATGTCACTGCAATTGCAAAAAAAACTTAAAATTAAATGAAACTTCAGTACGCACCATTAAAAGAAATGAATTGGCAATAAGGAAAGCTGTAGCTGATGGTTCCAAAATATCCATAAAATATTCCAGTCGACTGCGCCCGTCAATATTGGAAGAAATGGAAGAAAACGCGCTAAATATTTGGATTGAAGATAACTGTCAAAAGAGAATTCCTTTGAGCAAACAAATCATCAACAAAAAAAAAAAACACTGAGAATTTTTAAGCATTTAAAGAAAAGTGGAGGACCTTCTCTAAGGGCAGGCTTTTCGGCAAGCAAAACGAATCGAAGAATTGCAGGACATGAAAATCTTTTAAATAAGATACTGGAAGGTGGAATAAACAACTAGGTGGTGGTTTTAAATGAAGTTCTGATTTTCAGAAACCTTTTTTTTTTTTTTTAGTTAGCAGTGCCGTTTTCTTTTCTTCCGTTTATGGGATTCGTGTGATACAAAATTTACTGAATAAGGACAAGTTTTTCCATTTAGAAATGAATAAATAAAAAACTACTGAAAAACTACTGAACTTTTAATGTCTTTTCGTCGTCCTTTTTTGTTACGTTATTTAATTGTTTTGATTAGGTTTAGAAAAGGCGAGCGAAATTATACGGGAGCAGGGATAATCAACATGGGAACACGAGGAGATTTAAATATAGTTAAACATTTATTATCGATAATATAAATTATACCAACTACCAAATTCAAATTTTACTTCTTGTGTGGGCTGTGACTGAAATCCAAGTGAACGAGATTCGCTTGTCTTAAACGCACCAGCAGCGCAACGAATTTACGCACAAAGAGGAATACAAAAACAGTACACACAGCACACATTAATAAAATTGGTTGTGCGTGCGGTATTATTTGGTTTTGCATTGGAATCGTTGTTGTAATGCAACTGCCAAAAAATGCGTTATAATTTTGTTGCGTGTCGGTACAGTGAGTTTGAACAAATATTGTACAAAAATGAATTAACAGCAAAAATTAACAAAATTAACAAAATGAATTGAACGAAAAGTGTATAAATAACTATCTATAATCTATATATACGGTCTATAATCTTCGCACTTAATTGCATTTGTAATTTTTTCGACTGTAGTTATAACCGATGTTTTCCAGGTACTTGGAAATTGTCCACTTTCGAGAGAATGATTTATAATATTCAATAAAGCAGGACCAACTATTGTAAAACTGTCTTTTATCATTTGTTTATTCATGAAATTAAAATCATTTTTATTAGGCATCATTTCAACTATTTTTAAGAGTTCTTCTATTGAATCTAACTTTTTAAACTTGAAACAAACTTCACTATATACCGAAAGATTTGTCCAATGCATAATTGGTATTTGTTTGTTTATTTCCGTTACACTTTTAATAAAAAACTCGTTAAATTTATCTGCAACTATTTTATCATCACTAATTTTTTCCCCGTTAAATTCAATACACTTAACTTCTGTCACCAGCTATCCTAATACTAATGTCTTTAATGTCTTCCACATATTTTTGTGGTCACTAGATTCATATAATTTATCCTTAATGTAATTTCTTTCTGTTATTTTTAAATTATTTTTATAGGTATTTCTTGTTCTTTTATATTGGTTCCAATCTTCAATGTTTCTCGTTATTATAAATTTTATGTGACTTCTAATTTTGTCCAACTTCTGTCTCCTTAAATCGTTATTAAACCATTAATGGTCAGTTTCATTAAATGTTTTTAGAAAAACAAAATTGTTTACAATTTTAAGCATTTCATTTTCAAATTGTTTGCTGTTTAAGTCACTAATATTTACTAAAGTACCTATTCTATTTTTATCACTTTCTCTCATCTTTTGAATAAATTTTGATTTATTGTATTTTAAAATTTTAATTGTTTTCACTTTTGTGTCTTTATTTTCACGCACTGGTAGTTTAAATGTTATTGTCTCATGGTCGGTTATTTTTAATTCATTATTAACTCTTACATTAATTGTCTTGATATCCGTTACAACGTAATCCAGTAAAGTTCTTGTACTGGCACATATTCTTGTAGGCGCTACTACCATTTGTTTACACATATTTTCCATAAATTAACACTCTAAATCTTTTTTGTAGCTCGAATTTGTAAGCCAATCTATGTTAAAATCTCCTAGTATTATAATTTTTTTGTATTCAAGATCTTGTAAGTATTTACTTAAATATTCACAAAATTCTCTCATTGGAGTACTAGGTGATCTGTATAACGCTATGAAATTCACTTTATATATTTCCACAGCTAATACCCATATGCTCATATTTATTTGTTCATTTGTTAAAACTAAAAAGCCATTTATGTGTTTTTTTAAATAAATCACAACTCCTCCAGTATGTGCTGATGATGTTTCACAGCGTATTATTTTAAAAATTTTTATGTACACTTCTTTATCCATCTTTGGTAAGCCGAGATGGGTTTCAGTCAAAACTACTATGTCAAAATTTTCTTCATACACGATATTTTTTAATTCATTTATATTATTGGTTACACCCTGAATATTAAGATGCATGCACTTGAGAACTGTTGGTTGCTAATATGCAACCTTCTCTCGTTCTCTTTCCAGTCTTTTAAGATAAACTGGACAGTTGGCATCTCTAACATCATGACACGCATCAATATCAATGTTTAGTTTTTGATTGATAAAGCACAATTTTTGCATTTTAACTCTTCACTTTCACATTTGTCTAATTTGTGTTCACCACTACACTTCAGGCAACATGTTTTATTTGCACAATTTTCAGCATTGTGGTTAAATCCCCAACAGTAGAAACACCTTTGCTTTGTCGAAGATTCCGTCGACAAAGGTTTTATGCGGCTGAAATTCACGACAAAACAGACAGCGAAAGTAGCGCTTTTGGGAATTACATAGGCACGATTCAGCATCTTCAAATTACGCATACATACGCAATAAAACCAAGATGGTCATTGAAAGGCTTCCGCGTCCTCTGTCTTCTGTCAAATTCTCAGCTTATAGAAATTGAGCCAAATCATCCACGAATAGAACAGCTGCTTCATGGTCAGCTGATTCACTTTCTCTTAAATTTTTGAAGCCAACCCTGTGAATAATTGCACTCAGTTTCAATTTTCATATGCTCATGGAACATTTTAGCTTTTTCTATCAGGATTGGTCCAGAAACCATTCATAAATTGTCTCGCCTAATTTGGGATTCTCAGCTTTTCGCATAGTCTTACGACTTCGATTCGTCATTGTGGATTAAGTATTCGCGTAAAACTTTTGAATGGCATCCTTATTTCTTTTTATGTCGTAAACTGTTGACTCTCCTATCAATATATTTACTACAAATTTATCGGACACCTGTGCCTTTCTCCAAATCGTTTACAATTTCAGCCTTTTTTTAATTTGAAGAACGTTACGTGCTCGTTTTGTCGACATAACGATACAAATGCTTACTGTAACTTACAATCAAACACTACATCGCTCACGAGGTGTGCTATTTGGTCAAGGAAAATGCTACTTAAAGTCTGCCTTTTAGTCTAGACGACAAACGGTAAATTTGTTTTCCTTTTCAGCCACGCATTCTTTGGCAAATCGAAACATGTTTGAACATTTACAGGATTGTGTAAAATCATCAGTACACTGGATTGCGGATATTAGAGGTTTCTCCGGATATTAGAGTGTAAATTTAACAAATATTTTCGAAAAAAAAATTCCGGATGTTAGAGGTTGCCGGTTGTTAGAGTTCCGGTTAAAAGAGTTTTTACTTAAAATAATAAAAAGCAAATCAGTAGATATCGCTAGTAGTATCCACACACTTTGACACTCTTTTCGTGGAATTGTGATAGAAAATGACAGATTTTTAGTTCTGGTGGAACCTTTTTCTCGTTTCTTTTCTTTCTTTCTCTCCGACAGAATTATCGTTGTGGGCATTTTTGAATTCTCGCATATTTGATATTTGAACGTTCGCCTGATAAGAAGTATGGGAAGTTTTTCAGAGCCAGACATATTGGCACATAAATGTACTTTAACGCGTTCTTTGCTTCATTTTCCTCCATGGCATTCCTTTCCTTTAAACATAAAAGTTTTATCTGAGATGCACTTTAAAAAGTAGTCTCATCCGCATTAAAAATGTCTGCCGCATTATAACTGAACTGCTTTCTCCACACAGTTTTTTTAAAAACTCAATCATTTCTTTTTTTAAAGCCCTCCAACCAACCATTACGTGCTCGAAACTGCGATATGTTTAGTATCTTCGCAAAATGTTGAGGCTTTTCTTTTAGGAGAGTCCCTTTGGAAGGTTTTTAATTAAGCACAGCTTTATCCAGGATACATAACATTTTTCAAGTTGTGAGTGTTCAGGAGCGCGATTTCTTTATAGATTGCCGTGGCCCTCACTATATTCCAATTCAATTATGTTACGATTTTTTTTTAAATTCTACAAAAAGTTGATTTAGTCGTATTAAATTCTTAGCGATTTTTCATGATCGTACTCATTCAAAAGCTTCAATTTTACACTAAATGACAAACGCTGCAACTTTTGCTTCGAAATTTTTAAAACATGTAAGCACGATAAACGAGGACGAACTGAATTTGCAGCTGAACAATAAAAAATTGACGTAAAGGTCCACATCTTGTGTAAAAGCAAAACAAAGAAAATGTTTCACTTATAGAGTTGTTTGTAAGAAAAATTAAGGTGCACCAGAACTAGGCCCACTAATAGAGGTATTCCACTTAGCCAGGTCCAACTTAGACAGGTTCGACTGTCTAATGGTACACACCCTAGTTTAATAAAAAAAAATTCTGTAGGCAGTGTGTGACGCTGAGTGTATTTTCACGGATATATTTTTTGGATGGCCAAGCAGATCTCACGATGCCAGTGCGTGGCGAAATAATTCATTGGGGGAACGACTAGGAAATTTATCAATTCGTCTTCCTCGAGGAGATCATCTTTTATGTGACTCAGCATATACACTTTCAACCTACTTAATGGTTCCTTTTATGGACAGCGGAATATATAACCGCATTTATTTTCACGAATTATAATAGATGTAGAGCGATTTAAATAAAACAACCGGCTTTTTCTGCGTCTATAATAATTATGTTCCCTTTTTATTTTTGCTCGTGACAGTTCGCTACGTTTGACATTTCCAAAGTACAGTACAGATAATGTATGTATGCTTAACGTGAACACCTAACCTTTACGCGTTCCCGCGACTTGGGATAACCACAACCACTACGATACTCCCACAAGGGGGCCTACCTCTCTAACAGGCTGAGCCAAGCAGACTGGTGTCAAAACGACATCAGAAAACCTGACATGACTCAGGGGCTCCTGTTACCCGTGGTACCAAAATATAGCTTCCGGGGGATCTTCGCAACTGTGAAGTCACTTCCAGATGGGCTCCTTATAGCCCGAGGCCTGGCAACCTCTGCGTTTTCTGAGTCCAGACACTAGACGAAGCAGGAGGCCAGTGAATAGACTGAGAAAAACAGCTTGAAAAAAGAGAGAGAGATAAGAGAAAGAGAGAATGAGAGAGAAAAAGAGAATAAAACAGGAAATAGCTGAATAGAAAGAAGCGGCTGAAAGAAGGAAAGAAGGAAATGAAAGGAAAGCTGAAAGGAAAAGAAAAAGAAAAACAAGGGGAGACAAGGAAAAATAGAATGAAATTAAAAGAGAGGACAGAACTAAGAACTACCTAACCAACTAGTTCCTGGCGTAGTCGGAAGACTCCACCAGAGAAGACTGCAAAGTTATCAGTCGTTTCCCTTGTGAAAAGGACCCTCCCGAATGCCCAAACGTCACCAAAGCGTCATCCACGCCCATTCCTGGGAGGTCCCTGAGATGGGAGTACCGTAGATACTCGGTTAAAACGTGTAACCAATCCTCTCTACTCGCTCCACATCCGCATCCCGCTGTTTCGGATAAGGTCCTTTTATGCAAAAACGCATTTAAAGAACCAAGCCAGGTCAGCAGAAAGCCCATGTGAAGAGAGAGTCCCAGATTGTTTCTAGCACTAGCCAACCTAACATCGGGAAGAAACTCAAAAGTTACCCTACCCTTGTCGCTATTAGTCCATCTAGATTGCCATCGTGAGAAGACGCATTCACCTAATTCAAATTTCCTACTTAGTGGATCCATGGCCGAGAAGTTGAGACACTCCTCCCAGTCAGTAGCAGATAACTGCTGTTGCCTTTTCAACTTGAAGGCTATCCCACGACGGATAATCTCCAAGTCGAGAGGCGGAGCACCCGCCATTACCTGCAGCGCCTCAGTAGACACGGTACGACATGCCGGAAGAGGGCCGAGGAGCATTATTCTCTGGGCAGAGAGAATTTTGCTTCTTCCTGACACTAACTTGGCCGCATCATAACATATCGGTGCACCAAAAGTTGCGCAGGCAACAAATAGTCCACCATATACGATACGTACGGCTCGTCTAGTCGGGCCCCAGTCAGTCCTCAGTACATCAATGAGGGAGAAAATTCATCCTTTCGCCGATGGTTATGCCCAAGTAGTTGACCTTTGTCAAATACCTGAGACTGGTCCCACCAACGATGATGTGTGGAGGTCGTTTGGCCGACAATCTTCCTTTCAGGAGCATCATTGATGTCTTCTCCACCGCTAGTTCTACACCAACAAACATCCCCATGCGCGCACTTTTTTCATGACCTCATTGCCTTTAGATTCCAGTCCCAGGCGGGAACTATCCTCAATAAGGAAAAGTAAGTCATCGGCAAAGGCACTACATTTGAATGCAGTATTGGCACCAATTGGTGAACATAGATCCTGCAGTAGAGTATCCATCATGAGGTTCCATATATATGGTCCCCCGATTTATCCCTGTGGACAGCCTCGCTCAACATTAAGATTAATGCTTTCAAGTGAGCCAGCTACTCGTGCTACCCTGTAAGAGAAATAACTCTTCAAGATAGCAATTTCCCTGCACCCAACTTTTTCAAGCCTGCGTCCAACGCTGGACCATTCAAGATTGTCGAAAGCGCCCTTAAAGTCAACAAATATGCCGAGTACATATTTTGACCTAGAGCCACTAACGCATCTTTTGACGTGCATCCAGGCATCTTCAATACAACGTCCTGGCGTGAAGCCAAATTGAAAGGGGCATGGCTCCGGTGAACTTTCCAATAATCTGTTCACCATTATTCTCTCTAACACTTTTCCAAGTGCAGGGAGAAGACTGATGCCACGATAAGAGCGGGGGTCTGTCCTATTCCTATCGCTAGATTTAAGGAGAATCAACACCTTTGCACATTTCCATTCCGACGGAAAATATTTTTCGCTTATGCAGCTTGAAAATAGTGACACCAAGTATTCCGCTGATCATATGGATTTAACTATTTCGCCAGTTATACCATCGAAACCTGGTGACTTTTTCGACCTAAGCCTGGCCACTGCGCAATCAATTTCTGCTAACTCTAACCTAGGAGCATCCACAAGCCCGCCAGCCGATGGTGTAGTTGGATGCTCACTCCTGGGGAAGAAGTTCTTCACCAGAGCTGTTACAGACTCTTTCCACGATGTAAGAATAATACCTTCATCGCAGATTGAGCCTATCTGAGTATTTTTCCTACCCCGACAAACACGAAAAAGTCGAACCCATGGGTCGTCCCTATGCCTATCGGCGAAAGATTTCCACTCCTCTTCTTTTGTTCGGACAAGCATACTCTTGTATTCAGCTATTCCATGCCTGTAGGCACTTCGTAGCTGATTCAAGTCTACAAGTCCGGCATTCCTGGCTCTCTGAAATGCTTTTCTAAGACTCCTAACTTTCCTACGCTTTTGACTTAGCTCAGGAGTCCACTACTTAACTCCTCTTCGATTCACCTTATGGTGTTTCTGTAGGAGGCGGTCATTGACTTCCCAAACGCAGTCATTTATATTTTGTATCCTACCATCAATGCTAAGCTCTTCAAAAACATCTAATGGCATTGATGTAACCTTCGCCACTAACTGCTCCCGATATAATGCCCAATCGACATTATTTAGGCTCCAGCGTTTTTCGCATGGATCTATTGGGTCATACTGAGTGTTGTTGGCTAGACAGAACTCAACTTGAATCAAGCTGTGGTCACTCGTGCCCTCACCACCTCTGACAAACCAACGAAAATTGTAGCGACTGCATGCTGCTGCATTTGCGAGAGTCACATCAATGTCACTTCGCCCCCTTGAACAAGAGAAAGTGTACCAGTCACTCGGCTCGTTAAGAGTGTTGCTGCAGTTTCGGGTCATCCATTCGCTAAGCAGTATCCCCCGGTGGATTTTGCGGGACTCAGAGGTTTGCCCCCTCATCTTTCTATACTACACAGGGGAAACCGCATTAGCGTCTAGACCAAAAATCGCAGCCTCACTCCCAACGATCTCAAGTACCCGGTCCAAGTAGCTCAAGTACGGTTCAATGTCATTCATCGCCCACCATCCAAAAGGATTTTCGCCACGCGATCGCTGGTCTCGATATGTTTAGAATTCAATAAAAATATAAATATAAAATGTTTAGAAAATAACTCAATGTTACATGTTAACAAATGTCTTCTACAAAACAACTCAAATCAAAATGTAAACAATCAAATTGTCAAATTGTAAAATGTCAACTTTTCTATGTACACATTTAATGTCATTAAAGACACAACTTTCGTAACATCCAACCCGACAAGTCGCATAATAAACATTATAACGTTCATCAAACAATTAGTAATCGTTTTTTATTAAATACAACACATTTGCGAAAGCAAATCGACACAACAGAACATTTGGTCCTTCGAACCAGATAATATTTCATTAAAGGTATCGAAAAAATCATATTCATTAAAATTTCAATTTGTGTTTTAACAAACAGTTTCTTGTGTTATGTACAAATCCTTTGTTCGTCAAAATCGACAGTTTTTTACAAAACAGTTTTAATAATTCCGGTTAAATTCCTTTGTTCTTGAACAATCTTTATATACTAAAAGGGTCCGTTGTCTGTTAAATGTATGTACAACAATTCATGACAAAGAATTTTCTACTATCAACATAAACTGAGATTTTGAACTGTGATATTAAACATTAAGAATATTTGTTTGTATCAATTTTGTGTGTTGTTTTGTGTATAAATCGGTATTCTCGCGTCGTGAAATAAATTTGTTCCAGAGTTACAATAGATTGAGGACAATTTCAACACTATTTCAACAATAATTGCAAAGAGGAAATCAAAGTGAGTTGTCCAATTCTTAAATATTTTGTTGCTTAAATAATTAAACTTAATTTAAACTAAAATAATGTCCTTCGGTGAGCTGCAAATTGGTATTTTGGCGCAATTGGAGCGCGATTTCCAAAATGTTATGGGGTTGAATGATGATTTAAAGAAACCAACGTATATTGACGGCTGCTTAATGTTACTGCAGTCCAATATTGATGTGGCCAGGGGTTACCATGAGCAGATAATGGGTTCCGGTAAGCTAGAAGAGCATTTAAAAAAGGAAGATTTAGTTAAAGTTTATGAAAAAGTACAGCAAACATACCTTATGTACCGCGGTGAGTTATTAGATGCACTTAACAAATCATCAAAAACGAGCACTGCTGACAGTCTTAGTGCTTCGTCGTGTGCTGCCGATGGTACATGTGCGGCATCTAGTAAGCCATTACGTCTTCCTAGTATCGAACCACCAAACTTTTCTGGTTCATATACTTCATGGCGATCATACCACGATCTCTTTAATTCACTGATTCACAGTAACGACTCGTTGAGCGAAATCCAAAAGCTCCATTATTTGAAATCCAGTGTTTCTGGAGAAGCTGAACGCCTTTTGGAGCATTTGTCTCTCGATTCTGGGAATTACGACAAAGCTTGGGAACTACTAAAAGCTCGCTATGACCATAAGCGCATATTGGTTAATGCGCAGCTCAAACTTTTGCTCGGCCAACAGTCTTTGATGAAGGAACACTTCACAGGAATGTGTTCACGCTTTGGCGAATTTGGGCTTACCTGTTGACAAGTGGGACGCCATATTGATTTACCTTTTGTTTCAAAAGCTGCCATCTTTTACGCAGAAACTTTGGGAAGAGCGGCTTGGTAGTTCAAGAGAGTTGCCATCTATGACGCAGTTCAATGAATTTCTGGAGACTAGGTTTAGAACACTTGAAGTAGTTGACCAGCAAGACAATAAACCTTTTGCGAAGCATTGGACGAAGTCAGAAGTCAAGAAAGTGTTTCATACTAACACGCAGGATAAGCAAAGCTTTCAGTGTAAGGTGTGTCACTAAGGTCAGCGATCTCTTAGGAAATGTAAGCGTTTTCGAAGCATGGATACATCACAGCGTCTTCAAACACTACGCCAAATCAAAGTTTGTGACAACTTCCTCGCATACAGTCATTCATCACGTGAATGTCCTAGTGTTAAGAGCTGCTACTATTGTGGTCAAAGGCATCACACGCTCTTGCACATCAGTCAGGCGAACAATCAATCGGTACAGTCAAGACCAGTGAATACTTATATGCACACACACCAACAGCATGTTCCTGGAAATGTGCAAGCGTTGCAGAATTCTGTTAATATCAATGCACCTACTTTCCATTCATCTAGTGAGCAACCCACAACTAGTAGAAATGCATCGACATGTCATACAGCTCAGGTATACCAAAACACTCAGGTATTACTATCTACAGCTGTTGTAAGAGTACGATCAGCTGATGGTAGGTTTCACAACTTACGTGCTTTAATCGATTCTGGATCTGAAGCATCCTTTATTACACAAGCAGCAGCCCAACTTTTAAAACTTAAAAAATACAGAACTTCTGTTGAGGTATCAGGGTTGGGGATGGTCAGCAGCGGCGAAACCTAATGTTATGTCGATATAACATTTGCCTCACAGCATTCGACATACCAAGTGCTACGAAAGCATTCGTCTTTAAGTCGCTGACTGGGCTTCTTCCGGCCCATCGTATGAAACCTCACAGTTGGGACCATTTGAAAGGTCTTACGCTTGCAGATCCTAAGTTTTATGCATCAGCTCCAATAGATCTGTTGTTCGGAAGCGAAATCTACGCTGATATCATCCTTCCAGAGATATTGCGAAGTCAATAAGGATTTGGTCCTGTTGCACAGAAAACTCAATTCGGCTGGATCGTCTTTGGGAATATTCTAGTTGAAACTCCAGAGCGCTTTGTTGGCTTTACAAAACTGGTAGATTTAGATTCGCAAATGCGTAGGTTTTGGGAAATCGAAGAGATTCCGTTCCAGATTCGTGATTCAGAAGAAAAAATCGCATGTTTAATAGAATTTTCCAAATCGACAATACGTAGGGAAGACGGACGTTACGAAGTCAAACTGCCATTCAAGGAGGGACATTTTCCAGCATTGGGATCCAGCAAGGAATGTGCTCTTCGACATCTGGAACATTTGGAGAAGCGATTCCACAACGATGAAAGACTAAGGGCGGAATATTCAAAATGTATAAACGAGTATTTAACACTAAATCACATGGAGGAATTGGATTTTGGAGACGAGTTATTAAAAACACCCAGACATTACTACCTGCCGCACCATGCAGTCTTCAAAGAAGCAAGCTCTACAACAAAGTTGAGAGTTGTTTTTGATGCTGCAGTGAAGTCGTCAAATGGTTCCTCTCTAAACGACCATTTACACGTGGGTCCCAAATTACAGCGCAACATAATTGACATCATAATTAGATGGAGAAAACATCGTTACACATTCGCGGCCGACATCGAAAAGATGTACCGACACGTATCTGTAAGCAATCCAGATAGTTTCTACCAGCTGATTTTTTGGTGTGACAGACAAACCTCACCCATAAAAGCATATCGACTCAAAACTGTGACTTTTGGAACTGCAAGCGCTCCTTATTTAGCGATAAGGGTACTCCATCAAGTGGCAGCGGATGAAAGTTATCGATATCCAATAGGAGCAAGGGCAGTTAGAGAAGATATGTATGTGGACGACATGATCAGCGGAGCAGATACCGTCGAAGACGCTAGAAAGATTCAAGATGAGGCTCGTGAATTGTTAGCAACCGCTGGCTTTAATCTCCGTAAGTGGACAAGCAATACCATGGATCTTTTAAGTGACATTTCTGAAAGTGACAGAGAGATAGGTTTTGAACTTCCAGTAGGGTCCATCGAACATGTCAAAACCCTAGGAATTAAATGGTTTCCCTCCTCAGACTCTTTTTCATTTCAGAACTTCCATACGGATGTCCAGAACGTCACAAAAAGGAGTATGCTTTCGTCGATCGCCAAATTGTTTGATCCACTTGGATGGATTTCACCCTGTATAATAAAAGCAAAAATTACTATGCAGCAGTTGTGGTGGAAAGGGCTAGATTGGGATCAACCGATTCCAGCTGAAATCTTGGACGAGTGGACAACATTTTCACAAGAACTCTCAATGATAGGACGCGTTCAGATACCTAGGTGGATTAATACCCATGCGTCCATTAAGGCTATGGATGTTCACGGGTTCAGTGACGCATCTATGAAAGCGTATGGGGCAGCAGTGTATGTTCAAGTTTTGGATGAAAACAACAACATCCATATGCACTTAGTGATGTCGAAAACTAAAGTGGCACCGCTAAAGACGGTGAGTCTTCCAAGACTTGAGTTATGTGGAGCGGTCATGCTAGCTTCGATCCTTAAATATACTGTTGATGTCCTAGAAATAACGTCTGTCAAGACATACGCCTGGACAGACTCAACAATTACCCTGTCATGGATTCGAGCTCCTCCTTCTAAGTGGACAAAGTTTGTCGGCAACCGGGTATCCGAAATCCAGCGTCTAACAAATTGCAATGTTTGGAAGCATGTACCAACTCATCATAATCCAGCGGACTTAGCTTCTCGAGGAGTGATGCCATCCGCAATGCAGACGCTGGATTTATGGTGGAAAGGACCTGCATATCTACGCGATCGATGGGATTTCAAGGTGCCAACACAGCCTACAACAAACGATACCGATGAGGAAAAACGCGCGATCAAAAAACATTGCGCATTAGTCAACTTAAACGACGAAGAAATGGGTTTAATCAACGATACTATACACAAGTATTCAAATTACCTTAAAGTCATTAGAATCCTAGCTTATTGTAAACGCTTTATCTCTAATTGCAGAAAGTCCAAGGAAAGTAGAGAATTTGGTCCCTTGACACCGTATGATATACAAGCAGGAACCAAATTAGCAGTAAAGGCTTCTCAAAAGAAAATGCTTTTACTGGAGCTGAAAGAATACCAGGAACAAAAAACAATTGGGAAGTCACTACAGAGTCTCAACGCTTTTATCGACGCAGAAGGTATCATACGTGTCGGTGGCCGTTTACAGAATGCTTTGCTAAATTATGATGAACAACACCCCATAATCGTTAGGTCAAATCACCATTTTACTGACCTGGTCATAAGACACGCTCATGACAAAACTTATCACGGCGGAATTCAGCAAATGGTAATGTACATTCGCAAAACATTTTGGATTCCACACATAAAACGAAGTGTTAACAAATGGATTCATCGCTGCGTTGTCTGTTATAGGCATAAGGCTGCAACAACGCAGCAGCTAATGGGAAATTTGCCTGCGCCTCGAGTAAGAATAGCCAGGCCAATCTTAAACACTGGCGTTGATTATGTGCTAACATCTACAGCGACTGTGGTACTAACTTTGTGGGGAGCAAACAACGAACTAAATAAAATGTTCAAAAACGCAAAACTAGATTGGATCGAAGTTGCCGAAAATCTTGCCAATTTGGGAACTAAATGGAATTTCATTCCCCCCGCTTCTACTCACTTCGGAGGTTTATGGGAAGCCGGGGTGAAATCGGTAAAGTTCCATCTAAAACGGATTGTGGGAAATGAAAAGTTTACATTCGAGGAACTCACCACCCTTCTAGTACAAATAGAAGCATGTCTGAATTCACGACCTTTGTGCCCACAATCAGACAATCCGGAGGACTTCGATGTTATCACACCAAGTCACTTTTTGATCGGAGAATCGCTCCACAATGTACCGCAGGGAGACACATCACTATTTAAAATGAATAACCTCGACCGATGGAAGCAGATTCAAATGATGGTGGACTCTTTTTGGAAAAAGTGGAGCAGCGAATATCTCTCAAGGTTGCAGCAACGCCCAAAATGGAAGAAAATAACCGAGCCCCCACACATCGGCGACCTAGTTCTCGTAAAAGATGAACGAGTTCCACCATCACAATGGATCCTTGCTAGGATCGAACAAACACATCCTGGACAAGACGATTTAATCCGCGTGGTAACGTTGAAAACCAAATCGGGAAAAATGAAACGACCTATCACAAAGATTTGTAACCTGCCTTCAAACACAAACAGCGAAAATACAACCATAATCTAAAATCAAAATAATATAAACAGACAATAATCTTTCATTCAAAAAAAAAAAAATTCTTTATTTGAACTATTTAATTTCGACACAATTCCTTAAAATCTAAAACTTAAAATTAACTCAATTTAAAATATATAAACAACATAATACTCAACACAAAATTTCATAAACAACACAAACGATTATGATTTGACACAAAAACTTATTATCAACACAAAATTACATATAATTATCAACAAAAAAAAAAAGTATAAATAATCAACACAAAATCACAAATTATTGTACATAATTAAATTTATTTGAAATGAACAATTCTGCACTAAAATATTAATAAAATTTTATATGTTCACTCAAATAACTTTTGCACAGATATTTTCTTCACCACAATAACTTATAAACAAATCAATTTCGATTTGACATATCACAAAAATAACGCACAAAATATACTCAAACACACACATATACGCGCACGTGATGGCGAAAATGAAAACAAACCGAAAAACCATGGGTGGTGCAAGAAATCACCAAAATCCTAACAACCTACAAAGAATACCGGTGGACGACACGAGCTTTGCCTAATGCACCCACGAAAACGCAGCCCAATCCCCTCTCTTTTGGCGCTCACATGCGAAACCCAACGCATAATCAAAAAAAAAAACTCAACTTACACTAAAATACAAAATTAATCAATAATGATTCTAAAACTACTTAAAAAAAAAAAACTCACCTGTACTCACTGTACTCACTCGACACAAAACATTTAATATGAGTAAAAAACACAAAACACTATTAAAATCATAACAAAAAAAAAAAACTTTAAACAAACAAAATTTAATTCGCGACACTGCAGCAGCAAACCACGACGACAATGCAAGCATGCAGACCAATTCATCTTCACTAGTTCCACTATTGTTATCAGTGGTAACCATCAATGAGACAAAAAAAAAATTGTTTACAACATCGGCATCAGCATAAATTACAGCATTTGGCGTATGGGAAGCTGCGAAAGAGGAAGGAAAGCAGAGAGAGATTACCACCGATTCATTACAACGTTGAGCAAGTGCGCTCATATCAATCATGTTGTCTTATTTTCACTATATGTTACATGTGCAAATTTGATGTTGTCCTTGTTTAACTTATTGTAACAAATAATCCACTATATTAATCGCCGACTCAATTTCTTTCAGAACATATTTACCCTATTTAATGAAGTAAAATTGAATTTTTTTTTTACCAAATTGAAGCGTACAGCTCATAGATCGGTCGAAAAGAATTATAATTTCAAAAAAGTTATTGCAAAATAGGTAAAATAATGTTTTTAAATTACCTTGGTTACAACAACAACATTGTAAGCATACAAAGAAAGATATAGCTTAGCTATCTGTGCGGCGAGTGTCACGTTTGAATGATGGGAGTTAAGCAAAGAGAGAGAAAAGTATATGCGCAGGGGTGGGTATGGGTAATTGGATAAGTCACATTTTTCTTTCGCTCAGTCGAAGTCCTGTGAGACTGTGACTGTCTCCTTTTATTGTATGAATCAGAAATTAAAAAAAGAGAATCATACACAGAGAACGTTTCTATATGCATATGCGTATAACTCTAATGTAGCTTAACGATATCGGCAGTGAACACAAATCGATGTTGTCGGAACCGCAAGCACACACGTATCAAATCCCGTTGAATAGGCGGACCGATATGAAGTTGGCTATTTAACGAGAGTCCATTTACATCCTTTACCGATCCATCGAATACGACGCGAAGCTTAGTTGACGAACTTTCAGGTTTGAGAACCGCGTGATGAGGCAAATAAAATTGGTTTGGGGTATTTTTATTAAGTTCATCGACAGAGATCAGTTCCATATGGCCAAGTTGCAGATACTCATCCATGAATTTGGAGTACTGACGATGCAACTCCGAATTGTTGCGAAACCGACGCTCCATTGAATGCAAACGAAAGATTGCCGATTTCAAAGTATCTCCAAACGCGGGTGAATTAGCTTTGAACGGAAGGGATACGATGTATTTTCCGTCAGAAGCTCGCGAAAACGTTTTCCGAAAGTGATCTTCAGCTGGATCATTAGCAGAAGCATTTTCTTTGTGAGAAGGGACTTCTTCCAACTGCCAAAATCGTTGTAAGAGAGCATCCGTATCCACAGCGGTGTGAAATGACGACATCTCCGCTGGACAATTATTATCGTCGAAATACTCTCCCGAAATTACCCACCCGATTAAAGTGTTTTGTGCAATAGGTCGGCCTTGTGGTCCACGGATTTGGTCTGGTTTTAAAATGGTCCAAACTTTATCCGCGCCGAGGAGAACATCAACCGATTTAGAAACATTGAAATGTGGATCCGCTGGATCCAACATGCGAATATGTTCCCAGTAGGATGCGTCGAATGAATTGGAAGGTAAATTCGAGGTTATTTTACCCAACACGAAAGCGTCGACCGATAGATGTGCTGCATTGTTACGAGAATGAAGGCGAATTGACACACAGCCATTAGTAAATCCTGCTTCTCTCGACGATAATCCCATTACAGGAATTCGAGCATGTGTACGCGGAAGTCCTAATCGCTGCGCTAAGGATTCTGTCACAAACGACGATTGAGATCCCGTATCCAAAAGAACACGACACTCAACGAACTGCCCGCGGTTATCTTGAAGGTTAGCTAAGATAGTCGGCAAAATAGTTTGCTTACGAATGCTAAACTCAAGCGAGTGGTTATTTACCAATGCGGAAGCAGCGCTGGATGTTGACGCAGCATTGTGTTCGGCGGAGTTCACGTGGGACTTTTGAGAGACTGATGATACCGATGGTTGAACGGAATCAGACTTGGAACTATGTTCTGATTCGTCATGGTGTACCGACGAATGATGACAACGAAATGATGACCGACATTTATTCGAAGAGTGACCCGTTCGAAGACAGTTGAAGCAAACCGATTGCGTTTTAACGAATTTTCTTCGCGATAGAATGTCTAAGGCTAAAAACTGCGAACACTGCGATAGAATGTGTTCATTTTTACACATTGGACACGAATTGGTTGAGGCCGACTTGGCTAGGTGGGTTTTAATTTGACCCGTCATTTTTTGACGCGATGGAAGCGAGCTTTTAGACCCCGTATAACTTCATCCGCACTGTCAGTTATCTTTCGCAGAGATTGTACATTAGGAACACTCATGGAAGGAATGGAAATAAATGTTTGCACGAACGACTGAACAATTAAATTTACACGATCGTAGCGCCTTTCAAGCCTATCCCATGCTTTAATGTAATTAGCATCCGAAATTGAGATATGTTTTATATGATACGCCGCATCCTCACGCAAAAATGATTTCAAATAATGAAATTTTTGTGTTGCGGTGAGGTTTGATTTACTGTCCACTGAACCAGTAAAAATGTCTTTAAAGGATGGCCAATCCTTGTAATTTCCGGAAAAGGGAGGCACCACGATCGGAGGTAAATTCACTGTCGAACACGTGTTTTTGGAAGAATCCAATGTTTTGAGCAACGCGCTTTGCTGACAAGCAATTTGTGTTACAACTAAATCGTTAGTATTTGATTTAACCGAAGATTGTCTTCCCTTCTTCCTTTTTTAATGCTGCATGAGCCACGAAGTATTTTTCTTCGTAAATGCCAAATTCACTGCTGAACTCGTTTTCGTTTCGTCAGCTTCTTCGACATGCGGTAAGCACTCGTTGTGCAACGACGAAAATTCCGACCACGCTTCGACCACTCTGCTCAGACGAATCTCTAGCATTTCAATGCTTGTATTTTCATCGATAGATGCAACGAAATCTGCAGCACGAGTTAAACACGCTTTTGCATTTCCACGTTTTTGTTTTATGGCATTCATTTTTGTATTACAAAAACCCCGTTGAAATGCTGACTAAATACACGATGTATCCTTATTTAATTATAACAAAAAGTCGCGATACAATTAAAAGGGTAATCGCCACGAGAGAAAATACGTTTAGTTTTTTGTCTATAACGAGTATACACACGCGGTTTTTCTTATACACTATAACATAGCGAGGGGTGAATGGTGTGCGTTAAGCGAATTAAGAAGAGAAGGGAATATGCGCACGCGTATTGGTGATTGGATTGGATACGTATACCTACTCTGTCTCTTATAAGTTATAGGTAATCATAATGTTGCCCGAATATTGTACAAAATTGTATTTTCTGTGGTTGCGTTAAGCGTTGCTATTATTATTGACCTTATTTGTATATTGTAGCACTATACATAGAGCAGCCACTGAGCCACCTCACCGAAACGAAAGTGTTTGGCGTGTGGGGGCGTGGCGGATGAATGTGTGTCGTGTTCGTTTGTGTTAAGCGAATGAGGGAGAGAAGTTATGCGCAGGTGTGGTTGCATTAGTCTGATGAACGGAAGTACATTTGGCTTCCGGTCATTCGAAGTCAGTTGTATCCTACACGAATTATTAGATAGCCATCCTACAATAATTGTGGTTTCACTGTGCTCTGATCCTGGTTTTGGCCAATTATTACCTATTCTTTGGTAAGTCATTTTGATTTCTTTTGTTTATACAATTTATAAGAGTTTATTTATTGTGAATGCTTATTTATTGATTTCTTTTTTTTCGATGGAATATTAGGTAGATATGCCTCGGCAAAGAACTTTGACGGGTAGGTGTGAGAGGGAAAGAAATAGAGTTGATTATTTGTTACGTCGCGAAGCCGTACCATACGGCGATAATGATGATAATAGTTTAATTGATGGCTTTACGGATACATTTAAAATCGCATTAAATTTAGTACCGCGTAATTTCAATTCCTTTGATATTGTTTTGATGAATGTACGATGTGTTCTTTGTAATGCGATACATTTTAGTTCAGAGACGACTGGTAAGGATCGAAATATTTTTACTTCTTGCTGTCAAAATTGTTCATACCGCCTTTAAGTCAGAAAGCTTTCATAAATAAGCTATATTATGACTTTATTATCAAAATGATAAAAACCGTGCGAATAATTATTTTGCTAATATTCGCAGTTACAATTCTGCCTTTGCAATGATTTCCTCAGAAGCAAAAGTCTCACAAAATGTCACGCAAGGTGTTTATCACTTTAAAATTCATGATACGTTTTATCATAGAATGGGGCCTTTGACTGTTTCTTTGTACGGTAATCAACCTTCCTATGCACAGTTATATTTCTATGACGTTGATACTGCTAACCAATACCGATTAAATGTTCAGTCTAATCGTGACTGTGATCGTGATTTGATGCATTCTATATCTAATGAATTGAATCGTGTGAATCCATTTGTGCACTCTTTCACATCTATTAGGGATTATTGTAATAGACCTGGTAATGAAAGTAGAGAAGTTTGTATGGTCATTAAAGTCAATCGTGATCTTGACATTCGCCGTTTTAACGACGCGGTTGCAACTGATGTAGCTGTAATATTCAACACAGTTGATGGTGAGCCACCTTTTGAGCGTAATATGATTGCTTTTCAAAAAGTTACTGGTGCGATTCGAAAAGTGTCTGTTTTGGAACCTTCTCTCGATCCATTGGCCTACCCATTGTTGTTTCCAAATGGAGACACTGGGTGGCACACTAATATGACTCACAATATGCCAAGCACATCAAGAGCAGCTGCACCCCGAACCAAAATTACAATGTTGCAATATGCAGCTTATCGTCTTGCCATCAGGAATGATTTTAGCCTTTTACACCATTCTCAAAAACTTTATTTGCATTGGATTGTTGATATGTATGTACGCATAGAGGGCACAAGATTGTTCTATATTAGGAACAATCAAAAGAATTTGCGCTGTGAAGTATACAATAATTTAACTGATTTTTTTGAAACGAATTCGAATAAGCCCGTCAATATTGGTAGAAAAGTAATTTTGCCATCATCTTTCTCCGGTTCGCCCCGGAATATGTATCAGAATTACCTGGATGCAATGTCAATTGTACAGCACTTTGGGAAACCATCTCTATTTATTACAATGACATGCAATCCATCGTGGCCTGAGATTGCTGCTTGCTTGGGGTATGAGTCTTCTAATTTTCGTCCCGAAATTATCGTTCGTGTTTTTAAAGAGAAGTTGAAAGAATTGATAGATATAATTGTTACGAAGTGTATATTTGGAAGAGT